>CM028138.1:137775000-138215000 GCA_016271365.2 Neoceratodus forsteri | reverse complement strand
TGGGCTTGTGGGTGGGTGGGTAGGGGACACTAGATCACTGGGGATATGGTCTTGGGGTGTCGCCACATTATGAAGCCCGCGATCGGGCTTAGCAGTCCACTGGACCACCAGGGATATGTTCTGGGGGTGGGTTTAAACTTTTGCAGACCGCGATCGGCTTAGCGGTTCACTGACCACCAGGGATATGTTCTGGGGGGATACTTTTCTGCCCGCGATCGGGCTGGTGGGGGGTTTATTTAAGTTTTGCCCGCGATCGGGCCAGTTGAGGGAGGGGATTTTATGCTTTGCCCGCGATCGGGCCAGTCGGGGTGGGGATTTTTACACTTTGCCAGTGATCGGGCTGCAGGGCGTCAGTCCCAATGACTGCTGCCTGGCAGGGTGCCAGGTGCAAGTCCTCAGATCGGTACATGCACAGCAATGGCATGCAAATGGGCTACAACAGGATGCAATGGCCCCCTGTGCCTTGCATGAATTATGGCCCCATTTGCATGTCACCTTTTGAATATCAGAAATTTGTGCATGGCGCAATGGTACTTGTGCCACCGCAACTTGAATGCTCCACTCTGACCACTTGCGGTGGCGCAAGTTCCACTGCGCCATGCAAAGTGGCTGTGGCCGGGGAGTGATATTCAAAGGAGTTGCTCAATAGCACAACTCCTTTGAAAATCGCCCTGGCCACACCCCTGCACAACTATTTTGTGCAGCGCAAGGGCTTGCACCACAAAATAGCGCAGTTTGAATATCCAGCCCACAGTTACTATGTCACAAATCTCTTTAGAATTCATTTAGAATGTTCGGCCTCAGAAGCCGTACTAACCATATTCAAATGCAATAACTTTAAAACGAAAAAAGATAGCATGGTATTGTGAGCACAAAAATTGTTCAGCACAAAATTATCTACAAAATGAGTGGTGTTTCATGTATAGATCCCTTATAGATTTTTTACAATCAGCGAAAAAGCAGAAAAAATTAAATTTTTGTTCACTTTTTTGACAAACAAATGTGAATAACTTTAAAACAAAAAGTGATAGCATGGTACTGTGAGCATGAAAAATGTTCAGCACAAAAATATCTACAAAATGAGTGGTGTTTCATTTATAGGTGCCTTTTAGTTTTTTTTATAATTAGCAAAAAACAGCATAACATTCAATTTTCTTTTCCCTTTTTTGACAAATAAATGGGAATAACTTTAAAATGAAAAAGGTAGCATAGTACTGTGAGCATGACATTTGTTCAGCAGGAAGTTTTCAACAAAATGAGTGGTGTTTCATTTAATAGCAGCCACTATGCTAGGCAGACATACTCTAGGAAAGTTAACCAAAACTCCCAGAAATTATAATTTAAAATAAAAATAAACAGTAAAAATTAAATGTTCCTGCACTGATAGAAAGCACCACTATTGCATAAATGAAATATACAATGGTGAGCTGTCAGATAAATCATTTATCTACACTTGTGCTGTTTGACCTTGGACACCTCACTCGTGGCTTATGCCACTTGTGAGGTTACCCAAGGTCAAACAGCACTTGTGTAGATAAATCATTTATCTGACAGCTCACCATTGTATATCCCAAAAAAAAAAAAATATATATATATATATATGTATATGTATATATATATATATATAGGTATAGATATGTAGATATATATGTGTGTATATATATATATATATATATATATATATATATACTGTCTGTATTTTTTTTTTTTTAAATGTAAGCAGTCCAGGGTGCACACCCCAGGTACTGCTTCTCTTGAGCCTCTTCCCCTCCAGGTCGCCAGCCTGCTTCCCCAACAAGCCTGACAGTAGGGTTCTCAATCCCAGTGTTGGAATGTATCTGAAATAAAGAAAATGGTCCCTTGATGTTTTTTTTTGTAACTTGTAAAAAAGAAAACCATCCCTCATTGAAATGCCCTCACGCATCCCACCCTGACCTTCAAGTAAGCATTCACCACCCCATGCCCTTCTTATACCCTCCACATGCACTCATTCATCTGAACAGGTCCCAGGGTGAAGATTCACGCTCCAATCGAATACATGTCTTGCTGTTGGAACCGCCAACTGCAATATGAGAAACTACAGTGATAGTCATAGAAAAGTTTTGCAGTACTGAGGTATACCTAGGTATACTGAGGCAGAATGAGGCAGGATCACATTACAATCAATGCAAATTACCTCAGTGATACCTCGAGGTAGGAAACTTTTCGACAACTACCACTGTAAGGTAAGTGCTGGTCAATGTATTTGAATGTGGTTTCAAGCTTTGATGTATAACATTGTTATTTTTGCATATTTCAGCCCCAAATTTTCAACATGGCCTTTTTGGGACCTCACTTCATGACCAATTGTGGTGGAATTATGCAAATCAGGCCCAAATAGTGATTGGTTGTATTGCAGAATCACCTTTTGAGTGAAATATGATCATTTTCAGCACACTTGCTCATGAGATGGGGTCACATCAAAGCTATGTTGAACATTTGGGGTGAAAATATGCAAAAATGGAAAGTTATGTGCATTCATTGAAATTTTTCTATGCTTGCTTGTAACTTTGGTAATTTTAAATCTTTTGGCTCCACATTTTCAACATAGTCATTTTTTCACACCACTTTAAGAACAGGACAGCTGTAATTTTTCAGATCCTCACCAGAATGTGTTTTCATACCTGTGGCATGGAAGGATATTTCAGTGGCACAGAATGATGTTTTGTCAGGGATCTGTTAATGTTCACCTACCAGTTTCATTAAGTGGGGTAATAAGAAGGCTATGCTGAAAATTTTGTGCTCAAATACAGTAAAATGCCCAAGTTATGGCTGAACGTTACATTATTTCAGCATTTACTCATAACTTTGCTTTTATAAAGAGGTCATCTGATATATCTGGCACAGTCATCCTGGTGGTGCTAGCAGTAGCTTATGGGTCCAGGGCCAACCCATCAGCCTACAGAGATCTCATTTGATCTGCCCACAGACTCAGAGGTTTGCAGCTCAAATGTCTTTCTTGCCTTTGGGTGCAGCCTTCTTGGCAGATGATTTCTTTGACATTTTGTAGACCACTGTCAACTCTTCTTATACTCTGGTTGTGTAAGATGGGCACTAACTTTGACCATAGGCTACCAATAATTCCTTTATAGCTTCCATGCACACCTTGATTTTTCAAGGAGACCTGCTTTTTGAGCCAGAGCTGGAAACCCTCAACAAGCACATTTCAAACTTCAAGCATTCTCTGCCTCAAGTCAAGGAATCAACAGGGCCATGCTATTTTCATGCAGCAAACAGTTTCACCCAGGATGTTGTGTCATTTGTTTTGTAGGGGAAGGTCACAAAGCTCCTACACATAGAACCCCTTTTTGCTCAGCAGAGGAGACAGGGAGAAAGGTAATCACAGGGACCACCAAAATTGGAAGGATAGCCCTCACACTGAGATTGGGCTTGTTCCTGTACTGCCTTTACCTCTAAGGGTAAGACTGCTGCAATTTATGGACCAGTAGATGAAAACCACCACAGACTGATGGGTGTTGGAAATTTCATTAGTTGGCTTCAACATTGAGTTTCTCTATCCTCCAACTAGTCATTTCTTTTATCGATTCCAATTCCTTAGGACCTAACCAAATGGCAGGCAATAACCATCGGTCCATAAATTGCTGCTGTCTTAGCTATAGAGGAGTTATCACCAGCAGGACATGTCCTATGAGGAGCTCCTCAAAGGACTGAACATGTAGGTCACTGGAATCCAGAAGGGAGAGGGGAGATATGATGAAGACTTTCAAATTCCTAAAAGGAAGCCAGCCAGGTGGCACTGGAGGTTGAGGCACTGGTCACTACACCTCGTGCCATGCCAGCAACCCAGGTTTGGGAATGAGCCCATTTTGCCAGGGTCTGCAGGGGTGAGAGAGGGTCAAGTGACTGAAGAACTACTCTCCTCTCTCAAGGGAGGAAGGGTCTGTCACCCCACTTGCTGACTGCCCTCTGGCAATGGCCAGGGGGGGGCAGTACAGATCAGGAAGCATGTACCGAGTCTCACAAACCCACTCAGCAGGTTAGGCCCTCTACTCCCAAAGTGCCAATCTCTGAGTGCAGTCTTGTGAACAGTTTAACAGAACAAGGTAACCCTCTTGTCTGTTTTGTGAGTTCGGATCAACCTTTGGTCTCAAGTCTTGAAGGGATTCAAACTGTTAACCTCTTGCTAGCAAACCCAATGCACAGGCTCAGATATTTCTGTCTTTGGGGGGCCTGATATCTTTGCCTATGAGCACCTAACCAGATATACAAAGATGAACCCTTAAAAACTTTAATAAAGACCTCAGATTTAAAATGCTTCTCTTTCCAGTTTGGTACCAAATTCAAGCTTATGTTTAGTATCTACAATAACCATGTATACTCTACTTGCACAGTAAAGAAATCAAGGACAGACCAAGTAAGTTCTAAAAAGAATTTTACTAAAACAGTTAAAAATATGTAAAACACAAAATACAGAACTCTTATATCACGAGATATATAAATCTTTTAAAAGAACAAGGTTTAAAACAGTGCAATTCCTGCTTACAGTACTTAGATTCTAAATATCTGTCTAAAGTGCTCCAAAGATGCTTCATGGTCAGAGTCTAGGTAAAAGTGTGAGTAAATAAAGCAGAGTATTCCTTAAACAACTATATTGGACAACCCATTTTTGTGTGAGGTCAGCTAGCTCCTCCTCTGTCAGATTATGTATAAAAAAATAAATATCATATACAAAAAAAAACAGGATGTCTTTTCAGTATTAATTTTGCAATCCTCAGCATGACTCATGTTTCAAATGACATATCTTTTGATCCATGCTGCATCCTCCCTCACACAGGCTTCACATGAGCATTTACAACCTTGCACCCCTGTATAACAACCTAGGTTCCTCTTCAACGTCATAATCCTTTTTTTATGATTTCCCTCTTAATAAAATTAACTTAAACAAGTCTGTAATTAGCTACTGGTCTGCCATGTAACACACTGTATCTAAAAACTAAGTGTGTGTGATACACATGCTGTCAGTATTTTCTCCTGGATTGCATCTTTCTGCTGAAACTTGAAGGGGGGGGTGAGGTCACTCCTAGAGCATCAGATTTTCAGCAGAGACAGTCAGTAATACATTTTATATTAAAAAAATGATACAGCACTCAGAACTGGCTCTCTACATCACAATTCCTCCCCACCAAGACTGAATTTGGGGGTTCTATCCCCTCCATGGGATGAGCTTCCCAAATCAGTTCACTCCTCATAGACCCTAGACAGCCCACCTGAGTTCTGATTCTTCGCTTCAGCCCTATGTATGATTTTTAGATCATACCCTTGTAAAGCAAGACTCCATCGTAGCAATCTGCCATTGTTTTTCCCCATCCTAGATCACCAGACAAGGCAATATTAAGTGCAATTTTGAGCAACTGCTCACTATACCCCTGGGGAACAACAAGCTGCCTGCCTAGCATCCCTCCCTCTTTCTGTACTGCCTGAGTATACATAAGTCCATTTTCCCAATAAACCTTATGTCTACCGTCACCTCCCTGAGTGCCATCTGAGTCTGCCCAAGCCCTCAGCTTCTTTAAATTAGGGTTACTCCTCTGAGCAGCTGTAAACCCCTCATACAGTCCCAAGGCATGTGACAGGTCCCCTTCAGTTGCTAAACTAGTGTCCTTAGCACTAGCATCAGGAGCCTCAGGATCACTGTCAATCCCATCCCTCTGATAATGGGTCACTCCTCCCTCTTTGGAGTAACCTTCCGTAGCGGTGTGCTCACTTGCTACTGGGGACATTTCTACTCCCTTTTTATCAGTCTCCCCATCTGGAGACACAGGCTGGGGAACCAGCCTCTCAGTGGTTTCCACACTGGTTTCTGTGGGGTTCAGGGAGCTACACTTTTCCCTTGCTGCTTGGCTATGGGTAACTGCACATACCATCCCCTGCTGGAGATTGTTAGCCAGGATCACATCCACTGATAATGTTTTGGCTACAGCCACCTGTTGCACAGTTCCCCATGTTTCAACCCAGTCCAGGAGAACACTAGCCAGTGACAGTGTTTTCTCTTCAGCAGTAAACCCTTGGATATTGATGTATTTATTGGGTATAAGCTGACCAGGTTGTACCAAACCCCCCTTTACTAACATCAGGGATGCTCCTTTGTCCCTTAACCCTTGTGTCTGCACACCATTTACCATGACTGGGTGCATGTATTCCCTCATGTTCACTGGCATGCTCCAAGGGACACACAAACAACCCACTTCTTTTCTAGCACCCTGTTGTGTATTTTGGCTCACCTTTTTGGGACACTGTCTGGCAATATGCCCAGTTTCTTTACACAGCCAACATGCATTTCTTACTTCAGAGACATGTTTTCTCTGAAACCTGGGGCTAACTGGTTTCGGTGGAGGCAGTGATGGTTTTAGCTGCCCTGAAGGTGCACTCTTCCCTTTCTGCACTGCCATGCCCACCCCATTCACTCTCAGAGCAGGTCTGCTCTTGGCATAGCAGTTTGAGAGTTCAGCAGCCTCTTACACTGTTTTGGGATCTCAGTCCCCTAGCCAAGTTTTTAGCTCTGCTGGGCAAGCCCAATAAAACTGCTCTAATAAAATCACATTTTCAATTTTACCAACAGAGTTTGCCTCAATTTCTTCCCACCAACGTTTTAAAAACTGATGTTGTTTCATGGCTAGCTCCTCATAGCTCATATCAGGACTTCTCCTAAGCTTATGGAATTTAGCTCTGTATGATTCAGCAGTTAATTCAAACTTTTTTAACAGTGCAGCTATTAGCTTGCTGTAATCATTGCTGTCCTCATTGTCCATTTGACCCAATGCATCCCGAGCTTTCCCGGGAAGCTACAGGACTCTCTAGAAATGTTAGCCTGAATACAAACTTTTTCAAAAGAATTTAAAAAGGCATCCATATCTTCCCCTTCTTTAAATTTGGCTATTAATTTGAAGTTCAATTTGTAACCCAGTCCTGAAGTCCCAGTTAAACCCAAGCCACTTACCTGCTCTGGTCCTGCTGTTTGGAGTTGTAGCTTCTCCAGTTCATGTTACCATGTGCTCCTCTCTCTTCTCCTCTGCAGCTCACTGGTGCTCACACTCCTCATGGTCTGCATCCCTCTGTTGTCGCTGTGCCTCTCGCTGTTCCCTCTCTGCCTCTCTGCGTTCTCGCTCTGCCTTCTCTTCTGCAGCTCGCTGGTGCTCACGCTCCTCATGGTCTGCCTTACTCTGTTCTCGCTCTGCCTCCAGTTCCATCCTGTGCAACTCAATGTGCAGTCTGAGTACCTCTGGATTCAGGCTACTGGTGACCATCCCCTGCTGCTGTGGCCCTTCACTGACAGTGACCCTACTGTCCTTTTCAGTTACGGTCAGTGATTCGCTGCTCTGGGTATCTGCTACCATCAGGGCCTCTATGAGGTTCTGCTTTTTGGCTGTCACCTTGTAATGGACTCCCCTGTCCCCGCACAACTGCTTCAAGTAATCTACAGTGTGCCTGCTGTAGTCGGAAGCCATCTTCTTCTTCACTGAATACGGCTACTCTGACTTGCACTTTAGGAAAAAAAAATGGGTAGGAACTCGACTGTATGCCAAGTAATATATAGTTCTGTTTCCTTTTTAAAATAAAACTCTGCCTTTTTTCTTTCTTTGCAAGTGAGCTTATGGTCTTAGCTGACACAGAACAATGCAAGCTTGTGATACCAAAATTATACCACTGCTGCCAACCAATCTGTCACAAACCCACTCAGCGGGTCAGGCCCTCTACTCCCAAAGTGCCAACCTCTGAGCGCAGTCTTGTGAACAGTTTAACATAACAAGGTAACCCTCTTGTCTGTTTTGTGAGTTCGGATCAACCTTTGGTCTCAAGTCTTGGAGGGATTCAAACTGTTAACCTCTTGCTAGCATACCCAATGCACAGGCTCAGATATTTCTGTCTTCGGGGGGCCAGATATCTTTGCCTATGGGCACCTAACCAGATATACAGAGATGAACCCTTAAAAACTTTAATAAAGACCTCAGATTTAAAATGCTTCTCTTTCCAGTTTGGTACTACCATTCAAGCTAATGTTTAGTATCTGCAATAACCATGTATACTCTACTTGTACAATAAAGAAATCAAGGACAGACCAATTAAGTTCTAAAAAGAATTTTACTAAAACAGTTAAAAATATGTAAAACACAAAATACAAAACTCTTATATCACAAGACATACAATTTTTTTAAAAGAACAAGATTTAAAACAGTGCAATTCCTACTTACAGTACTTGGATTCTAAATATCTGTTTAAAATGTTCCAAAGATGCTTCTTGGTCAGAGTCTAGGTAAAAGTGTTAGTAAGTAAAACAGAGTATTCCTTAAACATCTGCATTGGACAACCCATTTTTGTGTGATGTCAGCTAGCTCCTCCCCTGTCAGATTATGTATAAAAAAAATATTTATCTTCTACAAAAAAAACAGGATGTCTTTTCAGTATTAATTTTGCAATTCTCAGCATGTCTCATGTTTCAAATGACATCTCTTTTGATCCATGCTGCATCCTTCCTCACACAGGCTTCACAGGAGCATTTACAACCTTGCACTCCTGTGTAATGTAAGACATATGTCCATTTTTGTAACATGGATATACATATGTCTCTACGGGTTCGGGGAAGGATGAGGTTACCTGGCACAAGAGACCTAGGTTTGGCTACTCTGCACAGGGGCACCCAAGTAAATCCAACTACAGGAAGCAATAACTGTAATGTCCAGAACCAGAATTGGGATTTTTCAGTGTGGCTCTATTTATTACCTCACTGAACATAAACAAAGCTCTGTATGGTCCCCCACAGGGCTACGTAACTGTATTGCAGATTAGAGGTTAAACACAGCGGTCCATTTGAGGAATGAACACAGTACAACAGTTGTCTGGCTTTGGACCCACCAGGCACTCAGCCCGGACTTTGCATGTGCATTGGATACACAGCCCGACTGGCCCGGCTCCCCTGCCAGCCACTCGACTGACGGTCCACTTGGTGAATGAACCCAAACTCTACTTTGAAAGACATCCCATCAAACAAGGAGGCTCCCAAACTGTGGCTCCCCACACCACTTGAAGTCTGCGACTCCTAGAGAGATTTTGTTTTCATACTTCCACATCGAAACTCCCATCAAACAGGGAGACTCCCATCCAACAAGGAGTAATGTTCCCATCCTGTGGCTCCCCACACCACTTAGAGTCTGTGACTCCTAGAGAGATTTTCAAGTTGCAACCCACGTCTGGGTACCCACCCCATCACTGGCCAAGCGCATGAGGCAAGTAGCAAAAACACAGAAGAAATCCATAGAGGTGGACCTGGTTACTAAAGATGGGGGGTTTTCCCACCTCCAGCTCCCACAGCCCATACCCAGCCATTTCTCTGGACACACAGAACTTTAGACTTTAAAATGTAGATTGACAGTGGATGACATGAAGCAACCCCTCTACAATGAACTTTAACACTTTAAACAGATGACTGCTCTATTTGTTTGTTCTAGTTGACATAGTCCTCCCAAATAGCAATCCCCAATACTGAAATCCAACTGAAGAAAAGAAGTTGTTTGCCCTTCCAATGGGGCCAAACACTCACCCATATTGCAGGTGCCCCACAGGCGAAAAACTGTAACCTTTGCTGTTATACATGAACAGACTGAACTTAAATTAAAACAGGCAGCTTTCTTCCCAAGGTGGGAGAAGGGGATTGCCCCTGGAACCCACAAAGAACTTTTCCTCACCCCCCGAGGGAGGGGGGTAAACAGATAACAACTGGTGTCCTTCTTGTTTGCTTAAGGACAAACTGAAGACTGACTTTTGAATTCCCAAGGTTCTAAGAACTCTCTGAGCTGAAGATTCCAAATGTGGCTCATGCAGCTGTAACAATTCTATATAATGATGTCATCTCTCCAGTCTCAGTTGTGACTGAGAACAGAGTGAGATAGTGTGAAACCCATTTAACTGGAGTTTCACAAGCTGCCTTCCCTGCCTACCACTAGGTCTTACTGGGATTCTAGTAACCCCGGGTAACAAAGGGGTTACAGTAACAATCTAGGTTCCTTTTCAATGTCATAAACCTTTTTTATGATTTCCCTCTTAACAAAATGAACTTAAACAAGTCTGTAATTAGCTTCTGGTCTGCCATGTAACACACTGTATCTAAAAACGAGTGTGTGATACATATGCTGTCAACATTTTCTCCTGGCTTGCATCTTTCAGCTGAAACTTGGGGGGGGGTGAGATCACTCCTAGAGCATCAGATTTTCTGCAGAGACAGTCAGTAATACATTTTATATTAAAAAAAATGATACAGCACTCAGAACTGGCTGTCTACATCAACCGATGCCATTGCATTGCTAGGGAGGTGGGGTGGGGAGAAAAAGGTGGAAAAGAACCTGGCAGGCTCCATGATGGTCCACCATTTCCCAAGGGCTGGGAAATGATGGAATGCTGTTTATATGGAATGGTATCACAAACCGGATTTGAAGGGAGGATTGGGTGTTACTACTTAAGCAATAATGCCCAACAGGGTGTGAGTCGTGCTGGGATAGCATCATGCCTCAGGTGGTTGGGCATGATGTGGCAGGCCGCGTGCATCCAACAACTGAGGCATGATGTTATCCCAAATGACACACACACTGGAGGGCATTATTGCTATTATACAATGGCTTGTTGTTATATATAAAATAAAAAAAATAATTTTAAAATGTTTTTATAAGTGTGGAAGAATATTTTTGTTCCTTAAAAGGAGATGCAAAAAAAAGAGAGGCTCCATAATGATGACACTAGACCCATGATGTTGTGCTGGGATAACATCATGGGTGTAGCCCAAGATTGACCAATCAGAGTCCAGGATTTTTACTTGCCATTGTATAATTTGTATTAGTTGGGGGGAGAGTGGAGCAGGGTTGAGGGACCAACTTTTTGGGACTGTTAGGATTTAGGGCTTTTTGTTCAGTACGTTGTTTAATTCAGCTCTAATATGGGAGTTTGAGGTCGAGGTGGGAGGGAGTGGAGTGGGTCCCCTCTCCAGGGTCCAATCGGTGCACTAAATGAGCTCTGTTATTTTCTCCACTGGAGATGTGTGTCCACTTTGGTGAGTTTAGCTGTCCTTAAGAACCATGGTACTTCATTTTAAATACTGCTCGTGGAATGTTAAAGTGTTTCAATCCCCTACAAAATGTTCTAAGGTATTGTTACACCTTTGCAGGATACAGATTGATGTAGCCTTTCTCCAGGAAACCCATCTTTCCCCAACCCAGGTTCTGTCTTTGTGACATTCCTGGGTTGGGCAGGTTTTTGTCTTCAGACTGGACTCTCGTAGGAGAGGAGTGGACATTTTGATTGCTAGGTCTATTCCATGCCATCTCCTCAAAGAGGTTAATGGCCCCTTCTGTCGTTATGTCTTTGTGAGAGTTCTTTTGGGGCACTTAGAAGTAATTCTGGGTTTGGTTTATGGGCCTAATGTGGAGGATCCCGCCTTCTTCACCCATATTATCTGCATTTTACCCTATGGGCCTCTCTCCCTATAATTCTTGTGGTGGATTTGAATTTGGTAATGGACAATGGTTTAGACAGAACTGCATGATGTGGTAAAGCCCTTTCCTCCAGCCAGCTGGCCCTCCATAGTCTAATGGATTCCCTTCAGCTGGTAACCCCTGGAGAATTCTACACTCCACAGAGAATGAGTATTCTTTCCATTCTATTCCCCATAATTTCTTTTCCCGTATTGATTTTGTTTGTTGAATTTTGGAGCCCTACTGGGTGTTGTCCTGAGCCACTATGGTGCCAAGGTACTATCTAATCATCACTCGGCAGTGTTATAAGTCAATGTGGCTCTGTCGGTGGATT
Source organism: Neoceratodus forsteri (assembly GCA_016271365.2). Taxonomy (NCBI): domain Eukaryota; kingdom Metazoa; phylum Chordata; order Ceratodontiformes; family Ceratodontidae; genus Neoceratodus; species Neoceratodus forsteri. The sequence continues at coordinate 138,203,150 of CM028138.1, read as the reverse complement.
GGGACAGGTCCTGGCATCTCAACAACCAATTACTGATCTGTCCACATATTGTTGACTGGCTTCAACATTTCATCCCCCTATTTTTCTCCCTTAACTCGCCCACAGTGGCCAAACTTGATGTCTTATGGGGCGTTTTTAAATGTGCGGTATAGGGTGAGCTGATCCGACTGGCCACAATCTGCAAAAATAAATGTTCTCAGTACTCTTGTTGCAACAGATCAGAGCAACTGAACAGAAACTCTCTGCCTCTTCACCACAGACAGATTGGGAACACTTTATCGGTGTAACACCATGTTGGGAGAAAAGGCAGAGTACCTCCTCCTCAAGACTACAGATGCATCAAATTTAATTTCCTCCAGCAAAGTGGCAGCGAAGTGACCAATTTCACTGTGTGGAGTAATTCATGAAATTTTCTGCATTAGGTGAAATTCTGCTTTCCGCTTGTGAAATTTCACCATTACGCCAGGCAAAATTTTGAATTTCACTCCACAAAACTGGCAAAATTTTGTGGATTACTCCACAATGTGAATTTTGCTCACTTTGCCTATCACTACTCAAGACCAAGACCAAGTATTTTGATCAGGTAGAGAAAGTGGGAAAGCGTCTCACTTTCCGGTTACGGACACAGATTGCTGACTGGATTGTTCCTTCTATTCGGTCTAATTCCGGTAACCTAGTCACGTCCCCTAGAGATATTGTGTCTCAATCCCAGGCCTGTTATAGTGCTTTGTATGCTGCCCCTAACTCTCCTCCTGATCCTTCCCAATTCAAGGCCTTTCTGCAGGACTTGGAGCTTCCCTCTTTACGGGATGTGCAGATTGAGTCACTCAATGCCCCCTTAACACTCTCCAAGGTCCATCAGGCAAACGATTCCTTAGCTCCTGATAAACCCCCCTATCCTGATGGTTTCTCTTTAAATGTTTACAAAAAATTTAAGGAACTACATGCCCCTCACCTCATGGAGATGTATCAATATGATTTTTCCCCATGGTCTATCGGATGGTTCATTTACAGCCGCTATCGTTGTGCTCCTCCCTAAACTGGGTAGGGACCCCTCATTGGTAGCCAACTATAGACCTATATCTCTAATTAATGTAGTCCTTAAAATTTGGCCAAGATATTGGCCAATAGGCTGACTTTAGTTTGGGACTGCCTTCTTAATAGGGAACAAGTGGGGTTTGTCTCTGGGACAGTTTCCGCTGACCACCTCAGAAAACTCCAGCACCTTATTTCTGAATCTAGGGACTCCCCCACTTCAGTGATTTTGGCCTCCCTGGACATGGAAAAAGCCTTTGACTGGATTTCATGGGATTATTTGTTCAGTTTGCTCCCGAGATATGGTTTTCCCTTAGAATTAATTTGGTGGCTCAGAGTGCTTTATATCCATCCCTCAGCATGCATTCTCTGTAGTGGTGTTCTTTCTTATCCCTTCCCTTTACAGCAAGGAACCTACCAGGGCTGCTCCCTTTCCCCATTTCTATTCAATTTATATCTATAACCCCTACTTAGGAAAATTAACCGAGCACCCCAAGTCCATGACATTCCCCTAGGCCCTGATCAATATAAGCTGTATGTGTATTCAAACGATATCTTTCTCCATGTAACATCCCCAACTGTTTCCTTACCAGCTGTGTTGGATATAGTTGCCCAGTTTGGTACTATCTTCAGTTATAAGCTAAATAGAGCCAAAACCGAGGCAATGCCTCGGAATGTCGCTGCCACGTGTGTGAGTTTTGAATACTTGGGTCTCCTCAGTGTAAAAGACAAACTTAAATATTTGGGGATATTCCTCAGTATGAATCCTGCCAAAATGAGGCATTTCAGTCTGGATCAAGTAGTGGCCCATAGTCAAATGGATTTGGAGTACTGGACCTGACTGCCCTTGTCTCTGTGGGGCTGTTTGAATGTCCTTAAGATGAATATTCTCCTCAGGATTTTATATCCTCTGATTATACTTAACCCAAACCTGCCCAAATCCTGGTTTTTCCATTATTAACAGGCTGTTCTCTAATTTTCTCTGGCGATGTAAACCACCAAGAAAAATCCTGATTAAACTTATAAGGTCTAGGGAAGCCCGTGGCCTTAGAGTACCAAATGTATATTTATATAATTTAGCCATTCTTTGCTCCTGATACTTTCTCTGGTTTCATACTAGTCAGGCACAGCAAAGCATAACTTATATCCCTCATTGGCTGGATAAGAGGGTCCACAGTGCTCACATTTAGTCCTGACATCTGAGCATTGCCATATGCTCCCTGAAAGTTATACCTGCAGCACTTACGGCTACCCCTATTGGTAATTCCCTTCACACTCATAAACAACTCTGCTTCTTGTTAAATTTGGATCCCAGTCAAGATATCTCTCAGCCCATTCTAAACAACCCCAATTTTAAAATAGTTGGGAAAATCTTCGCACAACAGGCATGGCCCTTCATGGGGATCCTCATGGCTGAACATTACTGTAGTTCATGCTGGAAGTATTCTTACTTTCCCTGAGATGCAGAGGAAATTTGCATGGCCCTCATCTATATCTTTTACATTTTGTCAAGTTAGGCACATGTTACTACATCATTTTGGTACTGGTGAGTGGTCCAGGTCATATGAGGATAAACTGCTCCATTTCACCTTGGGAGCTTCTCCCTCCCATGCCATAGCCTTTTACCATGCAAACTTATGGGACACCCTTGCAGACAGGGATCTGGAGTTCTTTTATTCCTAGGCCCAGGTCCTCCCTTCCTTGCAGGGCCCTCAAGACTGATCTAGTATTTGGAAGTCTGTATACAAATACAGTTCATTAAATGGGATCGATATAGACTTATGCAATTCCAAATTCTGTATAATATGTATTATAAGCTGTCTAGGTTACATAGGATGGGCAAATTAGCCTCCAATCTGTGTGCTTGCTGTTGGAAGGATACAGGCACTTTATCTCATATCCTTTGGCACGTGAGAAGGTACTGCCCTTCTGGGATATCATTAGGCTACGTTTAGATCCCCTACTGGGCTTAGATCAATCCTTTATGCCAGAGATATGTATTCTAGTGGAGTTTGGTAATGGCTTGATCGGAAACTAGAAGTGGTATATTGCATTGATAGCAGCTTGTGCTAAGAAAACCATCCTCAGGCATTGGTGTAGCCAAGTGATCCCTTCATACCGAGAATGGTATCAGAAAATACTTTTTGCCCTGTAAGCCGAACATATTACAGCTAATATGGCAAATGCTAGGGCAGAATTTCAAAAGATCTGGGATCCACATTAATTTGTTCATGATTAATACCCAAGGATGGTTCCATACCACGATTATTGCATGCCTCAAATCCTTGTGTCAGTTCAGGTAGAGAGGAGAAGAGGTGTCCTGCAAAGTTGTTTTCTTTCCTCTCATGTGGTTGTCACTTCTCCTGTGACTGATACATTAGGTTATTGTTCCCTCAAGTTTTTAAGTTTAATTAAGTCCTAGACCATGTTCTATTCAGGGCTGATTGAGTCTCCTTAGAAGAGGGGTGAGGTTGGGGGGTGGGGGTCATGGTTTATGGGTGGGGGGCAGGATTACTGTTTCTTTTTTGTTGGTTGGCCTTGTTGTAGAAAGTTTCTTTTCTTTTCATATGTACGCTCCTTTTTTTTTCTTTTTTTTTGTACATTAGTTGTGCTTTGATTAGAGGTGCTTAGTAATATTCATGTGCTTGTACAGACTTTTGTAACATGTGATCCTCTTTGGTATTTTTTTCCCTTAATGTAAACTCAATAAAGTTTACTTAATGGAAAAAAGAAAAGCAGATACATGTTTTCCAGAAATACACAAGCCCTCAATATGACATATTTTCTATACACTTATAATCAATTATTTAGACCCATAAATAATGTTGCCATTTTAAATAACGTTGCTAAGGTTTCTAATATGGTTGGGCTATAATTATTTAAAAGGCATGATACATGGGAGTTATCACTGTAGGCCTGCTAGTAAACCACCTTGCTATCTCTTAATCAATTTTTCACATCAAGGACTAAATAATACATAGAGATATTGGGCCCAATTCTAGAAAGCATACACCAATGTGCAATGCAGATGTGCCAAAGGGAATGACCTAAATCGCAAATACATCCAGCAAATACATCAAATGCAGTTCTACATTGCAAGATGCACATTGATGCAATGCAGTACGCCAATGATGACTTACGCCAGAGTTGCGTCAAACCTGCAGATACACAAATGTGAAACTGGACATACACCAAGGAAATGACAGAGAAATGCTGGGGTAGGATTCTAGAATCAGCATTGCCACAACATACACCAAGACCAGATGGCGCAACATAAACCAGGTGGGAGTAGGTGTAACTTACACAGCAAAGAAAGGAGCAGGGCCAGACAGGCCAGACACACAGTAACACACATGTGACATAGGATAGAGAGTGACCGAGGAAGGCAGACACACGGGGCAGTGTTGCACAGGGTACAAAGGGAGCACAGAGGTCACAAGCACAATGCAGGGATGATGGCACCACCAGGCACAATGCCCCTGCCATGGTCACTGATACAGAGAAACAGTGCAACCACAACAGGGACACAGCACCAGGTGGCACAGACCAATGGACAGTTGTTGGTGAGACATACCAACGTCCGTGCCAGTGGTGCCACCTGCAGGGAACAATGGCACCCTGAGGTGGAAAGGTGCAGCACAGGCACCATGCCACCACACAGCTGGGAGGTACAATGTGAGATGACAAGGACACCACAGCATGCAAGGTGACCTGTAGCATACAGACCACCATGCAGACATGGCCTGGGGACAGTGGTCTGTGCTGGGGGCAGCACAAATGGCACACCAACCTGATGCACAGGGAGGGAACACTGGGGACAGCAGGCACCACCACCAGTGTGCACCCCTGCACATTACGACAGACACACACACACACATAGCCAAGCATACCAGTAACAGACACAGAGACAGTGTGTCTGGCAAATGATTTAAGAACAAAACAGGGACAAGGATACAGGGTAACAATGGGAGGGGGATGGGGATGAACAACGGGCAACAACAACAACACAGTTAAACAGTACAGGAAACCTAAACAGCCATCCACAACATGCCCAAACACCAACCCGCACCCACCCAGACCCCAACACAGGCCCGCCACCCAAACAGTCCCACCCACAGACAAACAGCAATAATCAAACCCAACCACCCAATGTACACCCACAACACCCACACAAACAGACCCATCAAAAACAACCACCCCATATACACATGCCCATCCACACAGTTGACCCAACCCACGACTGACTGTGGCAGACATGGCCACTAGGTGCATTGCAGTTCAGAAAGGAGGGCAGCCACAGACCCATGAAGGCACCCAATGTCCTGGAGTATGGCAGTCACAAGTCCTACAAGGCGGGCCCAGTCTGGGCCCCCACCCTGCTCATATTCAGTGGCAGGTCCCTCATCCACCACGGGCAACGGCCTCCCACTGCAACATAGGCTTGGCCACCTCCTGCTGCAGTCCAGAGTCCCTAGCTGCAGGGACAGCGGCACAAGGCATGGTGGCTGTTGGTGGGGAATCCATGGCCACCCCTGCCATGATGTCCTCATCTGTGGCCCCGATCGGTGGTGCAGCTAAGGCCCCATCCACATCCGCTGTTTCACTGCACACTCCCTCCTGGCTGGGAGACTGTGGGTCAACGAGCTACTGTTTCCCACCATCAGTACGGTTCCCCTGGACTGGCCATGCCTCCAATGGTGCCTGGTCCCCGGCATCAGCTGCTACTACGAGGAGGTGGAAGAGGAAGAGGAGGAGGATGAAGTTGGTGGCAGCACCCTGGTCCTCCACTGCCTGCGCCGGGTGAGCAACCTGTACGACTCTGCATCACTGGCCTTGACGCCGCCATTGCCCACAGCAGGGCCCTCTGCCACTGTGGCAGCCTGCTATGGACACCTGTAGGGATGTAAAGGACACGGTCAGTGCCAGGACCAGACAGGGGTGCACACACAAATAGGCAAGCAATGTGAGTTCTCAGCACAGGCCACACAGTGGCCACCTGCCAAGGCCACAGCTTAAGGGGTCCATAGAATGTACTTTCCTGACCTCTATTGACATGCCTCCTGTCAGGCTGGTGAGCCGTCCCTGTTGCATGGCTTGTGATGCATCAGAAGATCCTGTGGCATGAAGGGACAGGTGAGTGTGTTGGAGGCACCACGTGCCATGGCCACCATGCCAGCACTTCAGCAACAGATGAATAGCTGTAGGGATACATACCAACACCGGGGTCCTGCCCTGACCGTATCTCCGCATCCCTGCAGTGGGCCATGCTGATGAGGCACTGCAGTGCACCAGCCTCCCTGTGTGTCAGGTCCTGCCAGCGGTGGGTGAGCTGTTGGATGGTGCACTGAATACCAGTTGCTGCTGCCATGCGGGCAGAGATGGCCATCCAGGCCTGCTCACGGTCAGCAGCACTGCTCCGGTGGCACCCAGGTGGCAGCAGCGTCTGGCCCCACAGCTGCACATAGTTCACGAGGAGCGCCATCTCATGTGGTGTAAAGTTGGGTTCCTGGCCACTGAGGCTGAGGGAAGAGTCAGATGACATTACAGCCCATCTACTGTATGGCACCTGTAACTGGGGAAGGAATTACACATGCATCACAACAGACATCCACCGTGTCTGAGCAGACCACTCCCACCAACCATGCACAACACCAGACACTGCCTGTGGGAAATGGGTCGGTGCCAGGCCACAGGCCTGCAACCGTGGCCCACCCCCCCATGTGGCACCCCCACACCAATGCCATGCACAGTGAGATGTGTGTATATGATGAGCCGTGCCATGCAGGGGCCGGGCACACAGTGCTGCACACAGTGACCACAGTGCACCACCACGGCGCCCGTCCCCTGCAGAGGCATGCCTCTGTATGGCCCTTCATAGTGTGGGTGCAGAGCACCACATGCAGCCCTGCAACATGTCCACACCAGCACCCCCATGTGGAGGTGCATGCGGCCATACCCACAAGGTGGACAAGGGGCTGACACAATGACGCCCATGGCTACCGGCATGGGGATAGACTGTTACTTACCTGTGTTGTGCACCGTGGAGTCTGGAATGGGTGGTGTGGACTGGCCTGGGGCACACCTGTATGGGGAAAGAGCAGGGCAACATAAGCCTGTGGCACTGTTGGGGACACTGGAGCAGCTGCAGTGTGGCAGTGTGTACCTACCTGGACCAATGCAGTGATGCTGAAACCTACAGAGGGGACAGAGAGCAACAATGTTAGGTACACAGTGCTGGACAGGCATTGGGAATGTGCGCATTGAGCAATGCCGCATACTCACCAGAGTTCCGTATATGTCTGCCGTGGAGCTAGGGAGTTAATGGACATGGGTCAGTACACAGCCGGATGTGCCCCCCTGGCCAGCAGCCCCTGGGTGCCACAACTCCCCCCACTGTCACCATCCCACAACCATGTACCCACACAAGGCCCAGGAATGCCCCCATGACACCCTGCTGTGACTGCCCATGCACAGGGTGGGGTGGTTGGGTGTGGACCAGACGGGTGTAACATGGAGGGTGTGGTACAGGGACTGTGCCATACAGCCATCCGGCCAGGTGGCAGTGCACCTGTGTGAATGGCACAGGCAATGTCCTGTGTAGGACCCGCCTTGCACAGCCTCAGCCACGACTGGCGGTACCCAGCCCCTACCATGCAGGACAGCTGGGTCATGGTCCCCCACGTGCTGCACACAGGCATGGATGGCACTACAAGGTTGGACAGTGCAGCATGACTAGACACTGCATACAGGCCTGTGGGTGGGCTAGCCCACCACTGTAGTGACACCCCCCCACCAAACAGATATGCCTCCCCGATGCACCAGCACAGTGATAGTGTACCTGGGCCATGGCACCATCTGTGTGGGCTGGTACGGGCGATGTGTTAGTAACACAGCCATGATACCCATGACTGGTACCAGATGCATTGTGCTCCCATGGTGTGGCTGCTGGCACACTGTCCGTGCATCTACGCCTACAACACAGGATTACAGAACCTCGCACACTGCACAGTCAGTGACACACCTATGTGACCCTGTGGTACACCATGCCACTTGGTGTGCACAGCAGTACCCTGTAGTGGCCCACACAGCCTGCCCAATGCATGTATGGTGATGTGTGTCCCAACCCCACCCAGCCATGGCAGCTGTGCATACCACATGTGGGCTGCCTGTGTGGCCCTGACTGCAACTGGCACAGCCCTGTACCGCAGGGGCCGATGAGGGGAGTGGCCATGGCCTGTGCAGAGCAGGTATGCTGCCATGTGCCATGGACAGTACCTCTGAGGGGCCCAGAGGAACTGGGGCATACTCACAGATGCTGCTTAGCATGGGGGCCATCCCACCCCATGCCCTGCCCCAGAGCCCTGGCCCACATCCACTCTACATAAGGCAGGGTGCCACCCACACAGCCACTGTACAGTGCTTGCATACTGCTGGCCAGTTGCCATGGCCACTATATGCCCATCACTGCTGTTCACAGTGTGCATCCCACTACTATGGGTGCCACAGTGGTCTGGCCATGTGGTCCACTGCGTGGGGTGGCACCCCGCACCTCAAGGGGCACTGTCTCACAACGTCCTCAGGGGTGGAAGGGGGGCTGTGTGACCCATCCGGTCGAGGACACAGCCATAGGATGCCTGGCCACACCACAGGCTTGGGGGAGGGCCTGCCCGGCCTAACCGCATAGGTGAGTGATGGACCACACAGGCAACAAGTCACCACCCACATGTGGCAAGTCCAGCACACCAACTCACCGCACAGTGGCATGTGGCTGTAACATGCCCCCCATATCCATGCAGACCCCCCACAATACAGACCCTGGTACTGTCCACAGCCATTGCACATTACGTATCGGTTCCCCTCACCATTCACCATTGGGAGGGCCATGCCTGTACACCACCCTCCCATTCCACAATACTGGGACTGTACCGTATTGCACCACACAGGGGCTCCCCGTGACACACTGCGGACACCTGTGCTGCACACATTGTTGGCCTGCGGGGGCATCACTCCATTGGACATGCTGCCTGTCACTATGCCAGTCACCCAGAGACAGGCATGCGGAACATGTACAGGGGTGCAGCCAGACAGTGCCGTATTGTACATGCTAACACCATGTCCCCCCATTTATAACAATACGCATCCCCTCCAAATGTTCCCCCCTCCGAACATGTTATGACTGCTCAGAAGTCTTTCTACAGACACAGTGGCCATACATGTGCCCCCCACACAACAGATGTATCTACAGTGACATCCGACAGTGGCCTACAGGAACACATACTACAGATCACAGTGCTAATGCAATGTGAACAGCATATGGAACATGACAAGCACTCCACATATCTGTACACAACTGTGTACTGTGCGTATTCCTGCCTACACCCTTGTACATGTCTTTTACAGTGCAACAGTGGCCTGTGCCCCACAGCAGGGTTTTATTTAACTCTAATAAGTGATTATCGTATTGCTCATAAAGGTTCTCATACACTGTGACAATGCATTGCACTTGCCTCACTGTGTGTAGCAAACAAAACACCTGTAGGATACCTATATTAATGCATTCTGTACAATTACTATTGTCCCAAGGAACAACCGCTAATCAATTAGTTAAATCCCTGCCACGGTGATGTTTGTTACAGTTCTCCACATGCAGGCCATGGGTTCCACAGTGTGACAGGCATTGTACAACAAATGGGCTGCATATTGCACAGAGTTATGCATGCCTGTCCCAGTCCTCATGCCAGTGACAGATATAGTAGGAGTATATGGGGGGGGGCTGCTGTGGCCCAGTACTCACCAGTCTGCTGAGTTTCTGTCCCTGTCCAAGTTCTGCTGGCACTGTACATATGTAGCTTTCTCCAACTGCCAGGTCTGTAATCCCTGTACCATTACACAGTATCTGGGCATTTCCGCTCACAACCGCACATGCTCCACATGCTTTTTGCACATGTATCGCATGTCGCACATCGAGGATGTGCATATGCGGCATACGCTACAGCAACTGCGTTGTGCAATGCCACTGTCTGGAATGGCATCTTCGATGTGTGGATGCGGCCAACCTGTTTTCATGCATATGCGTGTGTGCTCTGCGGCCGTGACACACTTGTGGAATGGCTGTGGGTGGCCCTGCTTGTTTGGTACCTGTGCCTGCAGGGCTCCCTGTGCATTGTGTGTGTGTGTGTGTGTGTGTGTGTGTGTGTGTGTGTGTGTGTGCATGTGCATGCTCAAGGGGAGAAGGGAGGCCATGGCAGGCAGTTGCTCATTGGCTGTGGCACACATAGAGCAATGTTGCATCCGGGGGGGCACACCCTACCCAACATGGTCCCAGTAAGGCCCTAGCAAGGCAATGACAAATTGACAACACACCATAGGGTTGAGGTGCAAACATGTTTATTTACATGGTGATCATTACACACATGTGCCCATTGCACGGTGCACCCCAGTTCCACCCAACACGTATGCCCCACACACACCATGCACACAGTCATGCATACAGACACACACATACACACACACATGCACACACACACAAACATATATGAGACTGCACAGTGCCCCCCATGGACATGTGCCTCCTGCCATGAATATGGCCCCACACCTCCATTGTAGCCCTACCCAACAATTCCCCTACTGCACAGGTTTTCTGGGTGACTCACAGCTGTCTGCCACGCACACACACTGTCCTCACACCGACCCCTCCAGTGCCAGGTGCTGGGCTGTGGGGGACCCTGCCAGTCTGGCAGGCTGTGGATTTCCCTGGTGAACCTCCGGTGGTATCACACCTTGTGGGCCTGTGTGTGCCCCCACAGGTGGTCTGCTGTGCCTCTGTCCACACAAGCCTACGTGCCTATGTGCCATGTACGGCAGCGGCAGTGCTGGGGCTGCACAGTGTGTTTCCCTATCCCGTACTGAGTGCCTCAGGCCCTGTGCAGCTTGTGGGGCACCCTCCTCGGTGTGCCCGCCACCCTGTGCATGCCCTGTAACTGACCCCGTACCCATGGGATTGTGTGTGGTGCTCAGCCTGGCCTGTGCCTGTGTTACGGGCATGCCTGTGTGCATCAAAATTGTCACATCCTGGCACTGTCCTGCACCCAGGTCAGTGTGAGTGGTGCCCGAATGGGCATGCGACTCCGGTAGCATGACTGGCAGGTGGGCGGGTACTGACACCTGGGCCTGGGGTGGGGAAGGGGTTTCCACTGGCTCCGATGGCTGTGTCTGGGTGCTGGACTGAGCTGTGGCCGAAGGTGCCATCTGCTGGGCCAGGCCTTGCAGGTGGTACAGCGGCAGCAGTGCACACCCCATGGCCTCCATGGCCATGGCCATGGCTGTATCCTGGTGCCACTGGTGTTCCAGCATGTTCTCCAGGCCTGTGCTGAGGTGGTCGATGATGACTGTCTGACATTTGGCATAGTGCCAGATGCCCTGTATGGCATCCCTCAGGCCAGCCATGCATACCGCTGTGTCTCTCGTGAATGTCTGCAGGGTGCCAGTGATGCTGGTTAGCTGCACCTCCATGCAGGTGTGGTGTTCCTGCATGCCCTACTGCATGTTCGCCAGATCCTGCCTGCAGTCCCCCTGGCCAGCCAGCACCGACTAGCAGTAGTCCCCGCTGTAGGCTGGTGGGGACAGCTGGTCCTGCAGCACCTGGACGGCCTCATCCAACTTGTCTTCTAGTCCACGTGCACTCAGTGGGCTGAATAGCCGTATGACAGTGTCCTCAGCCACCTGCAGGTCTGGTTCAGAAGCCTCTCGCTCTACCACGGGCATCTGCACCACCTCCACAGATTTGGTGGCACTGCTGGTGGTGTCCTCAGGGGTCCCCTGCTGTTCCCATGGTGATCCAGCTGCGCCTTCCTCACTACTGTCCACCACCTCTTCTGCTATGGGGCTGTCGCCATCCCCACTACCCTCAGACTCAGACATCAGCTCTGGTGTTTCTGCCACAGATGTGCTGGTGGCAGGGCTGCCCCCAGAGTCCGTTGGGCTGCCATTGTCAGCTGACACCATGTCGGTGGCCTGGGCCATGCTGGCACCTTGCTGACCCTGCTGCTGCTGCCATCCTCCGGCTCCACTGGGGCCACCTGCACCAGCTGCCACTGCACTTGCTGGATGGGAAACATGTTAGTGTGACCCCACATCACAGTGTGCCCTCACCTGCCTGATCAGTGTTTCCCTCACAGGTCTGCTTCAGCATGGCACTCTGGCATTGTACCCACCACACCTCTGTGCTGTCCCACCTAGTGTATGCCTCCACTGTACATGTGTCCTGCACCAATGGCGTGGACCATCACCATTGCTGCCCTTGCTGTGCTGTCCATCCTGGTACGGCGACTCTGTCCCACTGCCGCCCGGTACTGCTCCTCACTACACAGTGACACCGTGAATGGGCACGCCCATGGGTCCTCTCTGCACTGCAGAGACCTGCACCCCTGGGTGCCTACAGAGTCCATGCCAGAAATGTACAGCACCTGCAGCCCTCGCCTGCACTCAGCAGGCACTGGGACAGTGACCCATGCCCCCTCCCTACTGCTCAGCACATGTCTGTGCATGACCCTCCCCAAGCACACGGTGCTGATCACAGCATCCCCTAGTGCAGCCCAGCCCATCCCTCAGCATGCTCCCCCCTAACAGTTCACAGTGCAGGACACACACTGCAGCCCAGCCCATCCCTCAGCATGCTCCCCCCAACAGTTCACAGTGCAGGACACACACTGCAGCCCAGCCCATCCCTCAGCATGCTCCCTCCAACAGTTCACAGTGCAGGACACACTGCAGCCCAGCCCATCCCTCAGCATGCTCCACCCAACAGTTCACAGTGCAGGACACACAGTGCAGCCCAGCCCAGCCCTCAGCATGCACCCCAACAACAGTTCACAGTGCAGGACACACAGTGCAGCCCAGCCCATCCCTCAGCATGCTCCACCCAACAGTTCACAGTGCAGGACACATAGTGCAGCCCAGCCCATCCCTCAGCATGCTCCCCCAACAGTTCACAGTGCAGGACACACAGTACAGCCTAGCCCAGCCCTCAGCATGCCCCCCCAACAGTTGACAGTGCAGGACACACAGTGCAGCCCAGCCCAGCCCTCAGCATGCCCCCAACAGTTGACAGTGCAGGACATACAGTGCATCCCAGCCCATCCCTCAGCATGTTCCCCCAACAGTTCACAGTGCAGGACACACAGTGCAGCCCAGCCCAGCCCTCAGCATGCCCCCCAACAGTTCACAGTGCAAGACATACAGTGCATCCCAGCCCATCCCTCAGCATGCCCCCCCAACAGTTCACACTGCAGGACACACAGTGCAGCCCAGCTCATCCCTCAGCATGCCCCCCCAACAGTTCACACTGCAGGACACACAGTGCAGCACAGCTCATCCCTCAGCATGACCCCCAACAGTTCACAGTGCAGGACACACAGTGCAGTCCAGCCCAGCCCTCAGCATGCCCCCCAACAGTTCACAGTGCAGGACACACAGTGCAGCCCAGCCCAGCCCTCAGCATGCCCCCCAACAGTTCACACTGCAGGACACACAGTGCAGCCTAGCCCAGCCCACAGCATGCCCCCCCAACAGTTCACAGTGCAGGACACACAGTGCTGCCTAGCCCAGTCCACAGCATGCCCCCCCTACAGTTCACAGTGCAGAACACACAGTGCAGCCCAGCCCATCCCTCAGCATGCCCTCCCTCCAGGTTCTTGGGCCTGTGCCTGCCCCTCCATGGTTGTCCATGGGTCATTCCTTTGCACTGCTGCACATGGCAGCTGCACGCATGCCTCTCCCTGCCTGCCCCACACCATTTTCTGGCTCCCTTGGCCCACTCTTTGGCTGGTTGTGGCTATGTGGCAGTCCTGTGGCAAGCCTCCCCACCATTGCAACTGCCTACACATTGCCACCCCACTCCCTGCATCTTTGCCATTGGCTTGGGTGCTGTTTCCCTGTCTGGCCTGTCCTGTACATTGCTGGTTGTTTGTCCCTACCTGTGGCTGTCTGCTGTCTGTATGTGTCCAGCTGTGTGACACCAATGATGCTTTGCTGGCTGAGATGTGCCGCTATCCTCCTTTCAATGGTGCTGAGTGGCTCCTGCTGGGTGGGTCTTCCCCCCGTGCCCTTGGCACTGCACCTATTCTGCACCATCTTGTGCTTCACCAGGTGCTTCAGGTTCTTCCATTTTTTTCTGCACATCTCTTACTGTCCTGCACTGTGCAGCAATGGCATTGACCCTGTGTGCCACCCTGTCCCATGCCCTCTTCCATTTCTCCCTCTTCTTGGCATCCCCTCTGCAGCCCATGAGGAGTGCATGGTGGTGATCTATCTGCTCTACCAGGGTGTTAACCTCCTCATGGCGAAAGTTCCTCTTCCTTCTCTGCCATTCCACTGCAGCTTGTGCCATTGCTGTGGCGTATCTGCTAGTGTATATGTTGGGCTGCTACTGCATGTTGTGCACTTTCATATGGTGTATCTTGCATGTCACAACTTATGCAATTGTGTGTGGCATATTCTCATGGGTTCTAGAATCACATGTATCTCGTATGTCGCAGTTGCTATTGCATTATCTTATGCAACTGTGTTTCTTGTGTCTGTCATATTTCTCTTTCTAGAGTTGGGACCATTGTTTTTGTCTTGTCCTTCCTCTTCAGGAGAACATTTCTCTGGAATCTGGGGGGGGGGAGAAGAAGGCATGATAGAAACAGGTAAAAGGGGAGTGTTTTTTTATTTTATTTAGTTTTTGTTTACCGGGTAAGTACACTAGCCAACACAATGAATATTTTCAGGCACGACCCAGGAGAGTACAACATAATGAACAGGTACAAGAACATTTTTGAACAGGGAGAGAAGCAAACAAAAAATTGTACAAATGTACACAATGTAACACCTTGAAAGAACTTATTCAACATAACAGAGCATTACAGGTTCTCACGTGGCGAAAAACAGATTTAACATGGTACAACTGGAGGAAGACAGAAAGCACAACAGTAAGCCATGGTGGGCAAGACAAGTAGCAATTGTTGAGGGGATAAACAAAGGATAAGTCAAGCAAATACAGTTTGCAGAGAATCGGGTGTCAGGTCTAACTCTGAAAAATAAGGTCTATAGGATGAAAGTGGAGGAGGAGGGCAGGAGGAGACAGTAGGGTAATATAATGAGAAGATGCTTAGGAAAGAAAGACAGAGTCGCATGGGTAAGGGTGAGAAGGTGGATGATCAGGCAAGAGACAGACAGGACAGAGGGATCATAGCAGAGAGCAGGAGTAGGGAAGGACATGTATTGGAGAGAAGTGAGAAGGCAGAGGACCAGGGAAGAAAGAGACAAGGCAGAGGGATCATAGCATGAAAGAGTTAGAGTGGAGATACAGGAGGAGGAAGATAGAGATTTGAGAGATAGGAGAAACAACATGAGCAGGCAAGTCTATAGGACTTAGGGAAACAAGGTCCGGACATAAACAGAGAGGAATAGAAGGGGAATGAGAGAGCACTGGGGCATGCGATATAATCAGGACCATCAGGTGAGATCAAAGCAAGTGCAGGGGCCAGTACGCGATAGATAACAGCGAAGCTCATTTTTAAAACACCAATGAGATCCAGCCAATTTGAGTTCAGGGGGAAGAGTGTTCCAGAACTGGGGAGCTCTGCTTGAAAGCCCCAGTGCCTTTTGTGGTAGAGCATCTTGGAACTTGGAGCAGAGAGTTGTCAGCAGACCTCAGACCGTGAGGGATTGAGTAGGGAATTAGAAGCTCTGCCAGAGATTTGGGGGATTTGAGCCTTACAACAGAGTCAGTAAGGGAACCAAGATAATATTGCCTTGTTGCCAAGGGGGAGAGCCATTCTAGGTCATCGTAAAGCTGACAGCGGTGCTTTTGTCTTGAGGAGGATGCATATCGACATGTTATTGTAAGTGACATCCCATTTCTGAAGGGCAGTTTTGTGAGCACTAGAGAGGATGGGAACACTGTAGGTTAAGGAAGGTAGCAGTATACCCCTAGCAATGGCTTTTTTAGCAGATGGCGTTAGCAAGTAACCGATTTGTATGCAGCACCAAGTTTGCTATTTACAGCCTTGTGGATGGATTGAGTGTGCAGGCTCAGATCAAGGGATTGGTTGAGCAGGACACCAAGATAGTTAAAGGATGAGACAGTTTCAAGTTTTGTATCACCTAAGTCATGGACTGTAAGGGAGGAGGGGCACCTACGAAGTTTAGGAGCAGAGCCAAAAAGCATGGCCTTGGCTTTCTTCATGTTTAGGACCAGTTTGTGTTCGTACAGCCAGTTCTGTATATTTTTGAAATCAGTTGAGAGTGCTGAATTTAGATTCTCCACTGTGTTATTGCTGGTATAAATGACAAGATCATCTGCGTACAAGAGAGATGAGCAACTTTTCAGTGCACAGGAAACATTATTTATAAAGACAGAGAAGAGGAGAGGACCCAGGATGGAGCCTTGAGGAACCCCCACGTTTACTGAGGCAGACTCGGAAATGGCTGAGTTAAATTTCACTGCTTGTGACCTATCATATAGATAGCTGCTAAACCAGCATACAGCTGGAGAGGAGAAGCCCAGGCTATGCAAGCAGGATAGGAGTAGGGGGTGGTCCACAAGGTCAAAGGCCTTGGTAAGGTCTATAAATACAGCACCAGTGAGTCTGCCTGAGTCCATGTTTGAGAGAATATCTGAGGTAAGTTTCAAGAGCACAGTAGATGTGCTATGTTTTTTTCGGAAACCATGTTGGGCATCAGATAGGATATCCCACTTTGAGAGAAAGTCACGTGTTTGGATAGCGACAGCCTTTTCAAGTAGTTTGGACAAAAGTGAGAGAATAGCAATAGGTCTATAATTGTTGATATCTTTTTTGTCCCCTTTTTTAAATACAGGAGTTATTCGAGCAAATTTCCAAAGGACTGGGACAGTGCCAGTGATCAGGGATAATGTATATATTTTCGCCAGTGGTGAGGCTATGTAGGCAGCAGCAAGTCTGAGTAAACAGGGTTTGAGGAGGTCAGACCCGACACTAGTGTTGCCAGATATGGATAAGAGAAGTTTAAAGACCTCTTGTGCAGTAATCTCCTTAAAGTAAAAGGGAGGAGTATGCGGAGATATCTGGGGAGTTGTAAAGGAGCCAAGTGTTCTTACGGGCTCACTGACCTGCAGGGGAGAGGTCTGTGGTGGGAAGGCAGAGGTATACAGAGACAGATCCAAGAATTTCTGGTTTAGATCATTTGCAATGGTCTTTGGATTACAGCGGTTAACAGCAATGGTACTGTAGAACTACTACAACCTTTTAACAAAATTAAGAAAATCATATCTTTAACTTTGATATGGGGTTACAATAACTATTGTGTTGCGAGGGAAATTCTGTGTTAAATAATTCTCTAACAG
The DNA here is from genome assembly GCA_016271365.2 of Neoceratodus forsteri. NCBI lineage: Eukaryota > Metazoa > Chordata > Ceratodontiformes > Ceratodontidae > Neoceratodus > Neoceratodus forsteri. The sequence continues at coordinate 138,185,749 of CM028138.1, read as the reverse complement.
GGATAGCCAGTAAGGAGGAACTATACTAAAAGGTAAACAATATTGTACTGTAACCTATAATAACTTAAAGCCATCATTCAATTTGTTATACTGTCACTTGCTATTCTGAAAATACTTTTTCTGAATAGTATACAAACATCCCTGACTTCTGATAGAAATGATCAATTTTAAGAACATGTAGAGAAACATTTGAATTATGCTTCTCAACCTTATTGTCCCTCAGATGAGGAACATTGCATCTCAAAATGTTGAAGGAATGGGTTGCAGAGAATTAGAAAGTTTAGAAATTCTTGACTGATATATCTGTCCAGGGCACAAAAAAGGGTTAATCTCTGAAAACACAAACACACACACATCTGTTTTGGCTCCCCCCCCCCTCCACAATTTTGTTGTTTCATCTGGTCATGCCAGGGCTTTCCTAGGACGCCCCCCACACACACACACACTTCCCCACAGCAGAGTTTCTGAAGGAGAGTCGAGTGTGGGAGGAAGTGTTGAATGGGCTGCCTTCCCCTCCCCTCACCAGACAAGACTGACAAATTTTCTTTTCCATCCAGCCATTTCTAAATCAGCCTTATTGTTGGTATTACACCAATTCTTACATGCTGTTTTCTTTATCATCACTCTGCAGGTATCATGGAAGACAAACATACAGTGTCAGAATGGGCTGTGGTAGCCCCCTCAGTTGATAAGTATCAGTTTGTTATGGGGCTGCAAGCTACACCTCAATAAAATTGATCCAGCTCTCTGGTGCTAGCCCCATTAGGATGCAAATCATATAAAACCATTCATGTATTTAAATCTGGAGCAACTCCTATATCAGCAGAAACTGCTGAAAGACTCAAGACAAAATTTAAGCTGATAGGAGCCAATGGAGCTTACAGAGCTGTTGATAAAAGCTTGAGTGCTCTGGGGAAAAATATAACTGAGTCACTCCCATTAAATCCAAGCAGCTCAGGGAAAGAGGTTGTAGACAAAGTTTTTCAACCTAAAGAGAAACAGTGAAAATCCCCAGAGGATTTAAAATCTTATTATGAACATACCTTCTAATACTGCTTATATTACATGCATTGCAAATATTACACATTTTCACAAAATTAAAAGTAACAGGTGTACAATTGGAGAGCTTGATACTGTTATGCCTAGCAGTTCAAATAAATTAAGTACAGAAAAGAAGAGTAACAAGATTACTGCAAACATTAGCCCAATGGAAAACACACACACATACATCATTGACCAGATCTTCCACCCCCCCCCCCCAACAAAACACAATTAGTGGGATATTGCATTTTATTTTTATGTATTTATGCATTTTTTTTAACTGATGCCTGGAAAAATCTTAGCTGCAGATGCAATTTCTCCTGCTCACTGATGACAGACAGCCCAGTGCAGGGTTTAACATTTGGTTTAATAACATGTACATACATATATATAGTATATACAAACAATTTTTTGGCCAGCAGGAAATAATGTCCGATTTGAAAACAGGTGGACCAGTCATGTAGGTGGACGGTCCACTACACCCCAAGGGAAAAATGTTCACTGCTGTACTCTGTCTCTTCCCCATCCCTCTAAGGCTCATCAGCAACCCTCCCCCCGTGAACCTTTACAAAAAATTAAAATGGCCCAACACACACCAGTTGTGGTATTCCCATCCCTACATCAAATTTGCATGTATTATTAAAGATAAGAAAACCTTTTGTCAGTCTGAAGAGATATGTGGGCACAGTGTCATGGGACAGTCTTTGATGTTCCAGTCTGCTATGCCTAAATTTCTCTTAAAAAATATTAGCACCCCTCTGGCATTTGTCTTATATGGTGCATTCAGACTCTGGCCTCATTTTTTACTTAAAAATGTTAAATCTTTGTTAGGTAAAGGAGTTTTTTGTAACATCAGAAAACTGACACCATTTTGTCTGCATAACTGAAGGCCTTTTTTACTCTTGCTCTTGTCCCTTAGTCCCTTCCGGCTCCACAACTACATTTTAAAATTATTTTATTTATTGAATTTTGGTAACTGGGTAGGCCCTCTGAGACAAGACAGTCCATTTAACGGGAGTGGCCCGGGAAGTGCAGTACATTGATAGTGCTTTCATTGATACAAGAAATTTTACAAGGAGTAGTCATACAGTAAGAGAGTACATCAGTTACATTCATTTATGCAAAATAAGAAATGTAAAGCCCAGACATCAAAACCTTACATACAGACATCATTTACAGTATTTTTTTTCCTTAGAGAGTAGGAGATAGAGTGGAAAGTTTTGCTAGGAGAATCAAGCAATGAGTAAACAGGGGTTAGGAGTCAGTGGAAGCAGGAGCAAGGTGGAGTGGTTAGGTGAGATAACAATACACTTTGAAATTGAGAAAGGGAGATACAGGCCAGTACAGAAGGAGGTAAAGAGTTCCAGTAGGAGGTCACAGCAGAAAATGCAAACAATCTCCAAATCATGGAGTATCGTAAGTCTGGCACTGAGAGACAGGTCAAGGAGGTAGATCTGAGGGCATGTCGAAGGAGAGGACGTTGAACAATATCAGCAAGGCAAGGAGGAGTGAAGTGATGGACAAGCTTATGTATAAAGCTCAGTGTGGCATAGAATAGTTTTATTTTATAGGTTAGCCATCCCAAGGCAGATAGGACACTGCAGTGATGGTGCCAAGCACTGTCCCCAAGGGCAAACCTGCCAACTCTATGGTAGGCCTGTGATAGGCATGATAGTATGGATGTGGTAGCAGAGAGTAGTAATGGATCACCATACATGAGGAGGGTCAGGAGTGTGGCAATCACAATCTTGAGGCAGAAGGTCAATGTAAGGAAAGGACAGATGTGGTAGAGGACACCAATTTTTTGGTTTATAGTTTTAGTGATGGTAACATGTACATCCAGGATAAATGAGTGATCTAAGGTGATTCCCAAGTATGCTGAGAGTACAGCCAGAGATGGGAGGATTGGTGCAGATGAGTTGAAGAATAACATGCTCTTTGTTTTTTTTTTAGTATTAAGGACAAGCTGCTTCTAAAGGTACCAGTCCTCAAGGGTGTGGAAATCGGAGGCTAGCATTGAATTGAGCTACCTGATATCAGGAGAAGAATAGTAGATGACAGCATCCTCTGCATATAACTGAACAAAGGACGCACCACAATTATTAGGGAGGTCATTAATATACAGAGAAAAAAGTAATGGGCCCAATATGGAGCACTTGGGGACACCATAGGCAATTGGTCTCAGGTTAGAGAGGGAGCCTGCCCAGTTTGCTTTTTGGGTATGGCTGTAAAGGTAACTTTGGGTCCAGGTCAGGGCAGTGGCATCAAGGCCAAAGACATACAGTTGTTGTACTAGAAAGCCATGGCTGACCAAGTCAAAAGCCTTTGTCAAGTCTGCAAAAATTGCTCCAGTGACACGGCCTTGGACCATTTCATGGAATATGTCAGAGGTGACTTTAATAAGAGCTGTAAGTGTACTGTGTTTTTTCCTAAACCCATGCTGAGAGGTTGAGAGCAGATGGTGGAGGTCAATGTAATCCTGTAGGTGGCCATAGATTATCCGCTGTTGTATTTTTGCTATAAGGCAAAGTATTGAAATAGGGTGGAAATTTTCCACTGTCAAATTGGGACCTCCCTTGTGGATTGGGATGACCACCGCTACTTTCCATTTTTCAGGGACAGTGCAAGTAAGGAAGGATCAATTAAATAAATCTCAAACAGGGCAGGCTAGGGCATCAGCTCCCAACTTAAGGGATTTAGGCTCTGGAGTGTCATGGCTAGGTGAGCTGTCAGCCTTTAGGGTCATAAGAAGATGATGAACCTCTCTGAGGGTTGCGAGCTTTAGATGAAAGGCAGGGTGATCCAGAGAGTCGACTGATGGCAAGGAGTCAGGTTGGGGGGGTGGATGAACTAGAAAATAGTGATGCGTACCTATCCAGATTGGTGAAGAACTCATTGAAGCCAGAGGTAATGGAGAGGGGGTCAGTGAGAGTGAGACCCCCTGGGCATCAAGGGAACTAGGGGTCTCAGAGGTGTTACCCTTTAAGAGGGAGTTAACCTGTTACCAGAATTATTTTGGATTACTAAAATGCTCAGTCTGGAGTCCCTTGAAGTGGAGTAATTTTGCTTTTTGGATTGAGTTCTTGCAGCTGTTCCTTAGTTGCCTATAAGTTTGCCAGTTGGTAGGTAGCCCACTATCCTTATAAATCCTGCATGCCTTATCGTGAGTGGACATGAGCTGTCTTAATTCCTTGGTGAGTCCTGGTGCTTTAATATCTTTTATCCAGCAACTCTTTAAAGGAGCATGTTGGTCAACAATGTTAGTGAATTTTGCCACAAAATAGTCTAGTGCCAAGTTAACATCCAACAGGGAATTAATTGGATCCCAGTCAGTTTCTTGGATGGTATCCACAAAGTTGTTGGTGTCAAACCTGGAAATGTCCAGCACAGAGATAGGAGGGGGTTAGGGAAGTTGTTACACCATACACAGAGTGTCAGTGAGTAGTTGCTTATACCATCTGAGAGGATCTCTGCTGATTTTATCTTTGGGGCACAGTTTGTGACCACCCAGTCAAGTAAAGTATGGTTACCAATCTTTGTATTAATATGAGCAGGGTCACCAATCATTTGAACCAGATTTGAGTCAGCCAGGATGGCAATCAGTTTGGAAGAATTAGAATGCAGCCAATCAATGTTGAGGTCACCTCCAAGTATGAGGTCATGCTGTGGGAAGTTAGCAAGCAAGGTTATGAAGGAGGAGGCCAGAAACTGCTACCTTAGGGGCATGCATACACAACCTACTATGAGTTTTTTTACAGTGCTATGGGTGAGGGAAGGAAGATTGATTCAACAGCAGAAGGTCCAGATTCAGACACAATTATTTCAACAGTGTCTAAGTGCTCCGTGGCATACAAGAGGACACCACCACCCCTTTTTCCCACTTGATCCTTCCTGAAACAATTGTATCCAGGCACAGCGACCTTGTGTTGTTTGATGCATGCTTTAAGCCAGCTCTCAGAGATGCTCAGGATGTCAGGAGTGTATTTATTAATCCAGGCTTCTAGCTCAGACATCTAAGGTCTGAGACTACGTATGTTTAAATGAGCAATTTTTAGTCCTTTTGGCATTTGATATGATGATGTTGGAGGATTGGGGGAGATGAAGGTATGGCAGGTCCGGGATTTGACTCAACGTCACCTTCAAGGGTTGATAGCAGGAGAAGTAGTAGAAGTGGTTGGATTGAGGAAATAAGTAACTACTTTACATTTTTTATTTAGTATGCTTTTTCCTGCCACAAGTCACCCAGGACCCTTCAATTTCCACTCTTTCATATTGGTCGTGACTCCTTCATACCCCTTGGCTTGCCTCCCTGGGTGAGGTTGCGGCACCAGCCCAAGTGTCACATCTGATGGGATAGGTCATGGAACTGGCCTGAGAGAGCTAATTGAAGCTGAGGGTGGGTTTCATCAAGGGTGGCCGGCAGCACTTTTCTAGGCTGCCCCAGGGGTGGGGATGTGCAGTGACATCTCTGTATGCCCTGCCCCTCTTGTGTGCTGGCATCAGTTGCCTGTGGTTCCTCCAGCCTCCGCCGGGGGTCCCTCAGGTGCCAGATATGTTGCCCCTCCCTCCTCCCGAAGAAGGAGAAAAGTCCATGGGATGCTCAATCCTTCTCCCCCCACTGGCCAGTCCAACTCCCCCGGTCCATTCCCAAACCCGGTTGCTGGCATTATAAGTGGAAATCCAACTGCTGCACCAGTGGGCAAGCCTTGCTTTACATTTTTTGCAGAAAGTGAGGACATTTGCAGCCTTCTGGTGAGCCAGCTACCAAGGTATACAACTCCATGATTTGGCAGGCAAGCGACAGCGAGATACACAGACCAATGTTCAGTACTGAGATTGTGTGGTGGGACCTCCTCACTGTGCAGTGGATGGTGAGTTAGGGACATGGCTATGAAATAGTCAGCAATAAATAGAAACAATAGGCAGAATGTACAGTGTTGTGAACTTGGTCATAGTGTACAGGCTTACAGATTCAGATCACACCACTGATTGTTTGTTAGAACATAAGTAATTTGCAGGGGTGTGCTGCAAAAAACTGAGTATAAGGAAATGGATTAGTACTGGTTAGAAGCAATGGTGCAATAGGCAGTAAAGGAGAACAGGGTACAGGGGACAGCTATGTCCTAATTGGCTTGAGAGCAACTCTGGGCTGTAGCGAATGACAGAGCTGTCTGGGTTTAGGGGCTGAGCACTTGAGGGTTTAACTGAGGCAGGGGGCAGAGGTGGGTGGGTGGAAATTCAGAGCTGAAGACTGTCCCAAGGTTGCGGCTTATGGCAGATTATAGGCCAAAGGCTGTAGAACCAAGGCTGTAGAAATGAAGGACCCAGGACTAGAAGTGTTAGGGGAGAGCAGTGGGAAGAGGATTGCAATGTCCATTAGTTGGTGCCCTCTAGTGGCTTTGCAGTATAATTTGCAAAAGGAAAAGTAGATACAAAAAAAAAGCTAGAACTTTAACAATCGTGTTCTACTAAACAGCACTGGAAAACTCAGCAGCAGCAATTTTCATATTAAGAAAAGAGACAGTTTAGGAAGGGTAGAGGAAAAAGCCAATAAGAGAAAGGGAAATAGCGTTATGCCCAATCAGATCTCTGTAACAGTAATAGTGCAGCCAAATGGTCAGAAAGGCAAAAAGCGCCAAGTTCAATCCTGTTGGTGGCTCTGGACTGCTCTTCAAAATCTATACCTGGTTGTAGGCTGTGAGGCAGGTGTTTTGGTGCAGAACAGTCACCGGGGTCAGAGCAGCTCCTGCAGCTTGCAGGAGGAAGAAGTCACCTGTTTTGGCCATTATTGCTTGCCTTATCCTATAAGTCATTCTCTGCTATTCTCTGTTTTATATAATGACTTATAGCAGTCATAAAAAATGTATTTATATCCTGAGGGGAATTAGTGTAAAGCCTAGCAGGTGTTTGTATGCTTGGGATATTGGATTTATCACCCTCAGCATAATATTTTTTAGGAGTTAATGACAACTGCCTTTTGGCATCCTCTGTAGCCAACTCATTATATGCATTTCTTAGTTTCAGAAGTTCCTGGAGAATCTTTGGAACACGTGAATTATAATGGCTGGCAGTACAACCTAGAGGTTAGAGTAATGAGCTGTGAATGAGCTTTGAACCTGCTGGTCATCTGTTGTCATATTGACTAAATGCTGTCCCTCAGCATCATTGTGATGCAGCTTTTGTTAAGAACAGAGCTGTGCAGAATTCCCCCCCTCCCTACAACCAAAATAAGGTAAATGCAAGGAACAAATGGCTGGATTTTCTGAGTCAGGGGATGGGGAAGAGGTAGTAGGGTGGGGTGGGAGGGAGGCTAACAGGGTGGAGGCATTAGATATCTGGGAGGGACATACATACACAGACATGTAAGCTACAAATTCTTTTTAACTAGTTCAGATTTTTAGATGTTGTTTTTATTGCTCATGTAGTTACATTATATTTAATGAAGATTAATGGGCACTCTATGCTGAATATAATAAAGCTGTACTGAAACTTTCAGATCTGAGGCCAAGATATTCAATAATTTTTTGAGTGAAGTGTATGCTGCTGACAGAATTCTGTGCCTGTGTATAGACAGAGAACTCTCCAAATCATTTTACCCATCAGTTTCATTCATGATGGCCAATGTACAATGTAACAACTATTCCTAAAGGGAAGTGTTAAACACTCTGGTATGGAAAACTAAAATTGCAGCTTCATGCTTATAGCTGTAAACATCTGGAACTCATATTCAGAGGCTCATTACTGAGTAGTTTACTATCTACCTATCTATGTAGAAAAAAACACAAACCACTTTCTGAATAACTGACAACTAGGTGACTGAGGCTGCAGTGTATCAAGGCTCCACAATCTCCAATTTACTTATGGGTTGATGTTCCTAGCCTTGTCCTGTTAATAGTGAAAAAATCCTAAAAAAAGATGCTTATCATCTTACACTCTCACAAAACAGTGTACATTGTCTTCCTGCTGCACTACACATAACAGATAGAGAAAATGTGTTCATTCAGCTTTCTAAAACCTTATTCAATTGGTAGTAATGACTTGTATGGTAAAGTATAGAACATGTATCTTAAATTCTGTAGTATAGTGTCTTTGTATCTTGTACCCAGCATCAGGATAAGTGCCTCTGAATTGCGTATTTTATATTCATTTTCAGATACAAGATGTACTGGGATGCTCCATTTCTTGCTAATCATGGTGTCACAGGATGAGCTGCACAGGCCAGCAAGTACTGTATTCTTAAATGGCTAGCACTATAGTTTGCACACAGTTTGAAATGACTGTGTGTAAGCATTTTAGACCCCAAGAAAGCTGGCAATTAATAGGAATATGCATGATTTCTATGACCTTTGTCAGACACCAGTGGAACAATAACAAGTTGCTCCAGGTTTAGCTGTATATATTTTCTCAGGCACATACAGTACACTTGTTACATTGTACCAAATAGTGCACTTGGCAACATTGTATTTATCAAAAAAATGTTTACTGTTTGTCACAGGTACATAGTAGAGATGGACTACCAAGGCAAAATGCAGCAAATATAAAGATATTTATTTACTGCGATTATATAAAGCGAACTGGAAATGGCAGAAATAAAAGAGAAGCAAAACAACAAAATACGACTAGAAATTACTAGCTTTAAGGATGTTTACAGCATCACATCCTCATCTAATGATTTACTCTCATCAGATGCTCTGTCTTTATCAATGCTACCACTTTATCCTATCTGACTACCTGAACTAGGTGTTCAACTTAAATACAATGTAGGGATGTCATGTGATTACTTAACTCCACCCCTATACTTTATTTCAAACATTAGTTCTTTATTTATAATGAAATTATTTTATTTAAAGAATCAACATCCCTTTAAAATCATTCAATAGCATATAGGCAATTTCAGAAATGATTTATGCTCTTTTTGTGGAGTTTTATACTGTTTCTAGTTTCAGGAAGCACCTCCCCTTCCAGCAGCAGCACAAAATGTTACAGAATGTGGCCGGCTGGCTCTTAGAGAAGTACTGCAGTAGAAGGAGGATGGTCCCCAGAACTCTGAAACGTTGTACCCAACAGGAGAATTCCTTGATCTTGAGAAAGCTCAGTAACAGCTCTAAAAGTGCTCCATTTCGGCTCCAGAAGGTACGCACACTCAGACAAGAAGAGATAACCGTAGCAACACTCACTCGGAGCTGAGTTACAACAAAAAATACCTTCACGACTGTGCGTAAGTTCGAGCGGGTATTGCATTACCAGAGCTCATGTTTGCACAGTCGTGAAAAGGCTCTTGTACGCTGTTGAAAGAGCAAAATCACATTTTCAAGAGTTCCTGCAAGAATACAGTACGGGGAACAATTATGAGAACTAGGAAGTTCTCAACAGGGACATTAAGCCCATAGCGGTACAGCAAGCAACACAGACTTGTTTAAAGTATTTAGAGCGGTGCCCTGTAATAACTTTCACAGAGAGCTATTTAAACAAAGTACTACAGAACTTTCTAAATAAATATTCAAGCTGGGACTGCATAAAAAAACAAACAAATAAAAACCCATGGAGCATAAATGGCTCCAGACATCATTTTACAAATATTTTGAAAGGGAAAGGAGTATAAAGCAAGCCCCAGATATATAAAGAAAGAGGGCAGGACATTGCATCAATACAAGGGAGCAATCCAGACTCCCTCTTTTTTAATTATTATCCTAAATCTTTCCACATAAGAAGATTAGTGATTCTAGGATGTACAAAGAAACAAAAGAGGACAAACAAATAACAATACAATATGTAAACAAAGTGGGTGGCCAGCCCAACAAACAAGACATTACAGAAGTAACATATAACAAAAGTACATCCAGAATCCACCACCTTCCTAAAATGAAAGAGAAAAAAAAAAAGAAGTGGGAAGGGGGGGTTACTCTTTCACACTGTTTCAAAGATAAAAGAGAACATTTGCAACAATGCATCACCAATCTCCTGATAACAACATGTTATCAATTTGTAGAAACTTCATTTTTACAGGCTGGATTCACTCAGGAATTGCCTCCAAGAACACACAAAATGTGTGGAGTACATGAAGTCAAAAATACAAATATTATAATGAAATACAGAATAAAACAAGCACAGGAAGGAGAAATAAAGAGTTTTCATATCTTTTCTTTTTAATTCTTCCATTTCACTAAAAAATAGATATTAAGACAGTGGAGAGGGAGTAACAAATGGACATGGCACTGAAAATGAGCCACTTCCATTTTTTGGACACAGTTACATAACATCTGTGCAGACTGTTAGACCTCACAAAAAAAATGAAACTAAAAACACAAAAAATATTACATTCCTGTGACCCCCGCATCACATGTACAAGCATCATATGCAGTCAGCCCCCACACACGCGCTCACACACACACACACACTTATACTGTACAAAATATAAAATGGGCAACGTTACAGAGGGAAATATTTTATTTCATCACTTTGTTTTTTTTTATTGGCGCTATTGCTGTGAGAAGTAAAGAGCAGTTCTCAAAGTTTTGGGCTTGACCACATGACATTTGTTAAGCGTTAACCCAAAACACCTTAGTGCTCCCAGCTTGCCTCCAAAAACTGGCACTTGATGCCATCCACACTCAGTGTCCTGCAAAAGAATGAATGAATGATGATGTCATCACTTACAGTAATTCCTGATTGGCCACTTATAGTAATACCTGGTTGGTCAATTGTCAGTCAATCTGGTTTTATCATAAGTAATGATGTCATCATGCATTCATTCTAGGTCAGTCGGGCTTATTAAATGACAATGATTAAGAGCTAATCTCCAAAACACCTTTGTGCTCCCTGATCACCCAAACCCAGTGCTGCTCCTACCATCAAGTGCATTGAAATGGAAGGCTCCCATTCATTTCAATTGGATATATTTTCTTTTATTTATACCTTTTCAGAGTTTTACTATTGTGACCCACTTTTTTCAGTTGCATTTAGAAACACACACACACACACACACACACACATATACACACACCAACTTGTAACTGTTGTTAAAGATGCATGAATTTCCATTTATAATTGCATTTTAAATGCTGTGTGAGAGACTGATTTTTTTTATTCTCTTGGTAACTGGATAAGAACTACTAAGCACAAGTGCCTGTGTTCAAGGGCAACTTTGGAGGCTTGCAGTGGTTAAGTGACTTGTTCAGAGTCATACAATATGCAAGTGGAGGTTGTGGAAATCACACCCAGGTCTGCTGGATGTACCATGTTCATTCATACCTCATTACTCTAACCTCTAGGCAATTCTAAGTGGTGTCAGTAAGGAGGAAGAGACCTAGCAAACCACTATTACAATATGCAACTGACACAGCAAACCTCCCAGATATCTAATGCCTCCACCCTGTTAGCCTCCCTCCCTCACACCCCACCCTACTACTTCTTCCCCATCCCAATTCCTCCCAACACCCCCAATTAGCAGAAAGTTTTGCCTTTTTACCCATTTCTCCCAATGACACCTTAAAGGCACTACTCTCTATCAACCCAGCTAAGGGCAGTTCCCCTGATGGCCTTGACCCTAAACTGCTGTACCTCTCTGCTCCTGCTATTTCCCTCCCCCTCTCTGATCTCCTCAACCTGTTGTTCCACACTGCGACTATCCCTGAAGCCTGGAAGCATGCTACAGTTCTCCCCCCACAAGGGGTGATCTCTCTCCTTTGAATTACCACTCCATCTCACTTCTACCCACCCTGACTAAACTTCAGGAATACCTTGTTCTCTCCCAACTCTCCTCCTTTCTTGATGACTCCTCCTTCTTCACTCCCTTTCAATCTGGTTTTCGGAAGAATCACTCCACACCACTTCCCTACTTAGACTTACTGACTCTATCCATTCAGTCATGGACAGAGGTAACATCACTTCTGCTATCTTTGTTGACCTTGCCAAGGCTTTTGACACAGTCTCCCACTCCCTCCTCATTGAAGCTCTGTAATCAGTTGGTTTGTCTCTGTCTGCCTGCAACTGGTTCAAAGCCTACCTGGTAGGTAGATCTCAGTCTGTTAAAATAGCTGACTCTACATCCCCTCCACTACCTATCTCTACTGGTGTACCTCAAGGCTCCATACTTGGCCCTCTCTTATTCTCAATTTTTCTAAATGACCTCCCCTCAGTATGCTCCTCATCCTCCATCCTATGTATGCTGATGACATGGTCTTGTTCACTTCTGGCCAATTTCCCTCCAGTGTAACTTCCAGACTACAGCTTGACTTCAATAATGTTCACCACTGGCTAAGCTTGCATCAACTCTTCCTAAATGCCAAGAAAACAGTCTCCATGACCTTTGGCACTAGGCAGAGACTCTGTATGCTGCCCTTCCTTCTCTCCTTCCACACCCTTGATGGGACAACACTAGGGATACCACCTCTTTCAAATACCTGGGTGTCTGGCTTGACCAACACTTTAACTTTTCTGTACATATTGACACCATCCTGAAAAAGCAGCTCCCAAAGCTTGGTGCCCTTAACAGGAACCATAGTTCCTTACCACTACCAGTTAGGTGTGAAAATGATACTCCCTATTTTTGACTAGTGCGACATAGTCGACAGTGCTGCTCCTAAGTCTTCCCTTACCAGGTTGGATACTCTCTTCAGTGCTTTCTGTTGTTTTGCTCTTGACTCCGCTTCAGCATACATCACTGTACCTTGTATCCAGTGTTGGGTAAATACTTTTTCTATTACTTTGTAATTGTTCCAGGAAGCTCTGTGCAGTCACTAGCAAGGATGGAGAGGTACTAGAAAAAGTAATACACCTACAATTATAGTTACTTATTTCTTTTATACAAAACAATACCAAAGTAATAAATAACTATCACAGATTACATTTTTTGAAAGTAATAGGGTAGTTGCTAGCTACTTTCAAATAAATGTAATCAATTACAGTTGCATATTTCTTTTGTATACAAAGATACAAGTAATTGTAACTGTAAGGTGTATTACTTTTTCCTGTACTTCTCCATCCTTGCTAGTGACTGCACAGAGCTTTCTGGAACAAGTTTCCAAAAGTAATAGAAAGTACTGTAATAGAAAAAGTAACTTACCCAACACTGCCTGTATCATTCTCTAGCTTTCCTCTTCCTTGAGTGTGCCAAGTTCACTTCTAAATTCTAGGTTGGGACTCTATCCTCTTACCTCTCCTCCAAACTCTCTGCTCCACCTCCCTCCTCCCACCCTCTCAGATCTACTGATGCATGCACTGTAGCTATTCCTCATCGCTTTACCACCATAGAACAGGAAGCTTTTTCCTACAGCATCCCAAAGCTTTGGAACTCACTGCCACCTCCTATCAGACTTTCCTATTCCCCGTCTTCAATTTCCTTAGCCCTTCACAATTTCTGTTCCCCTAACTGCACTTGTTCTTAGACCCCCTTCGACACTCCCCACCCTGGTGCATTATCCTTTAGCTCTATTTTACTTCTATTCACCTAACTGTTCTTGTTCTTAGCCCCTCCTTCAAAATCCTCCCAATCCCTTGTGCACTATCCCCTACTCCTCTGTCCTTGACTTACCTCCTGTCTCCCAACTGAACCCTTCCTCTTATTGCTTCCTCACATGCTACCTCCTATTATACCCGCTCCTCCCATCCCCTACCACAACCTATTGTACCATTTCAACACTCTACTACCATCCACAAGCTACTGTGCTATTTTGACACTCTACAGCTGTCCTTCTCCCCCACAATACCCTCTCCAACCTAATGATGCTCTCCCCTTTTTCCATTCCTAGTTTATCCCTATTTTCTCCATCCTTCCTATTCCTTATCCCTCTTCTCCCCACCTGTCACCCACCACACTCCACTTCTCCTCCCTGCTCCCCTTCTCTCCCCCCTTTTCTGCCTGGTCCTGTCTCTCTTGCAGGGTTTTCTGTCATCCTGATGGGGTATAGATCTTGGCTCCTCTCTTCTACCCCCTTCCTTTCCCCCACTTTCTAATCCTGACCCCCCTGACAGGGTTCTCTGCATCCTGAAAGGGTATAGATTGTGTCTCTCTCTCTCTCTCTTTCCCCCTCTCTCTTAATCCACTTTCAAATCCATTGCATGCCTTCCTCCCTTCTTCCTTATCCCCTTACTCCCCTCCTGTTCCCCTGCCCCTCTCTTCTCTACCACCCCACTCTGTTTCCCTCCCTTCCCCTTCTGCCTGGTCCTATCCCCCTTGCAGGGTTCTCAGCAACCTGGATTGGTATAGATCTTCGCTGTCCCTCTCTCTCCCCTTCTTCCATCCCCCACCCTCTACACCTCTCCTGTCCACTTTCTCCACTTGTTTAGTAACTGCCCTCCTTGGGTATACATAGCACTTTGAATCTTGTGTTCAGCCTACTACTTCTAGCATTTCAAATGTGTTGTCCATCCTCTAACCTTTACCCTACTGGATCACCTACTCATTAGTTGTTGCAATGTATGCTATATCCGAATATGGTTTTGTTTACCCTGGCTGGTTGATCTGGGTTATTTCAGCTCTGTAATTGTACTAAACTGTTTTGTTTTAGAAATTGTACTTGTATTCCTATGTGTTTGCTTGTTCTCCCAACTTGTGTCCCCCCCACAGCGTATGCTTCTGGAAATGAACTGTTTACAGCTCATGTTGTCTTTCCCGGTGAAACTTTTTCCAAATAAATAAATAAATAATGCCTCCAGAGGATACTTTTCAAGCCTTCTTTTCAACTACTAATAACCAAAAAAAATGATAGTACTACTGATGCCGTAGCAGGAACTTCCCTCCCAGTGATCACACTCACACACAGAACATAAATATAAATAAAAAGAACAAATACAATCAAACCCCTCCCAACTGACCTACATGCAGTACAGTACTTGCACTAAGTACAACTGTCTGTCTTCATGTGTTTTAACATATTCTCTGCCTAGAGAAACAAGGGAAATATTCCCATGTCCTTGCACATATTCTGATTTAGAATAGAACCCTAGTAAGAAAAAAATACACAAACCAGTACAAATTCAGCAAATAAAATGTATGAAATTCTGGTTGTATATCAATTACATAGCAATGTTGGTAAAAAGGATTCCATAAATCACAGTGTGTCATTGTTTTTTCACATGTGATAGGCAGGTATGATTCCTGCCCCCACACACCGAATATCACATGCTGGTGAAAGTTACCACACTGAAAAATAAACTGAACATGTACATGCATAAGTGTAATTGTTAAAAGTAGTGTGGGTTATGTAGTTGGACATGAGAGTATTTTTATTTATTTTTTGTTGCTGCAAGTGGCACATCAACATATTAAGTTGGGTGAAACCCTCAAAAGCATTGACTGTACTGTTATTCACAAAAGTCACAATTTATTTAATGCAAAATGTTCAAGACAATCTCAGCATTGTGTCATCAGCACAAATTATGCTTCCATATCAGTCTGTTGTACAATCTAGCCTCTCAATAGTCACTGTGACTCAGAATATACTGCAAGCATACAGTCGTGTGGTGATAGTGGAAGCAATACTATGTTCCTCATATTCACAGATAAAATACTATAAAAATTAAGTCAGGTTCATGAATAACATTATTTACAACATGCACAATGTGTGGCACAGCTGTGTGATTTATGTGGCATTTAAGGTATTATTAATTTATAACTATCATTTTTAGTAACATAGACACTGCGGGCTGGATATTCAGACTATGCTGGGCAGTGGCGCAAGCCTGGGCACAGCACAACTGGGCTGCACCAAGGCCAGGACCAGATGATATTCAATGGTGATGCACCATAGCTCAACACTGTTGAATATGGCAAGGTCAGCACACATACTGCTCATGGCACAGTGGCACTGCACCAGCACAAGCCACAGAGAGTGAGCACGGGGATGTGCCACCATAAGTTCAGTTGCGCTAGGTGCATCACCCATGATATTCAGTTGGGGGCATGCAAATGAGGCCATAATAAAAGCAAGGTGCAAATGGGGCAATTTGCATGTCATTATGCCTCATTTGCATGCATTGCACAGGGCGGCTTCGTGGAATGCGCCTGGTGCCCGATCTAGCAGCTGACATAGGGGGTGGGTCTCTGGTGTGTGATGAATCCCTCCTCCAGAACACCCAATCATGGGCATTTGTAGAAGTAGAAAAGTACCTGATGGTCTAGTGGTACCCCTCTGTATACCCGATCATGGGCTATTGTAAAGGAAAGACTCTACCTGGTGGTCCAGTGGTACCCCTCTCCCCACCCACCCACTGGGCCCCTGGCTGCCCAGCACCCCACCTGGCATGGGCAGACAGCAGCACCCAGCCCGTATACCACCAGGCCACCCACTGAATTACAGCATACAGTATGATCTGTATGCCTGTTGATCCACAGTGTTCATTCACATAGCTAGTCCTGTGTAGTACAGTATAGTCTGCAAGCCCATTGGTCCACAAGGTGGACCAATAGGTGTACAGATCATACTGCACTCTATCGTTGGCAGGTGGCTGGGTGGTATGCAGGCAGTGCTACCTCCTGCTGATGAAGGGGCTACAGAGTGGCTGGAGGCCCTCTGTGGGTGGGTGGTGGGGAGGGAGGGACCATTGAGCCACCAGGTAAATCTTTCTTTTACAACAGCCCATGATCAGCCATATATGGGGGCACTAGACCACCAGGTACTATAATGACATTTACAGATGCCTGTGATTGGGCATACAGGGAGGGGGCACTAGACTACCATGGAGGGTCCGGGTGCTTGTGGATGGTGTTCCTGCTCGGTGGGTGGCCACCCACAGCTTGTGGCTGTTGTGTTGCACCTTGCAATGCAGCTGTCCACCTGTAGGTGGCCAGCATTTGGGCCTGTTGTTTTCAGCTCAACTTTGGGCACCAGTGTTCAGTGCATGTAGAGGATGCACCAGCATATGCACCGCACATCCCAGGCTGAATATCGGGATGTGCTGCTTGTGCATGGGCACACCCCCTGCATCTGCACCACATACATTAACAATGCTCCCCAGCACATTGGGGGTTGTGCCGTGCAACCTACCCCTTTGACTATCATGCCAGGGTGCATTGGGGGGTTGCGCATGGCGCAATCCCTTTGAATATCCCGGCCTGTATGTTCACACTAAAAAAAAAACAGGAATGAAATAAAAGTCAGCTAATGGACTGGATTATGTACAGCAAAAGTTATCTGCTGTTTCTAGAGTTCAGGGTTACTTGCAATATTTTTTATTCGGCCAGTATCTTCCGCTCAGTAGCCTATTTAATTTTTTTAGTCCTCATGGATGTTATTATCAGTACTATAATCTGTTACATTTCTTTTAACAACTGTTTCATTTACTAAGGGAGAAGTATTTTTTTTCATATCCAAGACACACTGTCTTAGGGTAGCTGGTCCATTCCACTGGGGTGTCAAACAGATGAGGCATACTGAAGAGTCCTGGTAGGACAAAACACGTGTCTATGTCATCTGTTAGTACCCTTTGCAAACTGTGTGAGAGGCCTTTCGGCACCATGCAATTCTGCTTAAAGTTGGACCAGTATAACATTCTGTAGTGATTTGCATATGCAGCCCATGATGCTTTGCATTGTGTGGGCATGTGTGATTTTGTATTTTCTTGAAACTTGGCTTCCCAGCCAAATGCCCTTTGGGGTAACCCTTGACTCAGTGTTTGCACACAGAGTTTTTTTGTCTTTTAAATGTTTTTTGTATTTTAATGGGTTCACCACAACATATCCAAGACACACTGTCTTAGGGTAGCTGATCCATTCCACTGGGATGGCAAACAGACGAGGCATACTGATGAGTCCTGGTGGGATGAAACACATCTCTATGCCATCTGTTAGTACCCTTTACAAACTGTGTGAGAGGCCTTTCGGCACCATGCAATTCTGCTTAAAGTTGGACCAGTATAACATTCTGTGGTGATTTGCATATGCAGCCCATGATGCTTTGCATTGTGTGTGCATGTGTGATTTTGTATTTTCTTGAAACTTGGCTTCCCAGCCAAATGCCCTTTGGGGTAACCCTTGCCTCAGTGTTTGCGCACAGAGGTTTTTTGTCTTTATTTTTTTTTTAGTGTGAGTGCAGTCACACTGAATCTTCTTTACTGTTAATTCTATCTTTGCAAATGGTTCGGTGCTGCAGGTGTCCTCTGCAACTTCTTAGCTCCTTGCATTTTTATTGTGCTCTAGTGTGGGCATCATCCCTCTGAAATGCAAATTGAACTGTAGTCTACTTTTTTTTATCATAAATTATTTTACAGTCCATGTTTCTGTTGTTTGTTTAATTTCTGTAAATTCAAAACACCCGGCGTGTGAGACTACAACATAGAACAGGGTGCTGCTTTTGACAGAAACTTCTGTATGTCCGGGGAAGCTGCAGGATCAACAAGATAAGGCTTTCAATAAAATAAAGCATTTGGAACTTGAGATGCAGGTTTAGAAGACAGATGAGTGATGCTTTAATTTTAAGTAATATCAATGGTGACAGACCTTAGCAGCATAAACAAAATTGAAGATCCCCATCCTAAAATATCACATTTCAATGTCCTGCTCATAGCCAATGTATGATCCCCATAACAAACATCCATTTCCATAGCACCTGCATGTGGGACACTCTTTCAGGACTGATTAATGAAATGACAGTGCCAGTGTTCATGATGCGGGCTCTCAAAAAGCCTATGTTGCAAATTTGATGAAAAAAGTCCTAAAAATGACTGTTTTACCAGCGTGTGTTGCACAGTTCCTACACACGCTCATAAGTTCATGAAGTTGTAACATGTGCACTCCAGATTCTCAACATTGCCATTTTATCACACCTACTTATGACCCGTACAGCTGTCATTGTTCACATCTTGCCCAAAATGTGTTTCCACGCATGTAGCGCACAATGGTGCAGTTGGTGTGTGAAATCAATGTTTGGGACACATTAAGAGAATCACAGTGACACTGTTCATGAGCAGAGGTCTTAAAATGGCTATGTTGAAAATTTGGTGAAACAATTCCTAAAAATGACTGTGTTATGAGCATGCGTTGCGCATGTCCTACGTGCACTCGTAAGTTCACACATTTGTAACATTTGCACTCCAGATTTTCAACATTGCCATTTTATCACACTTACTTATGAGCAGTACAGCTGTCATTTTTCACATCTCACCTAAAATGTGTTTCTGCACATGTAGTGCACAAAGACGCAGTCTGTGTACGAAATCAATGTTTGGGACAGATTAAGAAAATCACAGTGACACTGTTCATGAGCACAGGTCATAAAATGGCTATGTTGAAAATTTGGTGAAAGAATTCCTAAAAAATGACTGTTTTATGAGCTTGCATTGCGCAGTTCATACGCACGCTCATAAGTGCACAAATTTTTAATATTTGCAGTCCAGATTTTCAACATTGCCATTTTATCACACCTATTTATGAGCAGTATAGCTGTCATTTTTCACATCTCGCCCAACATGTGTTTCCGTGCATGTAGCGCACAATAGCACAGTCAGTGTGCAAAATGACTGGGACAGATTAAGAAAATCACAGTGACACTGTTCATTAGCAGAGGTCCTAAAATGTCTATGTTGAAAATTTGGTGAGAAAAGTTCATAAAATGAGTGTGTTATGAGCGTGCATTACCCAGTTTCTAGGCATGCTCATACCTTCGCACACTTGCAATATTCTCACTCCAGATTGTCAACATTGCCATTTTTCCACACCTTTTTATGAACAGTACAGCTGTCATTTTTCACATCCTGGCTGAAATGTGTTTTCACACTTCCAGCACAGAATGATGCGGTCACTGTTGTAAATCACTGTTTGGGACACATTACAAAAATCACAGTGACACTGTTCATTAGTAGAGGTCCTAAAATGCCTATGTTGAAAATTTTGTGATGAAAGTCCATAAAATGACTGTGTTACGAGTGTGCATTGCACAGTTTCCACGCATGCTTATAACTTCGCACATTTGTACTATTTTCACTTGAGATTTTCAGCATTGCCATTTTTCCACACCTCCTTGTGAACAATACAGCTGTTATTTTTTCACATCCTGGTTCAAATGTGTTTTTGCAGTTCTAGTGTAGAAAACCATGGTTGCTGTGGGAAATCAGTGTTCAGGACAGAGTAACAAAATCACAGTGACACTGTTCATGACCACAGCTCCTTAAATGCCTATGTTGAAAATCTGGTGATGAAACTCCATAAAATGACTGTGTTACGCACATGCATTGTACGGTTTCCACATATGCTCAGAAGTGCAAGCATTTTTAATATTCCCACTACACATTTTCGACACTGGCATCTCTTCATACCTCCCCTATGGATGCTACAGCTGTCATTCTTCACATCCTGCCCAACCTGTGTTTTCGTACATGTGGTGCAGAATGCCACTGTCACTGTTGGAAGTCAGTTTCCAGTACACATTGAGAAAATCACACTGCCACTGTTCATGACAAGAGGTCCCAAATGCTTTCATGAGGTGGGGTCACAAAAAGATCATGTTCAAAATTTGTACTGTGAATACCAATAAACGCCTGAGGCATTAAGGTTTCTAACCATAATGTCCTACCCTGTACAAACAGGCATTGGGGTGTGCCTTTGGATTTCCAACTGTACTGCTCATGCCATCCCACCCCACCCCCCAGCCACTGACAGGCATTGAGGTGTACCTTGGACTCTTCATCCCAAGACTTCACCCCATTCTCCTATGCTGCACCCGTTTCAATGTATGTCCTTATGGAATGGGCTGACTGTAAAGCCAAACACTCTAAGGCACAGCTCAACATGTGTCAGTGTCTGCAGAATAGCATGAGCTGACATGGCTTGACAATCATGGGTGATGACCCAAAAACTTACCCCAAATCCTGTCCATCTCAACAGGATGGAGGTGGCATTCATGTGAAGTTCAGTACTTTACTGCCATTCCTATTCTGCATATGTCCAACTCCTGCATTTCTAATGCTAATACCAGCAAGCAAGCATTCGGCATTGACAAATGCTTGTTTATTGCTGTTGATGTTTGCATGGAAACTGGATCTTTGTACCTTATAGGGCTGCTAGTCATCAATGCTTATTCCCCACTCAAAATCATAATCTGTCTGTGCTGTCACAGCCTGTTACTGTGGAATGTCACAAGCAGAGAATTATAACCACAGATAGAGACTTTACAGCTAGAGAAGAACAACTGTAAGTGAACAATGATAATTTTTTTCATACACAGTCCTAGGGATCATAATGAGAGAAACACATACAAAATGTGAAAATATATCCAATAAATACTTTTTACCAAATATTTTGCTAAATTGCCAATTGTACTATAAATAAGATGAAATTTTAAATAAAGTTAACTATTTGGGGGAGGGCAGGATTACAAAATAGGTGAGGGTGATTTGATTTTACAAATATTAAACAACTGGTAGTCATATACAGTAAAATAGGTTATTGTAAAATAACATACTAAATCAGGATTTGCATTTCAGAGGGATGATGCCCACACACAGAGCCCAATACATAATGCAAGATGAAAAGAATTTGCAAAGGGCACCAGTTACAGTGAACCATTTGCAAAGACAGTAGATTTAGGAAAACAGGAGAATACAAAATGAAATGCTGTAGAATTAATAGCAACTAAGATTAAGTGTGACTCCACATGCAATGAGAAATAAATAAAAAAATCCCTGCCATGTTATGGAGGAAAAAAACCTGAACGGCCGTGTCAGCACTCCTACTACAGCATGTTCAAACATAAATAGGAATATTTTCAAGAAAATACACACACACAATTTTAATTAGTTAATTTATTCAGCTGCCAGTACCTGCGAAAAGGAAGATGAGAAAGAAATTTACAGTTTTGCAGTTGATCTTTAAGGGGTGGGAGATCAGGGGATTTAGGGACTGGGAAGGGACCCTACACTATGGAAACATATTTCTTAAATTAAGGGGTGGGAAATCAGGGGATTGGGGACTGGAGAGGGACCTTCACTATCATCTTACAGATGACTCTTTACGGCTGGTATGCCACCAAAGTAACCATGTACTGTGAGTGTGTTCTCACTCTGCTTAGAATCCCCATTGCAGAAACAGTGATAAATAATAGACAGGGATCAATGTCAAAGAGATTGACATTGAAGGACCATATCTCCCAACTGCAGTGACACCAGTGTTGCTTCATTTCTTGATCGGGTTCAACACCTGCAACCATGCCCTTACTCTGTATTTGACTTCTAACAGCTGTCACCACAGGGCTACTAAGGGTACTTCCCGCATGGCTTGTACTATCGGCAGGTAGTAATGTATGCTGTTTCCATTATGTCTGTCACTGATGAACTGCTCCACATTTATACCAGGCTGCCTTCTAGAACAATTCCAGGATGTACAGTAGGTGCAGAAAGTAGGGTTGGGGTAGGAGAGGTGACAAGGGACAGCAGAGCAGGGGAGGTAGGGAGGGAGAGAGAGAGAGAGAGAGAGAGAGAGAGAGGGGAAGGAGGAGAGAGAGAGAGAAAGAGAGAGATGCCATCGCACCACAGATTTACACAGTACTTTCCAAAGTCAATGACACTGACCATCACCTACAGTATTTTCAGCATTACTGGGGCATGTTACTTGGAGGTCAGGTCAGTGCACATAGAGGCTGGGACAACCGGAGACCTGTGTAGTGCAGCCCCTGTTCAGATATGTGCTGTCTCCTATTACTGTATTTCTGTTGCTGGTGCATGCCTCCACATTTGTGCCAGGTTCCCTTTTAAAAATTATAAAGGATGAACAGTAGGTGCATGGAGTAGTGCTGCGGTGCGAGTGGTGATAACGGGGTGTGGGGGGGATGAGAAAAAGTGGAGCGAAGCAGGTGCTGCTGCACCATGGATAACAACTGTACTCTTCTAAGCTGCTTACATGGACCACTACCTATTTTAGATATTGGAGGGGCATGTTAGTTGGTGGTCTGGTGGTGCACATGTCTGGAATGATAGGGCTTCTACTGGTGATATATTACAGAACTTTGAACATTGCAGTGCACCAGACTGCTACTGATCAGTGGGCTTCACTGTTTGAGGGGGTTTGTTTCTGGAGTGCCATGTCTCAGTATTGCCCCAGATCAATACATGAGCATGAATGTAGTGCTACTATATTTACAGTATGGCACTTGACATTCAAGGCAGTGGGCAAGGTAAGGGAATAAAAAAGGACATTCCAACCATACACAGATTTTTTTTTATTTGACTCAGTCTGTAGTAATTAAGAATATACCTTCTACATGACTGGAATCAATCTCTAGCCTGCCCTGAGCTATTGCCCTGCACAAAGAGCACCTAGACATTTTTTTCTAAACATGTATCATTCAAAATTTTAAAATTTGCAATCTCCTGCCCAAATTAAAATTTGACTGGCCAAATAAATTTTATAAAATAACCAGTCTCACACACACAAAGTAAAACACTTTTTTTTTTGTTAAAAATCAGGATCCAGCATTCAATGATTTAGTAAGGTTCAAAAAAGAGGATCATTCTGTCAGCCTCCAGAGTGAAACTGTATACAGTTCCTGCACAGAACAGCTGCTGTTCAGCTCTCAAGTGTCACCTGGAAGATAATTTACAGATGAGGTAGACACCTGCAGGCAAAGCTAAATTTGGAAGCCAAATGTACATGGAAACAGCGCCACCTGGCGCATTTCAACATTCAAGATTAAAAAAGGTTAGTCAGGTTATGGCATCCCCAGTACCTCCTGCTGCATACTGCACACTGGGGACTGCCGGTGGACTACCACATGCCTAATAGGGAGGCAGTATAGCGCAGTGGTTTAAGGCTCTGAGCTGCAAATCTGGAGACCTGGGTTTGAATCCCACAGCCCCAACTTGCATACTATGTGATCCTGAGCAAGTCACTTAACTTCCCTGTGCTCCCAGGTTGTACCTGTAAACAAGCTTTCAGCTTAGTGTGTCTCACCTGGTTAAACAATTGGGAAAAAAAAAATGAATACCACTACTGCTACCATGCCTAATGCATTATACCGGGGTACCAGGAAACTTTTCTGTAACAGCCACTGTGTGGGGGAAGGTATTTATGTTCATGACTACCAGGATGACTGGATTAGTTGACAGTGATCACGCAAGGATGCACAAAGGAAGCTAAATACAGTCACCTGACTAAAACACCTCAACTAGTGGAACCTCCCAAGAAGGACAAATGTATTAATGCCTATCTATGGATCACTGGTGTGGCTGCACCTGGAGTACTGTACCCCAGTTCTCCAGTCCTCACATAAGGGCAGACAAGGTCAGGCTAGAGACAGTGCAGTGTAGCGTAACCAGACTGATTTAGGACCAGCAGGGCAGAGTGTACAAGGATCAGCTTAAGGCACTGAACGTGTCCTCGCTCATGCCCAGATGAGAGAGGAATGATATGACAGAGACCAAGTTCTGAAAGGAATGATCAAGGTGAACTGCAAGGAACTATTCAACAGGAGCAGTAAATCTAGCACATGAGGATACTCATAAATGTGGAAGATGAAAGGGGGCTACAGGAGGGATATCAGAAAGCTTTATTTTACAGACAGACAGAGTGACTGAGTCATGAAACAGTCTGCCAGCAGTGGTAGTTTGGCACCCAAACCATTAATGGTTTCAGACACAGTTGGTACAGTGTTTATGGGTTTAGTAGTTACTTAAGAGGACAGTAGTAAGACAGAGAGCATGAAAGTGACTAATGTAGAAAAAAACACTGTATCGGCAAAAGGTCTTGGGGAATTAGAGGGTGTTTCAAGCAGACTGCATGAACCATTGACCATCCTCTGCCAGTATTGTATATGTATCTATGTAACTGTCAGAGAAAAACAAGAAGAGAAGGTTGCCATAGCTTTCCCAGCACCTGCAGCACCTCATAGTGCAATTCAACACAGTAACAGCCACTGTGGATAGAGTTCTCTCCCTGCCATAGACATACACAAATCTCAGAAGAAAACAGCAAGGTTAACAAGGAGCTCCCTAAACATGCGTGGATTCATGGCAGCAAGAATCAGCTGGATACAGTATACAAGGCTACACATTTGTGTGTGTCAGATCATATCCTGCTCTGCATGAGACATTCACACTGAGTCACTCTTGGTCTAGATTCAGTTCACTCTGGAATTAAGGGCCTCTCTCACTTGGTGGGTTCTGCAGCAGATCATGTCCATGGGCATCTCTTTACTGAATGTTCCATGACTGACCTTGGCTATGGCAACCAGCACAAAACAGGTGGATGCAGACCTTGGCATAGCATCAGTGCAGGGCACCTAGAACCTTCTAGGAAGACAAGTTACTGTTCAACATCATTGAGAGGAAGGCAGCATTCAAAGTACTGTGATACTTTAAGAACAAGCTTTGAAACATGCACATCCTGATGTGATCAGAAATCGCAATGAGGGCAGTGTACACCAGAAAGCACAAAAATGCAAGACACTGGTGGCAGAAGTGAACCTTCTCCCTTCATCAGCTATTTACTTCACAGGACCTTTATATCTACAGGCTGATTGGCCCAATTGTCTGATTCTCTACCTATATATCTCAGTCAGGATGTCTTCAACATTATCTGCTCCCACACCGAATGGAGTGAATGTGGATTCTCCAAAATTCATCAGTTGATTTTGAGACAGTCAGTAGGAAAGGACTGCCTGTTCTTGCAGTGACTAGATGATTTGCTGTCCCCTGTTCACCACACATAATGCTCCTGAAAGTACTTAGGAAGTTCAAAGGTGCTGTCGATCTTGGTCCTCATTGTACCAATATGATTTCAAAGAGTGGGGCACTTGTTTCTCATACACTGGACTCTATGCAGTCAAATCCACTTCCACTTGAGTAGGACCCTTGTCTTCAGTATTACATTTTGCACCTGGATCTCCAGAACCTTGTTTTGTATTCAGCATGATGAATACGTGAGAGTATGACATACTCAAGGTGTTATCTTCATCCTCATGCATTTCAGAATAATCTCTACATGTGATGAACTTTGAGAAAACCTAGATAATCATGTTCTACTGCAAAGTCTGTGATATGTTCTGCTCCTGGTGCTGCTCTCCCTGAGGGATCAGAACATGGCACCATCTCTATTGAGTGTCCTAGCTTGGCACAACAAGAACTATATGAGAGTTTATCAGGTAGCTTCCTAAGGGGCTAGATGGTGGCATGTCTCCATCCAGGTTCTCTTCAGTGGTGTCCCATTTCATAAAAGCATGCCAAATCCATCCCTGTATCCTGTAGGTTTTGTCCCATCTAGAAACTGAGAGTGGTCCAATAACCCATTATGGATCTTTCATTTGTACCCCTTGTGGAGGCCTCACAATAGTTTCTTACCATACATGTCCTCCCTTTTATGGTGATGTGCTTGATAAAGAGGATCAGCAAGTACAGGTGCAGTTTCACAAGGGACTATATCTGATATTCCATATGGAAAGGAGGTTCTCTGCTCAGTTTTCTTTTTTTATTTCCAAAGTAGATTTTACACAGCAGGAGCCTTAGCTTCCCTTGCTTAGTCTTCAAAAATAAGAAGTAAGTTACTGCACGTTCTTAATATGAAGAGATACCTCAAGATTTACCTCAAGTTCCCCACCCACTTTCATAACACCATCAAATTGTTCATTCTGCTGGGGCCAGGAAAGAAATTGGAGGCCCCAGACAAGCATGTTTACATCAAGTGGCTCTGTAAGGACATTAAAATGGCTTTGTTAATGTGTTGAGGACTTTTGGCCCCTCTGGCCTCACACCTCCCTCATGTATTGTTGCATCTTACATTGAGTATGCTTCAGCACACCTGTAGAAGATTTGAAAGGCCACTGCTTTGGGACTCTGTCCATATTTTCATAAGTCATTTTCAGCTGTATGTGCTTAGCCCCACCAGTGTTGCCTTCATCAGGTATTCATTGAGCCCAATTGTACATCACTGATCCTTCTGGTTTGGGACTGCTTATTAAAGCATATTTCATATACTGCCTGCCCATAGAACCAACAATATTCAGTGCTAAATGCTTTTGTGATTTACATTTTCTGTCCTGTATTGTATATAATGTCTTGGTTCATGGGTTAATGGAGTGATATGGTGATGTTACTAATGTTATTTCCTGTTATCGATCCAAGATTGGGACTCCAGAGTGGACAGAAGATGGCACTGATGGCGGGGCACATGTTATACTCTCAGACTTCTTAATCTGTCCCAGCTGTGACAGACAAAGACAGACCATTCCATTTATTTTTTGCCCATAGACAGAGCCTATGCACAGTGAGAATTACCAGTAAGGAAATTATTTTCCCCTTTCTCTGCATCAGTCCCCAAACTGCCCATGGCCTTGATGAAAGTCTATCTGGTTTCATATGGCAGTTGCAATAGAAAGTTACACAGATCCTTCCTTTCAACAAGTTTTTCAACAAAAAAGACTTAACAACTAGAGTTCAAAAGAGCATTCCTTCTCTTATACCTGCTTCAAAGCTGCTCCCCTCAACTGGCGGGGGGTGGAGGGGTGACAGGCTGATCCAGATTTATTTGGACATGCCTCATCAAACTGATGTGAAGAGGATGTTCTTACAGATCTGGATGTATTCCTTGACTGGTCTGAACAGGGCAATATGTCTCAGTTGGATGGCCTGGAAGGATTTCATGGCAGCATTAATCACACTTACCATCAGAATCAGGACAATTCTCAAGATTCTAGATTCTAGACAGGATGGAGATGAAGGTGAATGAATAGAGTAGAATCAGTTTCCCTTTATCCCATTTCTGTTTGATCAAAAACATTTTTTCTTCCTGGTTAAGGAGACCTGTAGAATTCTACAGTTACTGGAGATATGGTCTACCTGTATGCTGAATGTTACCCTATCTTGTCCTCCACTGGGAGTATGCACAAGTGCTTCCCTGGATATGAACATTTTGTGCAGATAGTTTGTATTTTGTCTCCTGCAGTTGTCCAACTGGTCTTATGCCAGTCCTGTCCCACAGAATCATCATAAGGCTTCTCTAGAACTTGCCCATGTTTGCTATCCATTGTCTGCCTGAAGACCCAGGAGATCCCCATTGCCGGTGTGGAGCTAGTGGGGGACTGGACCTTCATACGGCCATAATCATTTTTTTTCCCCAATTTTTCCATCCATGGGCTGCAGCCAGTATAATATTGCACTTTGCAAGCTCTGCTTCCACAGAGATACCACCCGGTGTCAAGCAGGCGGGACAACTTCCTTGATGTCCTGCTGTGCTGCCACCTAGAACTTCCATGTGGCAGCTTCCTAGTGGAAAGATCTTTCCCCCTCCCAAACAGATGAGAACTATCTTAGGGAATCCAGGATAATCAATCCTCCCTCCCCCTGCTATCCCCCATGGAACCTGCATCAGTTCCCAAACCCCTGGTTGCCTGCATGCAGGAGGTGAGACACTCAGCATCTCATGCTTCCATGCCACTAGTCCATCTATTGTGCAGATTGTTAAAGCTGAAGGGAATAATGCGGACAAGAAGAAGGAGCTTTCTAAGTTATATGCAAAACAGTACTTATTCCTTGCTGCATGATTAAAACAATGGGAGGCTCTTTCTGTTATGGATGCAGCCATCTGTCTTGTAGTTAAACAAATAGTTATTCTTGTCAAGGCTCAGCTACTCTGCATACCTAATGATAAGCATTTACAAACAATTTGTGAGTCTGCATACTCAGTTTGGTCAGACATGGTATTCCTAGCATGAGTGCTGGGTGAATGGTCAACAGCAGTGGCTGATGAGATTCCAGGGGATTCTTCAGACAGAGATCTCCTTCCTTTGGCACATATTAGCTCTTGTATTAGGGGTTCCATAATGGGTCTTCTACTTGCCTTAGCCTAAGACTATACTGTAGCTGTGGTGGCCCTTACATCTGTTTGGCTGAAGATGAGGCTAGCAGTACAGCCTTGATGTTAGAGTAATGAGCTGTGAATGAGCTTGGTTCATACATCAGACCTTGGTTTGATTCCAACAACCTCCACTTGCATTATGTGGAACTCTGAGTAAGTCATTTAACCATCCCTGTGCTCCCGGGTCACCCCTGAAAACAAGAACTTGTACCTTGTGGGCCTCACCTTGTTACCAAAAGAATAAAATAAATTATACAATGGCATGAAAAATACTGCTTCCTGATTGGCTGGCTGGCACAATTTACAACATGTAAATCCTGCCATTACCCAGCAGGAAAAATGCAAGCCAGCCCTCTGTGCCAAGAGATGAATCCACCCTGAAAATCAAAATTAAATGCTGCCATTTAAATCCCCTCTCCACTACCCACACCAAAAAAAAATCACTACCTCTTTTCTTTTTTCTCTTCTTGCTCCTGTTTACTTGTAGTATCTTCTCACTTCTGCCCCACAGTCTCCACACTTCTGCTCCACAGTGACACCCAAAAAAAAATGAAGAGAAAAAAACAAGAGTAAGCATCACTCTGCATCATTATCTCCCAACCAGAAATTGTCGTAACCACGGAAACCCAATCCTGAGTGCAGGCAGCCCTTCAAGTAAAAATATTATCTGCTCTGCTGTCATCAAACTTAATTGTCTCCTTAAGTTCATGCCCCCTCCCTCTATCACAGTTCATTCATAGGAAGAAAATAAGAAAAGCACAATTTTGAATACCCTAGTCTACCACAATCCAAGTGCTCACATATCCCGCTGTCTGCCTGTGTCAACCGCTCACCACTGAAGTCTTTCGGTCTCTCTCTCACTGTGTCAGCTGCAATGGATGGCAGTTTACTGTCACACTGTGTTCTCTTTATCTCTCTCAGGATAGACAAACTGTTTTAAAATGTTTCAAAAAACATAAACCTTGCAGTCTCTCACTCTGTGAGCCACACATGGCAGCTTACTTTCACACCGCACTCTCTCTCTCTTTCACAATCACTCTGCTCTCTCTTTCCCTGATCATTGCCCCCTCTTTCAGTAAACCACAAAAAATACCTACACAAGGGGAACACAACAAAATACAAAAAAGGGACATTCTTTTGGGGGAGCCCTTAATCAATCACATTCTACACAGCAACTAGGGACTATTTAATATATGGCAGTAGAATATTTGTACAAAAATATAAAAAAAAATAAAAATACAACTTTTTTTGAAATATTCTTTCTGCATTTTAATAATTGCCCCATTGTATAATGTAAAACACATATGAGGTGTGCAGTCTTCTTGCTTGTATTAAAGTTTGTTTTTATTTTTATAGCCAAGTGTTCACATTTATTTATCTAGAGGTGGTGAGTGCCAGAGTTTCTTGTCGTACTATCCCATTGCATAATTACAATATCCCACTCAAGGGTGTGGTTGATCGCAGGATTTACCCACTTCTGGGGCCAGATATTCAAAGCTTTGCACCTGGCACAAATGTGTTGCACTGGAATAGAGTTGGATTTGCACCGGGTTGCAATATTCAAAAGCTCCATTAGTGCCGGCGCTGTGTGATAGCGCTGATGCTAATAGTTAATGTATGCAGGGAAGGGAGTGAGGGGAGGGGCCATGAATGCTGGCACACAGGCATATTCAAAAGAATAGCACTACACTACAGGATGCTGCACCACATGTAGCACAGCGCTGAATACCACCAGCAAAAGCATGTGTGGTAAGGTGACACACACTGTTTTCCATCCGATCCCAATTCCTGTAGTATACAATGTAACACAGTTCCAGGTCCAGTGGCTACCCCATCACAATCCCCTGACTGCTGTAGTTAAGATAATCATCACATTTCTCTGGTAGTCTAGTGGCCCCCTACCACCCACCTGGCAGTGCCACCCCCCCAGTTCCCACCAACAATACCGGAACAGAGTTGGGGACTGGCTCAACCCTCCGCTGACCTCCATGACCAGCTGCTGACTGCGTGATGCAAGAGTGTGTATCACACTGTGTGATGAATGGGCATGTACTCATGCCCATTCATAACACAGTGTGTTATTCACTTTTGCATGACACATTCGGCAGCTGGCTGCAGAGGTGGGCGGAGGGTTGTGCCAGTCACTGGCTCTGTTCCAGGATGGTTTGGGGAGAGCGTGGAAATAGTTGGCACTGCCAGTTGGAGGGTGGGGGTTGCTGGACTACCAGGGAAATGAGTTACTATGTAAACTATGGGAGTCAGGGATCATGATGGTGGGCACTAGACTACCAGGGAAATGTACTGCTTATGTTAACTACAGGAGTTGGGGATCATGATGGGGGGGTGGGGGCCACTAGACTACCAGGGAAATGTGATGTTATATTTTACTACGGGATAATGATGTGTGAGGCTGTGTCTCACCTTCTAGTGCATACCTCTCAACTGTCCATGATTTACAGAGATATCACTGATTTAGCCTCAGGATGTTACTCTGTCACTCATTACATTTGTCTTTTTGTGACTGGACAGTGGGGATTGTAAGCACCAAATGATGTCAAACATTGAGGTTTGCTAACCTGTTGTTATTTGGAAATGCATCTTACACTAATCACCTCATTCTATCAATGTTCTGGGTGGATATTACCAATTTTTAGGATATGCCCCTGAGTTTGATCCTTTGTCCCTGATTTTGTTATACATTGTCCCTGATTTATGGGGCAAGAGGTTGAGAGGTATGTTCTAGGGAGCAGTGTCCCTCACTGCCCCTCAGTCAGCACCATACCTCTCAACCTCCTGCCTCATAAATCAGGGGCAAGACTTAAAAACAATCAGGTACAAAGGACCAAAATTAGGGACACATCTTCAAAATTAGAGATATCCACTCAGAAAGCTGGTAGAATATGGGGCTTAATGCAACATGAATTTTCTAAAGAAGAGCAAGTCTGCAACTTTAATGTTTGACATTGTTTTGTGCTTATAGTCCCCACTGTTCAGCCACAAAAACACAAATTTTAAGAGTAAAATTTTGAGGCAAAATCAGGGACACTTGAGAGGTATGGTCAGCATATTTGTGTCCCTCATTGCAGTACTGCATGGGTGAATATAGTATGCACTGACTGTGCCTGCCAACACCCATTTCTGCCAGCATCCAGCCTGTATTTCCATTCCAACCAACAGGGGCTGCTGTGTGTACACCCTGGCCTGCAGCTTCCAGCCTTTACTTGCATTCTGACCAAAAGGTGGAGCTGTGTGCTCCATGCAATAGTTCAGGGCAAAGTACATTAGAGTGCATGCAAAGCAGGCCATAATGAGATGCAAATGTGACTGCCCAGGGATTGCCTGAGTAGGCTCATTTGCATAGGATCTTTGAATATAGAAAACTTTTGCCCCAGGCTAACATGTTTGCACTGGGCTAATGTGTTAGTACTGTGCAATCAAGTAAGCCTCAGGCAAACCTTTCAAAACCATAGCACAGTTCTGCAGTGTGTGGCCTGCATTGTTGTTTGCACTTGTTGTGCAACACTTCATTGTTATCACACACATTGGCCATCAACTTCAACTCTGCCTTACTCCACCTCTGTGTCCACTGAGACGTTGTTGCATTTTGCACTTCCCTGTTGCTATATTCAGAGCTGTCTTATTTCCCAGGCTATTTTAGCACTGCACTCCCAGCCCTGCTTGCACTGCTTCTTTTGCATGCTATATTCAGCAAGCTTAGCCCCAGGGCTATTCCTTTAAATACAGCTTGATAATGGTTCAGGGCTAAATTAGCATGCTGTGCAGTGCTAATTTAGCCCTGGGGCTAAGTTTTGAATATCTGGCCCCTGGTGTGGTTCATTAACTCAGCCGCTGGCCTCATAACCAAGCCACACCAGGTGTGGGTAAATCCTGCCATCAGTCACACCCTCTCATGGTATATTGCTTAAAAAAAGTGATTGGTATGCCATGAATCCAAGTCTCACTTACACAGTGGGTTTTTTATAGCTGACATGTTATTTGACCTGCAATTGAAAGAGATCCTAAAGGGACTTATGGGAAAAAAGTGTCTTAGATAGGTTCTAAGAATCAACAGCCTTCTAATAGTGGCTTCAGAGATCAGGATTTTTATTATGGTCACAAATCCCTTGTCATATTTCATGCCTTTTTAGGATATGGAAAGCAATAAAGTAGAGATGTGTTCTCAGACTTGAAATTCCTACAGAATTGAGGTAATTTGTCATGTAAATAATTTGGGGAAGTCAATTGTAGGTGTGTGTTTTTTTATATGAAGATTTTTGGCCTATCGTTCTTCAGCAGCTCTGGACAGACATCATTTTATTGACAGATGAACCCAGAACATGTCAGATGCCTGCAAACTGGTGATAATTTTGCTGGGCTATGTGACAGAGTTCTCTTCTCTGCCCTCAAAAGGGTATTTTTTTACAGTACCTGATTTCTATGAATCTTGGAAAACATTAAGCAGTAGTTCATTTGTTCAGTACAGGGGTAGTAATCCAGGTGCCTCCCAATGAAAAGGAAGCCCCTCAAAATTGGGAGGATCCCATCTGATCTTGTATCACTCCTGTCTAAACTAGTTTGTGAGACCCATCCAGTTGAAGATGGAGTCTCTGAGGTCCAGCTTTGTGGTAGTTCAGTTGGGCAATTTTCTAGGCTCAGTAAACCTATGGGAGGCTTATCTACACATTCTGATTCAGTAATGGCACCAGACAATTCTCAGATTTGCTTCCCAAGGTTAGAACTTTCACTATCAGGATCTTCCTTTGGGATTAGCCTCTGCTTTTAGTGTGTTCACAAAAGTTCTGATAGTCTTGGTGCCTCCCATTTGATGAGATGCTTTATCTCATCTCTACCTGGATTATCTCCTGATCTCTACAGCTTCATAACAGTAGACTCACTGTTCCTTCTGCAAGACTTTACAAAGCCTGGAGAAACATGGTTGGATAGTTAACCAGGAGAAGATCTCCCATCAGCCTTCTCAATCTCTGGAACACCGCTGAGCATGCTCCAGACAGACCTGGCAAGAGTATTTCTCTTGCAGAGTAGAATGAACAACCTTATTTATTTATGCATGTATTTGTCTATTTATTTATTTATGTATTTTAATTCTGGTAACCAGGAAAGGCACATTGTGCATAGGCTCATTTCCAAGTACAATCCAGAGGAGAGGTAATAAATAGCTAAAGACAAAGAAAATCAACATCTGAACAGACAGACAGATGAGCAATGTGATACAATAACAGAATAAATAAAGAGCAATTGCATGTACTGCAACTAAACAAAGTGCTGTGGTCTTTAGTAGTGCATAGAATCATGAACAACAACACATTTGAAATACAATAAAGAGCTCAATGGTAACCAGAAGAAGGGTAGCAGGAGCAAGTTGGGGGTTGAAGTTTCAGCTAGCATTTGAAATAGCTAGAGGGTAAGTGGAGACAGAGGGAGGAAGGGAGTTTGTTCCAGAGTGAGGGAAGCCAATAGAAGAATGCAGATTGCCCAGCAGAGGAGCTTGGGTGAGGAATGGCAAAAGTGTGATGGTCCCTAGAGATGAGGGAGCAGAAGGTGGGGGGAATTTGGGATAGGAATGAGGAGAGGTAAAAGGGGAGGGAGTTGAACCAATATTTGGTGATAGGAAGTTCAGAGATGAGAGGAAATTGTGGAGTCTGGAATGGACCAGCTTCTCTTGCAGTTTAGACAGGGAGGGGAGGAGGGAGATGGGATAAAAGTTACCAGGAAAAGATGGGTCTCCTCCTTTGTGGAGAGGAATAACTGGCCAACTTGCAGGACTGAGGAACAGTGTAGAGAGTGAAGGAAAGGCTAAGCAGGTGAGTAAGGGGAGTTGCAATAGCAGAAGGTGAGTGGTGTAGGAACTTGGGGTCAAGACCATCAGGACTGGACTTTGATGGGTTGAGGGAGTAAATGACAAGTAGAGTTTCCTGGACAGTGAAAGGAGGAAAGTGACAACCTAGTATAGTATGGGAGAGGGGAGAAGTAGAGGGTTGTGAGGAGTCAGTAGTGAAAGAAGACAGAAGGGCACAGGTTGTGAAGAACTTGTTATAGTGAGCTGCAGCAGAGGCATGGTCAGATACAGGTGAACTATTTTTCCTTGGGAATGGGGGGGACTGACTGGGAAGGGGAGTCAAATAGGGAGTGAATTACATTCCAAAATGTAGCTGGGGAATTTAGGTTTGACTGGCTGTTGTCTTTGAAATAATATGAATTTTCTGACAGGGCAACAATAGTACAATTGTTCCTCAGAGCCCTGTAGAAGATGTGGTCAGACAGGGAGCTGGATAATTTGTAATGGGCCCAAGCGTGGTCCCAGGACTTGCACAAGTCAGTGATATTGGTGGATGATGCAAAAGAGCTATTCCTGTCTGTTAATTGCTGCAGCAATCTCCTTGGACAGGAACTCTGCCTTCTTATAGGAGATTGCTGATTGATAGTCCCTGAAATTGACCATCAACCTAAGCTTGTCCTCCTCCAAACCAGTTCTCCACCAGCACCGCTCCAACCTCCAACACCTCCTCTTCATCTCCAAGAGAGTCCCATCAAACCAAGGAGACCTCTGGTGTGAGGTGAGGGGTCAATCATGGACATAGAAACATTTATTTATTTATTTAGTTTTTGTTTACCGGGAGAGGTGTCGTAGCCACAAAATATGACGATTTTCAGACATGACCTGGGAGGTTAAGATACAAAATTGGAAGACAAAACAAATAACAGGTATATTTCAGAGGTAATCAACCATACAAGGAAAAATCTACACAATGTTCTGTGATTTAAACAGTATTGCTAATATGACAGAGACAATGGCAGAAAAATACACAATAGTATAAAACATAATAAGCATACAATCATAAAGCAGTAGAGTTTTAACACATAATCCATGGTAAGTGCTACATATAACAGTAACACGGGGTCAGAGCAAAACCGAAACATTTGGAGAGCTGAAGAAGGGGATGTCAAGCACCCTATGGTGGTTTAAAACAGGAACATAGGGCATGTTTGATGAGGAGAGTGTAATGCATCTTTTTATAAGCAATATTTATTTATTTGTTTATTTATTTATTTAATATATTGGAATAGACCTTTGAGCATGAGCTCTTTTACAAAGTTTTCACATCGGGGTGGACAAATAAGACAAAGACACATATACAGTGGTTACAGATGCCAGCTCAATTGGCTTTCAAGAGTATTTACAACAGAGTTACACAAATTGGAGAGAAAAAGAGCATTTGTAACAGAGCAGAAGCTAATTCAGAAAAAAATGATTGATAGCATCAGTTAACCAGTAAACCAGTAAAGCCACCCATCAGGCGGCCACCTGAATCCATAGTTAGACTAAAGATTGCATAGGGATTTATGCTAACTTTGATTGCATCTGACTGGGTGACATAAAAACAGGAGGTCAAGAGGTTTGAAATTACTCATAGAGCATGAGAGGTGGGGGGTAGTGGGCCAGGTCACTGGGGTGAGGGAACAGCTCCAAAAAGGGCCTTGTCAAGTTGGGGGGGCATTATCCACCTACCGGGTTAGATTGGATCAAGTAGCTGTACTTATGCTCTATTTGCAGGGATGGCTAGAGGAGGCGGGGGTTCTCTAGGTAGCCCCACATTTGGTGGTACCTAGGTTGATGGTCTAAAACTTTCAGGAAAAGCCTGAGCAGCAGGTGCATTTTTCACATGACATGAGATGCTGTCTGAGGCCTGCTTTGAATTGTGATATTCTGTTTGTGTGTAGTTTCTTAGGGAGTTCATTGATCCAGAGGAGGGCCCAATAAGCGAAAGCGCGCTGTCCAAGTGAGGTTTTCGGTGGAGTGGGATAGACAGTGATATGACTGGGTGCAGAGCGAACATCAAGAGGCAGGGAATTCCAATAATTTGGGGCCAGGCAGGAAAAAGCTGAGGTTCCTTTTAGGGTCCTGCACCTAGGGGTGTATAGTAGAGACAGTCCAGTACAGTGGAGGCCATAGGTGGGGGACAGAGGCACCACCATGCCTGCAAAAGAGGTAGGTAGATTAGTTCTAATGATGTTGTCCAGCAGAGTACCAAGAGCAAGGAGTCAATTGGCAGATGGAGAAGGCCATCTAAGGTCTGCATTTAACAAGCAATGGTGCTTCAAATGTGGGGAAGCCGAGGCATAATGACAGATACTATTATACGTTGTATCCCACTTACTTAGGGTGATTTTTGAAGCATTTATGTAGGTGACAACACCATACGCAAGGGACGGAAGTAGAATACCCCTAGAAATAGCCAGTCTAGCTGAGGCGGTACGCATTCGACTAGTCCTGTAAGCTATTCTGAGTTTGGAGTTTTCTGACTTGCAGCTGTCCATGATGTGTTGCTCAAAGTTGAGAATTTCATCAACCAGGGTACCTAAATACTTGAACAAGGTTACTTTCATAAGGGTGGAGCGATTTGCACAAGAGACATTGAAAAGGTAGTGGTTTGTTCTAAGTTTGGTTGTAGATCTGAAGAGCATGCTCTGAGTTTTACTTATGTTTAGGAAAAGCCTTTTTTGTGGATCCATTTTTGCATTATGAGAAATGCAGATGTTAGTCGACTATTTATTTCTTCTATGTTTGCGAAGGATGTGTAGAGCACCAGATCATCTGCATACAAGATTGTTGAGCACCAACGGGTGTTAGAAGATATGTCATTGATAAAAATGGAGAAGAGAAGAGGCCCCAAGATGGAGTCCTGAGGAACACCAACATTGATAGGCACAGAGTCTGACAGCAGAGTTAAATTTGACCTGTTGTATACTATTGCTTAAGTAGCTCTGGAACCAGTTTGTGGCTTGCTCCAAGAAACTAGTGAAGCTAAGGCAATCAAGAAGAAGAGAGTGATCTACAAGGCCAAATGCCTCTGAGAGGTCAATGAACTCTGCACCGGTCATGAGACCATGATCCATAGCATTAAGGGCATCATTTGTAAATTGTATCAGAGCAGTAAAGGTGCTATGCCCCTTGCAGAAACCATGTTGAGCAGGTGATAGGAGGGTATATTTAGAGAGGAACTTGGTGCGCTCTATAGACAATGATTTCTTGAGTATTTTGTTTAGTACTGACAGAATGGCTATGGGCCTATAATTAGCTATGTCCTTCTTGTAACCTTTCTTAAAGACTGGGGTGACTTTTGCCAATTTCCATATGCCCAGAACATGACCATGGCAAAGAGACAGTGTAAAGCTTTTAGACAATGGGGCTGTAATAAAAGGAGCAGCCAGCTTGAGGAGTTTAGGCTCTAGGTAGTCGGAGTCTACACTAGTACTATCAGAGATTGAGTTTAGTAGTTTTAGAACATCAACATTTGGAATAGCCTTAAAATAGAAAGGGTGGATGTATGGGCACATTTGTGTGAGTAAAAGGTGTCAGGATGCAATTTGCTGTGCATGAGGCAGTGTATTTGGTGAGATCAGTAAAGTATTTGTTGAAAGAATTTGCAATGGTGGTGGGGTCATTACAGTGCATACCACTGAGGACCATATCATTTGTGTGTTGAGATTGGTTTGAGCCCAGGAAGGATTTTACATGTGTCCAAAGTTTCTTCCAGTCCCCAGCAGCTTCCAGCAATAGACCTTCGCAGTATGAGCTTTTGGCAAGCCTGATTTGTTTTTTGCACATATTGCACTGCTTTCTGTAAGTGTCATGTTCACTTTGCTGACCCAAAGTTTTGTAGTGGTTCCAACTTTTGTCATGTGCCCGGAGGAATTTGAGAAGTTCCTTGTGCAGCCACCTAGTCTGTTTGGCCCTAACATGTCAATTTTGTTTAGGTGTATGTATGTCCCGAATGGATAAGAATATAGAAAGAAAGAGATTGAGAGCAGATTCAACATCTTGGGACTGGATAATAGGGATCCAGTTTACATAAGAGATATCATGTAGAAAGCTTGCTTAATCAAGTATGGAAAAATCTCAGAAGGTGATGTAGTGTGGTAAGGGGGCTGGACTCACTGATGTTCCCCATATGCAAAACACAGGAGAATGGTCACTTATAGAATCGGGAAGCACACCTGAGGTTGTAATTCTGTCAGGTTGATTTGTGAGTATCCACTCTATAAGTGTTCCAGCAGCATGTGACTGGGTCAGCCTGGTGGGATCTTCAATTACCTGGTGCATGTTAAGTCCATGTACTAGAGATATTGGTGCACTTTTATTCTTCCCCCAGCCAATTCAGGTTGAGGTTGCCAAGAATAATAAGTTAATTTTGGCCAGCTGCAGAGGTAGAGTACTCAAGTAGTTTGAAGCATCCTAGTTGACCAGCTTTAGGAGGATTGTAAAAACTCACAGTTAGAGGCAACCAAATGTTACAGTAAGGACATATTCTGGTGGTTTTTGAAAAACAACACAACTCCACCTCCCCTTTTTCCAGATAGATTGTCTCCTTGAAATAGGGAATAGTTAGTTAGAGAGCAGGAAGAGTCAGGAGTAGAGGGCTTTAGCCAAGTTTCAGTAAGACAGAGAATGTCAGGTTCATATATGGATATCCATGCCTCAAATTCAGTAAAGTTACAGAGAAGGCTTCTAATGTTCAAGTATGCTATATGAAGGCCTTTCATATTTATTTATTTTAGTCTTTGATAATCGAGTAAGGCCCACTAGGTACAAGTGCCTGTTTTCAGGGGCGACCTGGGAGCACATTTAACCAGTCCATATTTGGAGAGGCAGTGGGTAACTCGGGCCAGGGTTTGTTTCAATGTTCCCAGATAATAACAAAGCTAGGAGCACAAGATACCATTGTTTCCATGGGAAAAGAGGTGGTACCAGTAGCATGTTCTTCCAGAGATGTTTAGAGGTAAGGTCAGCAGCCAAGTATAAGAGATGCCTAGTGAGTAATAGAGGAGTCATGTCATGCTGCTTGATCTGTGACACAAGTAGGTTCAAGTAGGTAAAGTCAGATAGTGTGAAGGTCAGTTTAGCACTGCCAGGAAAGCAAGGTCTAGCAGTGAGAGGAGCCAGTAAAAAGAGAGCAAGGCTCAGTGTCAGCAGGGGCAGTATTCTTCCAGCCATAGCTATCATGAAAAAATTTGTGGACAGAGGTGAGTAGCAGGGCTCTGAAAAGAAACACCACACAAGATGTAGAAAATAATGTCATGTACTTCTAGCTGGGGAAAAACTAGATAGCAAATGTGCAACCCTGTGGGTGAGATTGCTTTAAAAAGGGGTGGTCAGAAAGTGAATCAACTCAGGTATTGAAGACAGGGAGTCCAATAGCCATAAGAATGTGCAGCAGTGGAGTGAACAATCAGCCACTAGGCTGAGGAAAGGGGCAGAGAAGGATCTATATAACACTGTGAGGAGGTGGGGGGGTGAAATAATTAGTCCAGAACACAGCACAGAAAGAGATTTCCCCTAGATCAGGAAGTGTCGGGAATTGGAAAATCAGCCAAGGAGCAGAAACTGCCAATTAGTGCCTGGCTCCTCCACTGGGTGTTCAGTCAAAACAGCTGCATTCAAAACTATGAGTTTCAGAGGTCTGGTGCATACCTGAATCTGTCTGGGGGTCAGTTGGGCATCTGTTAGCTGCGGCCAGCTCAGAGAGTGCCGGGGCCACAGCAGCAGCTTGGGAAGCCTGCAGATGGGCTGTCTGTGGAACAAGAGGGGAAAGACAGAGGATTAAAAACAGCTAGAGTACAATACAAGCTCAGTGGGGATCAGGCAATGGGGAAAGACAAAGCATGAGGTAAAGAGGTGGCAAATGCAGGGCAATTATTTAGAGATAGAAGAGGAGTTAACAAGGAGAGGGGTTCTGTGCTTTAGCACCAGGATGTCTGAGGACAACAGCAGCAGCAGGATGGGGTGTAAGACAAGGATTTATAGTTAAGGCAGAGGAGAAATTAAGCTGTTTAGAGAGACAGCATTGCAAGTGGGGAGGAGAAATTAATAATTAGCAGAGTGACCAGTGTAGGACA
Organism: Neoceratodus forsteri; assembly: GCA_016271365.2. NCBI lineage: Eukaryota > Metazoa > Chordata > Ceratodontiformes > Ceratodontidae > Neoceratodus > Neoceratodus forsteri. The sequence continues at coordinate 138,145,017 of CM028138.1, read as the reverse complement.
TGAGACAGGGTTTGTCTGTAGAAGCAGAAATGGAAAAATGCAGCAATCTAACTCAGTAACTAGGTCTAAGCAGTCAAACATCAGCTACTAAACAATGCAGTTTGTCCAGCACTAGTCTCACAGCAGCAAGTAACACCGAGAGGCTAGGCTAGAGGCTTGTAATAGACTAGCTAAACTGGCAGGTAAAGTAAGACCAATTGATGCATAACAAAAGTAATTACATGTACAAAAATTCAGTCCAGAACATAGCACAGAAAGAGATTTCTTTGAGCTCAGAAAGTGCCAAGAGCTGCAAAATCAGCCAAAGAGTAGAAACTACCAATCAGTGCCTGGCTCCTCCACTGGGCATCCAGTCAAAACAGTGGCATTCAAAACCACAAGTTTTGGAGGTCTGGTGCTTACCTGAATTTGTTTGGGGGTCAGTCGGGCGGTCTGTTAGCTACAGCCAGCTTGGAGAGTGCCGGGGCTGCAGCAGCAGCTTGGGACATAGAACGTGATGACAGATGGGGACCAAAGATCCATGTAGTCTGCCTGAGTTATAGTGCCCTCCTTAGGATTTCTGCAAGATAATCCCCTTATTTATTTATTTATTATTATTTATTTAGTTTTTGTGTACTGGGTAAGTGCACTAGACAAATTCTGCCTATTTTCAGGCAAGACCTGGGGGAGGGGTATACAGATGAATGCCAACTGACTTTGAATCAGATTAAGCTGTTGGTGATATTTTAGTTGGGGGGGATTTGGCCAGTGCATATAGGAAATTCTCCTACTCTTGCTGCAGAGGGTGCTGAAGTGCTGCAGGAGAGTTCGATGAAGTTCAGTATGTCCCAGACCATGGATGGGGAAGGTCAGGTTTCTGGAGCTCCAGAGGGAGCACATATCCAGCCTGAAGAGAGTTCTCTCATAGATATGAATTCATTACCAGGAGTTATACCAGAGAATCGTATGGATCAACCCTTTATGGCCGATGCTGTTGGTGACCTGAATACTGAGGAAATTAAACTTCAAGAGGAGCTGGATGCAAAGAAAACTCAATTATTGGCTTTAATTTCTACTGCAGAGCAGGAATACAATCTCAGCAGATCCAGATTGGAGGAAGAAAGGAAAAAACGGAAAAGGTTGGTAGCTAGTCCCATATTAGGTACTAGCAAATGTCTACCAATAAATGCTGGTTCTGCCCCAGAGGGAAATGTGGGGATTAATTATGATGTTTTGACAAATGAAAATGTTTTACCAGAAGATTGAGAAGACTGGTCTCCGGAGGACGCCTTGCAGAGAGCAGGATGACTATATCAAGGGAATTGTTAGGTACCAGATCCATTGGTACCTATTCCAGTCTTTCTTGGTAATCCTGGCATACAACTGATCAGTGTAGACAGACAAAAGCCTAAGTCCCCAATTGCTTCCACTGCAACTACGCTTTTCGATAAGGAGGATCTGGGTTTGGATGCTGCGTCAGACGTGGTTCCCTCTTCGCTGGATCACCAGGACTCTGAGGTTCTAAGTGGTTGTTCTCAGCAAGACAAGAGGAGTCATCAGATCATGAGATTTTTCTTTCTGAAGCTTGGATTTTTCTATATATTAGCGCTATCTTTATGCTACCTAAAAAATTGGAAGTTTCTTTATCTAGAGTGTTTTTTACTTGTTTTTGGGGTAGTCATTTAAACCATATTAAAAGAAACATATTAAATAAAGAAGTTAAAGATGGAGGGGTGAATATGTTGAACCTTATTTTATTTTTTTCATGGTATTTTTTATATACAAATTTAGTACCCCTGATAAAAGGTACTACTTAGTTATGGAGTATACGGGGTTTTTCTCTGCTTAGAAGGATTTTGTTAGAATGGAAGAAGGGTAAATTATTTCACAAAAATAAAAGGAGTCCTCGTTTAGTAAACAGGTGGGAGGGGTATTCAATTGGATTATTAAAGGGAGATAAAATAATACTAGGATACAAATCTATTGGTAGCTCAGTTTCAGGAATACCCTTTTTCGAGCTTTTCATGCTTTCAACAGGAGTCAATATCTGAATATATTATGGATCCCTGGATCCCTGAACAATTGTGGGATACAGTGTGGTTGGGGGTTCATCAGAAAATAAATGTTAAAGGAAATCAGAAGCATAAAGCTTTATATGATAGGTATTGTCCTAGAGAGTGTTGTATAGAAGTGATAGAAACGATAGACCATTTATATTATTCTTGTCCCTATATTGTCCAGTTTTGGGATACTGAAAAAAATAAATGGAAAGGTAGGCAGCCTATACCTCTGGCTTCTACATTATTGTTTTTTGGTATCCCTTCTACTCCAAGTAATCAGCTGAATATAGGTATGGTTAGAGTTTTGTTTGCCCATTTTTTTATATTGAATATGGATTTGCAGATGCCGTTTAGTTTTGCAGCAACAAGATATTGCTGCTTTGGATCTTTATTTTATTATAATACAGGAAATAAAAAAATGGAAGTCTGATGAATTATTAAAGGGGAATACAAGATAATTTTTGGAGAAATGGGCATATTTTGATTTTTTTATAAATAGGTTGGGAAAAAAATAACAATTTTCCCTACTCTTATAGTGGGGAAAGGGAGGGGTGGGTTATACGGTTTTCTCTAATGTTTATGGTTAGTGTATATATTGACACATATTTAAGTTTTTTTTTCTTTTTATGGATGTATGATGTCTGATTGATTTAATATACTTTTGTTTTGATTTTGTTTCAAAAAAATATAAGGGTACAGGGAGGGGGTGGGTTTTTACTTTTTTTTATGTTTAGGGAATTTGTATGAAAGAATACTTATTCATGTTTTTTGATTCTTACTTTATTATGATTATGTATGATATAATAGTGATTTGTATAATTTTGTTATGATTTGTTTAGATTTTAATACAAATTCCCCTGCTTTTATAGTGGGTTGGGGAGTAATTTAACGAGTTTGTATTATTTAAAATGTTTTCCTTACGTTTGGGGTTTTGTATGAATCAATACTTATTTTATGTTAATTTTTTCTCTCAGTGATTTTGTATGACATATTACTAATCTGTATATATTTTGTTATGATTTAATAAAAAATTCCCCTACCCTTTTCGAGAAGTGCCATGAGATCTTTAACAGTCACCTAAACTACCACCAGAACAGGCAGATGTGACCTCAGTTTAATGTCTCATCTGAAAGATGGCACCTTTGGAGTGCAGCACCCCCTCTTCATGCTGCACTGCAGTGTCAGTATTGTGATATTAACCCAAGTGCCTGGTATGGGGCTAAAACTCACAGCCTTCTGATCTCCTAGCCTCAGAGGCAAGTGTGCTACCTGATGAACCACTGCCACTGCCACAGTCTTCTGATCTCACAGCCTCAGTGTGTCTGTCCCAAGTTGCTTTGAATTCTCCTACTGTTTTGGAGTCAGTGACTCTAGCCAGTAGGGCAGTCCATGGGTCAACCACCCTCTCTGTGAAGAAAAACGTTCTCATGTTGCCCCTGAACCTTCCTCCCTTAAATTTGATCTCATGTTCCCTTGTCCTACTGGTGCTATTGACCATAAAGAGCTCCTGGGTAGAGACTTAGTTTATACCTTTCAGAAACTTAAATGTCTCAATCACATCCCATCTATCTCTGCGCTGTTCCAGAGAGTACATGTTGAGTTCCTGTAACCTTTTTTCCTATGGTAATTTATGGAGACCATGTATCATTTTTGTTGCCCCCCTCTGCACTCTCTCCAGGCTATCTATGTCCTTCCAAAGATAGGGTCTCCAGGACTGGATGCAGTACTCAAGGTGTGATGTCACCACTGACCTGTACATTGGCAGGATCATCTCTTTTCTTCTACTTGTGATGCCCCACCTATGCATCCTAGCATTCTGCTTGCCTTCTTTGCTGCATTTTTGCACTGTCCACCTACTTCCAGATTGTCTGATATGATAACTCCTAGATCTCTCTCCTGCTGGGTGGTTGCTAGTTTCTGCCTTCCCAGATAGTAGTCTGTCTCTGGGTTGCTTCTGTCCAGATGCATAACTTTACACTTCTTTGCAACAGAGTCTAGGGTCTTGGCAATAACCCTATTATAGGTCAAAACCAGTTTCCCCTGCTCCTTGCATGCACTTATCAAACCTAATAGCTCCAGCACTGCCATCAGACCCTGTGGGATCAGACCCCTTAAAGGGTGGTACTGGACCATCTCCATAGGGGAGGGTCTATTTGGGGGGGACTTGAATGAGAACCTCACAGTATGGTGTTCTGACCAAGTGACCAGTTCCACCATAAGGTCAGAGACCTTCATTTACAGCTGGAAGACAACATCCAATGAATGGCTGTGTATATGGGTTGCAGAGGTAACAACCTGTGAGGCATGTCAGGGCATAGTTCTTTACAAATCAGTATAGGTCTGGTCTGTTCTAGCAAAGTGCTAGTTATAAAATATATATATATATATATATATATATATATATATATATATATATATATATATATATATATATCACTCCATCTATATACAGTATATGGGGGATACATGATGGGCAGGGGTGTGGTATGGGAAATATTCTCTCTCCTGCAGAGTGAGTTCTGTATTCTCATGAGTGCCAAAGGCATGAGTGAGAATGCACAGATCACTCTGCAGGAATGAGAATATTTCTCATAGCACACGATCTTCACATCATGTGTGCTATTTATACAATGGGGTAGGAGTTTAAGAAGTGTTGTTATGTTTTGTTGTGTCATTTTTCTGTTTCTATGTGTTGTTTTTTTAATTCTTTGGTAACTAAGTGAGTTTTTAGGAGTGACCTGGGAACACTGGGCAGTTAAGTGACTTGTTCAGAGTCACACAGTATGGAAGTGGAGGCTGAGAGAATCAAACCCAGGTCTGGTCTGTTGAATGTACTAAGCTTGTTCAGAGCTCATTACTCTAACCTCTAGGAAATACTGATGGCACTGTTTGTGGGTGTTTTGAGGGTGTGGGAGTGTTTCTGAATGGGATGGGATTGTTAAAAACACAATGAGAAACAGGTGATTGTGTTTTGCAATCCTAACTGAGTTAGTTGCAGTTTGCACTGAGAAAGAGAAACTGCTTTGTAAAGGAGTCTCCAGTAGAATGCAGGTTGTTTTGAAGCTGAGATTAGCACAGTAATTGGCTAGGAGTGTTAGAATCTATGGGACACAGGCAAATGTGTTTTGCAACGTTAACTGAGTAAATGGCAGGCTTCAGCAAGAAACAGAAACTGATTTCTGAAGCACTTTCATTTAGAATGCCTGCTTAAGTGAGTGAGTGAGCGAGTAAGTGAGTGAGTGAGTGGTGACATCAGCAGAGTATGGATAAACAGAATATATCTCACTCCACTGATGTCATCAGCATTTATCTCACTGCAGTGAGCATTTATCTCACACTGCAGTGAGAATATCTCCATTTATTCCATTGGAATAGCTCTCACACTGATTGTATAAAAATATATATATATATATATATATATATATATATATATATATATATATATATATATATATATATATATATATATATATATATACATATATATATATATATGTTTTGGTTATGGTTATTTGGGTGTCATGTGATAATAAAACATTGGTGGCTTGTGTAAACCTCCAAATAGTTCTATTTATCTGGATGGACAGGCAAATTAAGGCATGACAACAAGCTGAGTGTCTTAAGTCACCGTCCCTCAAGAAAGAGGAGAAGGCCCCATGAAGCTTATTGCAGACTGATACTAAGGTCTGGATCCTATTATAAGGACTGGAGATATCTCTGTGGCAACCTGCATTCCAACTGCCTGGATAACTGATAAGATTCAATTACATCTGCACATGTAATGCTTCAAGAGAAAGAAAACTCAGTGTTTTGACATTGAACATGTATTTGTGTTTACTGCCACAAAATCAGCAAGGCTACAGATATGAAAATAACATCGTTTGGTAGCATGTGTCTTTATCTGCTGGACAATCAATGTTTATTAATACAGCTGTTATGAAACAGAAGTTATTTGCAAAAATGTCCTGTGCTAATAATGTAAAAATCTATTTATTCATATTTGGACTTGTTTGAATGCCCACATCATGAGACATTCAAATATGTGACTTTAATGTATCTATGTGGTTACAAAAACAAGTTATTCTGCTTCAAAATTTTGCTGTAACTGTGTGAAGGAGTCTTGACAGCTCTGAAGATTTACAGCCTGCTACTGTTCAGAAGTCTCAGAGAAAGATTCACTTAGGACACATATTTTTGTCTTTTAACTTACTTCCTAAATGTTTTTTTGAAGTAAAAATACCTCATTTTAAAGCACAGGAAGTGAAGATCAGGCAAGTTTAATTTTTATCAAGATATTTGCTTGGAAACAATGTCTATGGACTATCTTATGAATTATACACTTTATTGACTGTGACCCAGAATTGACACTTCCGGGTTCAGAAGCATTTAAACACGCCCTGCATAGCGCGAGCAAAGCAGAGTTGATAGTGTATCACACAGTAAGCACTTGAGCTGTGCTTTTTAAAATACAGCTATAGGCACCTTTTAAATGAAACTTGGATTGTATGCTTGAGCCCTACTAAATGCATGGGTAGAGGGTCCTGGTGCTTGTGCATTATACAGGACTATTAGTTAGTGTTGGGGAATTTCTATATATTTACCTGATTCTCTGTATATCTACCTAGTGGGCTGCTAGGGGCACTGTGACTCAGAATTGAAACTTCCAGGTTCGGCAGCATTTAAACATGCCCTGCAACAAGCAGGGTGAGAGTGTTCATGGTGCGCATTCACACGTGGAGACGCGCGCAGAGGCATGCACATCTTTGTGTGTCTGCTGTGTCCACCATGGACACTGGGGTCAGGGATACCCTTTGAAGGTGGCATGGCAGGGATCCTAGTAAGGTAATTAACCATACCATATTTAAAGCAGTCCATGTTTCATGATCACACCAAATGACCAACAATGTTGCAAAACAAGGTAAAATGGAGTAAAGGAAAGAAAAAGATATGTGTTCAGTGTAATATGTATACTGAGGAATCACCCTGTCAAGATTTCACATGTGCCAAATGTCTTCAAATTTAAACCGTGCAGCAAGAAATAGCACAGCGTTTAGAAACACATAGAGAAATAAACCTTTTAGAAACCTTTATAGATGAAGTCATGTCTAAATTAATCAATCAGACATCTAATTTAAGTACTACAGGCTTTAATAGTGACACTGGATTAAATAACTTATCCACTGATTTAGAGCATGCACAGTATGTATCTCCCTTGCCCCATCTAATAAATTTGATATTTTGGTGGAAGAAGATGAGACCCCAGACAGTGTAGGCAAAATAAAGACATCAACTATGATGGTTCAGGCCCAGCCCACAGTCCCTACCTATACTTCATTAGACGGGAATATCCTACTAACCAACCACCTATAGTTAAGGATATAGTGGTTATTGGGGACTCTATTCTCAGAGGGGTTGATTTTATAGTTTGTAAAGGAAGAAAGCCCAATACAACAGTCAGCATGCTCCTAGGGGCTCGTGTGAAGGATGTCTCTAGCCTTCAGAGTGGTTTGCTGGAAAATACTTCTAAACCTGTTTTATTGTCACATATAGGCATTAACGGTATACCTACTAAAAACTGGATGGACCTTCAAGCAGATTATATCCAGATAGTTGATCAGATTAAAGAATGGGGGGCTGAGGTAATAATGTCCGTGGTATTGCTCACATGGGGAATGCACTCTTATAAGAACAGGTCCTTTGTAAATTTAAATATTTGGCTTCATCTATTGTGTCATCAACAATATATTGGTTTTAGGGACAACGCAACTACCTTTTCCAGCAAAGCTTGTTTTAAACATGATTGGTTGCATTTGAATCACTTCAGCACACAAGTTTTGGGGAAAACAATCAACAAGGTATTAAGGTTCCATTTAAACTGGAAATCGTGGAGGGAGGGAGTACATCAAGCCATGGTAATGTAAGTCTCAGTACTACATGGAATGGTTTATTAACCTATGCCGGACATTTGTCTAATAAGTTTGATGAATTCAAACTAATTTTGGCCACCCAGGACATTCATATAGCATGTGTCACTGAGACATGGGGCAATGAAATGGAAACTTGTAAAAAAAAATACACCAGGATGTAGGTGTTTCATTAAAAACAGGAAATATAAAAAAGAGGGAGGCCTGGCTAACAACATTCATGATTCTATAAAAGTGGAGGAGATTCTGGACAGTGTCAAAGATCTAGAAGTACTTTGGGTCAAATTGCATTCAATCATTGGTGCTTCTGTAAAATTGGGACTTGATTATAGGCCACCTTCCATATCCCTTAAAAATGATAATAAATTATCAATGCATATCAGTGAATTGAATCCAGATGATAATATCTTAATATTGGGAGATTTTAATCTGCCCAATGTTAATTGGATAACACATACTGGGAAGAATAAAACAGACAACTTATATTTAGATCTCACAGCGCAATTAGGTCTTGAACAACTAGTCCCCTTTGTGACTATATATGATGACACACTGGACATTATATTATCCAATATGAACAGTAAAGTAGCCAACATTAGTACTATAGCTCCTGTGGGTAATAATGATCATGCTTGTGTGAAATTCCAGATTCAGGGACCAATTAGACATAGTGGGATGGGAACAACAACAAAATTTAACTTTAGAATGACCAGTTTTAAAGCTATTAAGAACAATATGGCTAAGTGGGATTGGGCCAGTGATTTTTCAGGCCATACAGTTGATGAGAATTGGGAATTATTAACCTCTAAAACAAAAAGAGAGGTAGTTACACACATATCCAGTACACAAAAAAATAATAATAAAAGCACCGCTTAGATAGATGAAGCCATTCATCAAAAAATTAATCAATAAAAAAAACAGATTACACAAACGTATAAAGGATGGAAACCAGCATTTAATTCCAGCTTACAGGGCCATGGTTAAAAAAATTTAAACAAATATCAAACATTCTAAAGCACTATATGAAATAACATTGGCCACCAAGGTTACTGATAACAAAAACACATTTTTTCCCACATTAACAGTTTAAGGGATCTACAAATTCAGTAGCACCATTTATAAATATCTTGGGACTACTTACTGATAACTAAGAGATGGCTGATTTTCAAAACAACTTTTTTTGCACAGTATTTAATAATAGTACTGTAAGCTCATTTGAGGATATACCACTACCTGTACCTGGCCAAATAATTATTGGTCCAACAGATGTTCACAAAAGATTAAAACATTTACCAACAAATAAATCTCCTGGATTTGACGACATACAGTACACCCTCAAGTTTTGCATGAAATTGTGGATTGTATATTTTTACCCCTGATACATATATTCCAACATTCCTTAGACTCAGGAGATATACCACTTGGCTGGAAAGTAGCCACAGTGGAGTCCCTTCTAAAAAAAAGGACCCCAGACACATTCTGAAAATTTTAGACCAATTAGTCTAACATCACTATTGGGTAAAATACTGGAGGGTGTAATAAAAGATTATATTCAACAACACCTACTTATTTATTTATTTAGTTAAACATCAGTTTAGAAACCTTTGAGCCAGAGGCTCATTTACAAAGGTACCTCATCACAAATAGGACATAATAACAATAGTACAGGGTACAAAATACATACAAACAGAAAAGATACAGTTCATGTACAATATGGTTACAATAGATTTCAATCACCACAAGGGGAGCAAACTTAAGGTTAGGGGATAGGTGGTGGGGGTAGCAGGGAGGGAAATAGGGGAGTTAGTAGGGAAAGGAAGGGAAGGGAGCAGCTCAGTGAGCATTGTCATAAAGAGAATATCTCTAGTCTAGTGGCAGTTGCACTTGCGAGAACTAAGCAGGAAAGTTCTGAGCCTGGGTTTAAAGCATGCTACACTAAGTGAGTTTGAGACCCAGGTAGGAAGGGAGTTATACCATCGGGGAGCCCGGTAGGGGAAAGACCTCTGACCTTGGGAGGTCCTGACTCTAGGAATAACTAGGGTAGATTTAGATGAGCTGCGCGTGACCAGGGTCGGGGTAGTACGGTGGATTGAGTTGGATAGGCCAATGGGGGATAGGCCACGCAGGGCTTTAAAGGTGAGCTGACATGTTTGAAACATGAGTCGCTCTTCCAGGTTAAGTATGGCAGCCATGGTGTACAGCTCACAAGTGTGAGTGAGTCTGGGAGCACCAGTGATAAGTCTGCAGGCCTTATTAACTGTGAGGCGAACCTTGTTGAGGGCAGTCCGATCAGCTGAGCCATAGACGGGAAGGCCATATTCAATGAGTGACATGACAGAGGAGGTAACAGCCAGGCGGAGGGCAGCAGGTGGGAGACATTTCTTATGCCGGAAAAGAACGCCTAGCTGTGTGTTGGCGACAGAATTTAGGGCAGATATATGTCCATGGAATGAAAGTGCCGGGTCAAAGGTTATACCAAGATATTTATGGGACTGCACTTGGTCAATGATGCAGTTGGGCGTGGCGTGGACAGCTAAGGGAAGCTTGCTGTAGTTATTTTGGTGGTGGGAGAAGAGCATCGTTTTAGTTTTCTTAAGGTTGATAACAAGACGATGCTCAGTGAACCAGGTAGCTGCAGAGTCAAAGACTAGTTGGAGGGAGTTCTGTAGCAGCATGGGGTCATTGTGGGAGGCAACGAGAACAGCATCATCGGCATAGAGAAGAATCTTACCCTTACAAATGCTGGGTAGGGAGTTAAGAAAGAGTGAGAAAAGTAGGGGTCCAAGAATTGAGCCTTGCGGTACCCCAGAGCGGATGGGGCAGAAATCTGAGAGAATACCGTTGACTTTCACATGTTGGGAGCGGTCGGAGAGATAGCTTGCGCACCAGGAAACAGGTCCTGAGGCAAAGCCAATTCGGTTGAGGGTGGAGAGCAAAATAGGATGCGAAACGGTATCGAAGGCCTTAGACAGATCTATGAAAATAGCACCAGCCAGGGCACCAGAGTCTAAGGAGGTATGCAGGAAGTTGGAGAATTCCAGGAGTGCTGTAATGGTACTATGACCTGCTCTGAACCCATGTTGTTCAGGGCAGAGAACATTGTGCTTACAGAGGTAGTCAGAGACCTGGGACGCCACAATTTTCTCTAGCACCTTAGAGAGAGGGGAGAGGATTGAGATGGGTCGGTAGTTACCCGGAAGAGTCCTGTCACCTCCTTTATGGACAGGGGTAACAGTGGCAATCTTTCAGGCAGAGGGGAATTGTCTGAGACAGAGTGATTTGTTGAAGATGCACGTGATGGGAGAGAGGACCTGATCCAGAACCTGACGCAGAAGGCAGGGATCAAGTGAGTCACTACCGATGGTGTTACCGTTTAGGGCTTTTAGCAGGAACGGCCTAGCTTCTTGCATGGTGACATGACGCAGGTGGAAAATGGGGCGGGCAATGGGTGGAGGTACAGATGGGGGAGGTGGACTGAAAAAATTACCAGGGAGAACCGAGCTAAGGTCGGTAAAGGAATTATTGAGGTGGGTAGCAATGAGGGCAGGATCAGAGGAGACGATACCATTTATGTTGAGAAGAGAAGGAGAGGGAGATTGGGAGTGCCCATTCAGTTGCTTGATGTTATCCCAGAAGCACCTAGGGTTCCCCCAGGAGGAGGTAAGAGAGGCTTGGTAGTAGTCCGCCTTTGCTTTGCGGATGGCCCAGGTGCACTGGTTGCGGGCGGCAGCATAGGACTGCCTGTCAGCAGGGCGGCCAGTAGCAACAGCAAGGTGCCAAAGCTTGTCACGTTGCTTAAGTTGCCACAGTAGGGTAGGGGTGATCCAAGGGGCATGTCTCACTTTGGACCTCCTAGCAGTTATGGGAGCAAAGATGTCACAGGCAAAGTTGAAAGTGCTTACAAAGAAGGCCAGGGCCAAATCAATGTTGGAAGCCCTCGTCAGAGGGGACCAATCACTATGGGCAAGGAAGCGCTTAAGGCCTATGAGCCCACCTGGCCTAAGCCGCCTCCGGGAGGAGGTTTTTACCGGGAACGAGGGCCGGGGGGTTTCCCAGTTGAAAAGCACAGGGGAGTGGTCACTGATGCAGTCAGGGAGGACTTGGATGTTGCAGATGCGGATTGGCCTGTTGGTGAGGACCACATCCAGGAGGGTGCTTATCCCCCCCCCCAGAGTTTTTTCTAGTAGGCTGTGTGATCAGTTGAGTTAGATCAATTGAAACAAAAGCCTCACGGTGGGAGGAGGACGGGGGGCAGAGCCAGTTTATATTCAAGTCGCCCACCAGGATTTGATTCGATGAGTTGGGTAGGGAGGTAAGGTAGTCAATTAGTGGGCCCAGGGCCTGGGATTGGTTCCTGGGGGGTATGTAGGCAACGGTTAGGAATAATGGGCCTCTAGCTGGGTCAGGGGACAGCTTTAGGGTAAGTGCCTGGGCCTTATGGTCGAGGTCAGGTGGGGGGAGAGGTAGCCCCATTAGAGAGTCCCTCAAGTAGAAGGCACAGCCCCCCCTCTCCTGCCGACACGGTCCAACCGGTGGAGAGTGTAGCCAGGGAGAGAAAGACGTGAGAACTGGGACTTGTGGACCCATGCCAACATGTTTTTATTAAAGCTAGGTCCTGTCAAACCAATCTCTTGTCTTTTCATGAAAATGCTAGTAGGGAAATAGACAGCAAACGTCCAGTGGATGTAATATTCCTGGATTTTGCTAAAGCATTTGATAAATTGCCCCATCCAGAGTTGGTTAAAACATTAAGGGACTTTAACTTGAGTGGCAATATAATCTGTTGGATTGCTAACTGGTTGAGAGGTCATCAGTAAAGAGTAGTGGTGAATGGTGTCTTTTCTGAGTGGGCTGGGGTTACTAGTGGGGTGCCGTAGGGGTCAGTCCTGGGACCAATCCTTTTTAATACACATATTTACTCACTACAATTGGTATCTTCAAACATCTGGTTGTCTAAATTTGCAGATGATTGTAGATTGGGAACAGTGGTAACTGGGTCAGAAAGTACCACTGCATTGCAAACAGCCTTGGACTATGTTTTTGAATGGGCTAAAAATAGCAAACTGGCATTAAATATAAGTAAGCGTAAAATTAGGCACTTGGGAGCTCATAACAAACAGTGCAGGTACTTTCTAAATAATGTACCACTAATTGAAACACTCTCTGAAAAGGATCTTGGTGTAACACTCAGCCCTAAATTTAAATTTAATACTCACTGTAGGGACAAAGCAAAAAAAGCAAATCAAATAATGAACTGTATTTTTAGACACATTTCTAGAAGAGCTAGGGAGGTGGTGCTCCCCTTGTATGTGGCATTGCGTAGGCCTCATCTGGAATATTGTGCTCAGGTCTGGTCTCCATATACCAAAAAAGATATAAAAAAAGTGGAGGCTGTTCAAAGAAGGATGACTAGATCCATAAATGGCTTAAAGGGTAAACCTTACCAGGAAAGATTAACAACACTTAAACTGTATTCCCTACAATATAGAAGACACAGGGGGGACCTGTGTATGTTATTTCGAGTAACTAATGATAATAGTCTAAGAAATGAACTAGGCCTAGTTTTAAACCATAGCAGAGTTAGTGGCAGGAAACATCCATTACAGCTCTACTCAGAGAAATGGAATTTGTTACTAAGAAAACATTGGTTCAGTCAAAGGGCGATTTCAACTTGGAATGCACTACCTGAGGTAGTCATTAGGAGAAAAAGATATGATGACATTTAAACATAACTTAGACAACAACTGGATCTTGCCCTTGTCCTAGGGCTCTTGAGCCCCCTGCTCCATAAGGCCGTGGAACGGCTCCACCAGCCGCTTGGCCGCACACCTCCAGGCCACCCGCAGGACACAGAAGCCAGATCTTTCCCTTGTCCTAGGGCTCCCGAGCCCCCTGCTCCATACGGCCATGTCACGGCTCCACCAGCTGGTCAGCTGCACACGTCCAGGCCACCCACAGGACACAGAAGCCTGGTAAGATTTCCTGACTCCCAGGGGCTGCTGTGAGCTGCCGCCATTGGCTGTTGCTCGCTGCGGTTCCCCATGATTGGACCTCTGTCCGTTTTGGTACTCTGAGATTGGCCCCCTGCAAGTTTCCTGAGTCGGGGCTGCTGTGCCCATTGTTTTCAAGTGGCTGTAGTGGAAAATTTATGGCCATCCTTAAACTTCCCTACTGGACTATATTTTAATTGTATTTCTGATGCTCTGCTATGCTTTGTGCCCTGAGTCGAATCTGAGGAATTGTGTACCATTTTTTAAGTATCAGCTCTCCAGTGCATTATAATTTACCCTGATTTACTCTCTCTTCTCCCTCCCTCACTCCTCTGTCTCCCTCGGGCTTGAACCACCCCTTTCCTTTCTCCCCAAACCTTTTGCTTACTGTTCTCCTTTTTTTTGTGAAGTCAGACTCCTACTCTTCACCTCCCCCCCGCGGCGCCAAGCCAAGGCTTTGTGTTGCCTTGAGAATCTTGCACCTTGCCACCATGATCCCCCTCTGCTCTGTCTGCCATCGCGGCGCACAGCTCTCCACCCCCGATTTAACTCCTTTTGTCTCAGCTCTCCTCCCACATCTAAATTCCCTATTTCTTCTCTTTTTTTTTTAGATCTTGCCCTTGTCATAGGGCTCTTGAGCCCCCTGCTCCATACGGCCATGGCACGGCTCCACCAGCCACTCAGCCACACACCGCCGGGCCGCCCGCAGGACACAGAAGCTGGGTAAGGTTTCCTGACTCCCTGGGGCTGCTGTGAGCTGCCGCCATTGGCTGTTGCTCACTGTGGTTCCCCCTGATTGGACCTCTGACTGTTCTGGTACTCTGAGATTGGCCCCCTGCAAGTTTCCTGAGTCGGGGCTGCTGCACCCATTGTTTTCTAGCAGCTGCTGTGGAAAATTTATGCCCACCCCCTCCTTCACCTCCGACCTTTATTAAATAGACTCTCCTGCCGCCCCTGGTTCACGCCTCCCTCTTGCTCATCTCCTATAGGGTGTGCCACACTTGGCTCTTCCCTTCTGGTCCCTCTCCCCACCTATCCACTCTCTCTCTCTCTCTCTCTCTCTCTCTCCTATCCCGGCTCACTATTCCCTGTGCTGCCCTCCCCCTGCACCGTTTTCATTTGCTCTCTTTTAACAACATTACTGCCCTCCATTTCTGACTCTCTCCTCGGCCCCCCTATTCTTTTTTGCTGTTTCTTGTCCCCATCATCGACTATCCCTGTGCTCCCTCTCCTCTGCCCCCTTCCCTGTCTAGCTTCCCCCTCCACCCTGATTTTTTCCCTGTGCTCTCTCCTCTACCTCCTCTCTCTCAACAAATCATGCCCTCTGCCTGTTTCTCACACCCCTCCTATTTCCCTCTTCCACTACTCCACCCCCCCAAAGCCTGTTTCCCCTCTGCCCCTATCAGTTACCTACCCATTCCCACTTATCGTCACCTAGGTACCCTACATATACAACTCTGCCATCGGCCCTGGGGCCCGCACACACTTACTGAATTGTACTATCTCACCTATGGGCACTGGGTACCCCACCCACCTACTGTCACTGCTCTCACCCTGAACATCCACCGTCTCCTCATGACACGCTCTCCCAACTCACGCTGTCTGCTGACACTAAGGCACAAACACCTGGCTAGGGAATTACATATGAGTACTCTAAAGCTTATCCTTCTTCTCCTACTGATGTCTGGCAACATTCACCCAAACTCTGGCCCATCTACCACCAAGGCAACTAATCAGAGCAAAAACGCAGGAGCCCTCTCACTCATCTCGCTCAACATTTGCAGCCTCCTCCATAAAACAGATGTCCCTCAGGCTTTTGCTTGCCAACACAATCCAGACATCTTAGGAATTGTTGAAACCTGGCTCTCCCCATCAATCCCTGACCATGCTATTGCCCTCCCTGGGTACAATGTTTTTCGCCTTGACTGTACAACAAAAAGAGGTGGCGGTTGTGTCCTCTACCTAAAGGATACCTTCCTGGGACACCACATTAGCTCTGCTCCCCAGACCACTATGGCGTAGATACTTCCCATTAAAATCCTTCTTGGCACTCAGAACAAAGCCCTCACTGTTGTTATGATCTACATTCCACCTAAAGAGCTAGACAGTGGGCTCAATGCAGTTCTTGACTATGTTAAGTCTCTCCTACCAGGCACCGAATCTATCCTTCTCGGGGACTTCAATATAAACTGGCCTGCTGCTGAGGCTGGGGCCCACAGGGATGCTATAGCAGCAGCTAACCTCACCCAAATGGTTGATTCCTCTTCCAGGAAAAACTGTAAAACTGGAACCTGCACCCTGCTGGATTGGATCCTAACCAGCCACTCCACCCAGATTACAAACACCACAGTCCTCCCTGACTCCCTCAGTGACCACTCTCCTGTTAGCTGCTCCTGGTCCAACAAATTCTCCAAACCCACCCCCCCAAAAACCATCACCAGCAGAGTTCTATCTCATGGACAGTTAACACACCTAAAAACCCACCTTCTCCTACAGGACTGGTCACCAGTCCTCACAGCCACTAATGTGAACACTGCCCTCGACCATTTCATCAGCATCTTCAATGTAGCCTGCAACATATTTGCTCCACTTAAAAAGTGAAAAGTAAAGGCTCCTGTAACCCCTGGCTCACAGGTGACCTCCTAAGGTGACTAAAGGCAAGGGACCACCTTTGGGAGCTCGCTAGAAACACTGGAAGACAAATCAACATTGATAACTACAAACGGAATGACTGTACCAAATCTATCCGGCAGACAAAATTGGCCTTCTTCAATAACGCTCTTGTAAGCTCCTGGGGCAACAGAAGAGGCTTCTGGAATAACATAAAAAAAGTCACTGGGCAGCAGTCCAAATCGGCCCCATCCGTTCTCTGCATTAATGATATAACCACTCAAGACCCAAAAATCATTGCTGACACATTTAATGTTGCTTTCACAGACCTTAGTTCTGTACTCCCACTCGATTTCTTCATAGATGATGACACTTCTAATTCTCCAACTTCCCCTGCTCTCAATAGTCACCCTCCTTTTTACTTTAAATCAGTCAAGATGTACCCGGTGCACAGCTTTGTTACCAAAGCCATTAGTAAGTCCAGATCTAGCAACGACTCACTTGACCTTAGACTTCTATCACTCACCCTAGATGAAGTACTTCTACCTCTGACCAGGATTTTCAACCTCTCCCTCAGACTTAGCCATTTCCGGATAAATGGAAATCTGCTACGGTAACCCCCATACATAAAAGTGGTGTCAAAACAGCACATGAGAACTTCCGTCCAATTTCCATCCTTCCTCCACTCTCTAAGGCCCTGGGATGTATAGTTGTGGACCAGCTTACTGACCTTCTGGACCTGCATGACATCCTGTGCAGGCAGCAACATGGCTTTAGAAAGGGTCATAGTACCACCACAGCACTACTTGAATTTTCCGGCACCACTCACTGGATAATGGACAACAAACTGGGTCTGCTTTCATTGATTTTATAAAGGCCTTTGATACCGTCAGTCACCATCTCCTGCTTGACCAGCTACAAACTGCAGGACTCTCACCCAACTCTGTGAACTGGTTCAAAAGCTACCTTAATAATCAGTCCCAAAGAGTGAAAATTGTGGACACTCTCTCAGATGCCAGACCTGTCCACTCTGGTGTCCCTCAGGGTTCTATATTGAGCCTCCTACTCTTCAGCATTTTTTTGAACACACTGCCAGACTCCTGTCCAGAAAAAATGTTGCTCTACATGGATGATGCTGTTATCCTAACCTCCCACCATGATTCTAATCATCTACAAGAGAACCTCCAGTGGGGTTTCGCTGTAGTCAAAAACTGGTTCTTAAAACATAAGCTGATCCTGAACCAGAAAAAAAACAAAGACAATGCTTCTCAGCAGCCCATGCAGCAAGAATAACCAGTATCACCTCACCATAAAAACTAAGGAAGGAGTCACACTAGAACAAGTCCACACCTTTAAATACCTTGGCCTCACCCTTGACTCCAAACTCTCCTATGCTGACCACATTAATAATGTGGCAAAAGTGGCTAACGCCAGACTGGGCCTACTCTTCCACCACAGGAAGCATCTAACCACTGAAGTCCTGTCTGTTGCCATCCAGAGCTCTATTGTTAGTATTATAGACTATGGACACATTATCTATGGCTCTGCCACTGCCACCTCGCTCAAACATGTTTCTACCTCCCTGAATAATGTCTCTCGACTTGTCACTGGAGCCCACCATTTAACCCATACCTGCGACCTCTACTCCTAAGCTGGATGGCTGCAACTCAACAACAGAATAAAGTATCAAACCTGCATCACAGCAAAGAAAATAATGATGGGCACTGCTCCCCAAGGGGTCCACTCCCTCCTCAAACCTAGAGAGATCAATTGTAACACCAGGAGTTCAAAACCTCCAATCCTGCAAATCCCTTACTGTTGCACAATCCAAGGCCAAAGATCGTTTGCTTATAGGGCCCCTAGTTGGCTAAACAGTCTCACAACTGACATCTCTAACTCTCCAACACTGGGCACTTTCAAGACTAAGCTCCACCTCTCATTAGCAGGCTCAAGCAGCTGTGAATGCCCTGCTTAATGCAATACTCTCCACACCTCTGCCCACAGCCTTTACTGTCTGCTGTGGACAACCTACATATCACTTCATTCCTACCATGCCCAACATTTGCTCTTACCCCTGCTCTGTCATGACTAAAGCCCCTTGCCTGCCTTCCTTTGTCTCACTCCTCCTTTCCTAGTTCCTCCTCACACTAACTTTTTCTTTGTTACCTACATCTTCCCATTGTGTTACCTACATCTTCCCACTATGTTTCATGTAAAGTCCTTGTAATAACATGTTATGACGATTATGTTACTGATTGTTTTATAATGTATGTAGCCTGTATGATCTGTATGCCTGTACTTACTGATGTGGAACCTTTGTAAAAGAGCTTCAGCTCAAAGGTATTTGTAATCCTAGAATCAAATAAACAAAAAATAAACAAATAAACATCATGAGTGATGAGGTTAAATTCAGGGATTTTACAAAAATCTACTAGGATTCGATACTTACAGTAGGCAAGCATTAAGGACGAAAATCTAATTAGCTTGATACAATCTATGAAAAGGAACAGAAAGATGTGATGAATTCAGAAATGTGTTTATTGAGACATATATCTGGTGGTATCCAGATGCAAGAATGACAAGTAACTTTGATTTTTAATGTCTTTTTAAAATTAAGTAGTGCACAGAGAAGGGTGACCCCAAGAACAGGAATTGGACCTACTCCCTTATTTGCAATAACCAGAGTTGGTGGATTAGAATATATGATGTCATTATGTGACTGACTTATAAAATACAGACA
The DNA here is from genome assembly GCA_016271365.2 of Neoceratodus forsteri. Classification (NCBI taxonomy): domain Eukaryota; kingdom Metazoa; phylum Chordata; order Ceratodontiformes; family Ceratodontidae; genus Neoceratodus; species Neoceratodus forsteri. The sequence goes on along the minus strand of CM028138.1, from coordinate 138,125,714 downwards.
TTTTAGAAATCCTCAGACCTTCTTCAAACCAGGTGTCATGCAAGTCCATGTTGATTGAGACTGCATCTTATGGCTAATAAACTTTTCTGCCGAGTCCAAGTCTGTCTGTCAGATACCAGAAGAGGTTTACCTGTCTTCCTGCATTTGTACCAAAGAGGTTTCCCTGTTTTCATACATCTGTGCCAGAAGAGGTTTCCAGTGCCAGAGTGTAAAGTGAAGCAAAAGCCAGCATAACCAGAAGGATATTCAACAGCAGAGGGATATGAATGATTAATTCTTTCTTGCACCATGAAGAAAAACCCAACTCTTGTGTCAGCTCCAAGTGTCTGAGTATCACTTCAATATTTTCATATATTGTTAGTGTAGCTTAGGAAAGGGATTGGTTACAAAAGAGGACATTTTTTAACCTATATTAATTATGGGTATGCAAATAAATATTTAAACATTTTATATGCAAAGAAATATTCAAACATTTATATGCAAGAAGAATGTTATTTTCAAATGCTTATTAAGACTGCATATAGTGTGTAATTACTTATGATTTTTTTAAGTGTTGCTTTGCTGGGTTTGTGTTATTTTTCTTTGTGCAATATTTACTAGATCTGATATATCTATGCAATATTTTTATTAATTTATTAGCTTATATTGTAGAGGAATAATTGCATTTTTTTATATCACTCTGGGGTTGCCACATGTCATATTCATTTATAAATTAAAAGAACATTTTACACAGTAGGTTGTGGAGGAAAACCTGATACAGTTTTTCACAGTTTTGCATAATCTATAAAGCTAAGGCTGGAGGCTGAGCTAAGTGGTCATAAAAAACTGGTACCCTTACCTTTTGTTCTGACAGGTCTGACAATGTCATGACTATTGCTTACATTAACAAGCAAGGCAGCACAAAAAGCAGAATGTTGCTGACAGAAGCATACTCACCTCCTTATTAGGTGGAAGCCAGTCTAGAGTCCTTATCAGCAGTACATTTGGCAGAACTCAACTCCCAAATTGACTGGTTCAGCTGCCAATGTGCATCTAGCAGAATGGTCTCTGAATCGAAAGATATTATAAAGCTTTTTGCCACAGATTTGGATCACTGGGTAGTAACCTCTTTTCCCCCTGAAGCAATACTCAGGTGGTGATATTTTATAGTTGTTACAAATGTCCAGTAGCATTCATATTTGCTCCCACCATTTCCTTTATTTTTGGCAGTCTTCATGAAAATCTGTTGCTCACAAGGTTAGTTCAACCAAGTGGCTCCACAGTGGCCAAGAAATTAGGGTTCTCAGATGTGGCAAGTATGGCAGTTGAAGAGTCCTTCTGGCTCATTTCACAGCATGATCCTCTGCATCTGATCCAGTTGCTCTTTCCAGTCTGTATCAGCTGTATGTAATCCCCCCACCCCCCTGTGGGGCTTACCTGTTGGGCTATGGCTCAAAGCTGCCCATGATCTGTTGTTTTCTGCCCCCAGTCCCCTGGACTGCCAAACAGGACTAGATGACTTGACTTCAGGAGCACCTAGTGGGATTCAGGCCAGGGTTCCATCCCTGTACCTTCATCACTGCTGCTGCCCAAAACCTCATTATCCTCAGCTCCATAGAGGTAGCAGGGCTGAGGACCGTTGTCTCTTTGCTCCTCCAGGTGTCAGGAGGAGAGAAGCATTGCCCCTAAGCAGGGATTTTCTCAGGCGGCCATTGCCATTTCCATTATGGCCATGCATGCAGAATCTGTGCATGCACGGTCCAACTCTTAAAGGAGCTGTGGCTCCCTGAACCACTTTTTTTTTAATTTCATTTTTGTTGACCGGTTAAGTGCACTAGGCAAATTCTGCCTATTTTCAGGCACAACCCGGGGAAGGGGAATACAGATGAATGCCAACTGACCTTGACCCAGATTAAGCTGTTGGTGGTATTTTTAGTGCAATACAGCATTTGTACCAAAGAGGTCCAGTTCAAATTCCATTTGGGGAAGCTAGGCTCATGTGACCATGATTAAATGGGTTTCCCAGCTGCCAGTCAGGCAGCAGAGACAGGATTCATGTGTAAAAGCCACCACACATATCATGGAGATTACCCAGTCCTCAAATCCAGCAGTGGGACTAGAAATTGTATGAGGTGTCCAAGTACACCAACAGCTGCTAAAGGCGCAAAATGGGTGTTTCTTGCTCTGGGAGCCCTGACAGCTAAATGGGGCTCACTCCTAGCAAAACTGGTTTTATGTTGGCCCCATCTGAGTAAGCAGTGCCAGGGTAAGTGGGCATCTGCCCCAGGGGGGCATGTAAATAACATGAGAGCCTGTAGAAGGCAGGCTGGAAAATGTAAATAAATATGCCATCCCCCAGAGAAGCTCTATGCCACTGGAACCTCTGGGAAGGGAGAAAGGGCATCACGGAGAGAACAGAAACTAATTGGACCTTGAGGTGGAGAGGAATGGGCTGCTATAAAAGGGGCTATGCCCTGTGAGTTGGGAGGATTCCAGCCAAGAAGTAGAGGAGAAGATTGCTTTCGGGTGGGCTGCATGAGCCAGTAGGCTAGCCTGTATGCAGATAGACCCCTCCAGGCCCAGAAAAACCCTGGATGCAGACTGTCTATTAGCCTAGCTTCCCCAATGGGAATTTGAACTGGGCTGCTCATTTGGTCATCCCAATGAGATTTACCTGAACTGCTGTGCTACAATTGTTAAGTGGTAACCTGTTTTCAACTGTTTTCTCACTGTGAAAGTTGCTGGGACTGCTGAACTGTTTGAACTGTCTCCCAGCTACCAGAAGAGCTGTTTTGGGCTGGGCAGAGCCTGTTAAGAAGCCCCTCTAAACTTCAGGTCCAGTGGAAGCTGTATGCCATGGATGTTCTGGGTGACCACATGCATGGGTGGTCCCATTGCAATGATGACAGAGAGCCCGAGTGGGGAGGATGACAAAAGATCTGTAATAGGCAAAGATGAGAAAGGCTCAAGGGGTGAAGATGAGAAAGTTCTGTCATGGTTGAAGATTCCTGCACCTGCTTTGAATCTTCAGCCTGAAGATTGTTCCTGTAGAGACTGTCTGCTGCCTTCAGAGTGGTACCACCAATCCAAGTAATTCCTCAGCACCCCCCGAGTCTGTCAGCAAACTCTGGGTACTGCTGGGCTTCGACCTCGAGGAGTTATTTTCTAAGTTAGTTAGTTACCTAGATATAAAGGGAGTGAAGTCCTGTGTAGAATTTGTTAATATGCAGGAAAAGCCCAGGCAGAAGATTACTAAAAACATTGGATTACTCTTGTTTGGAACCAAATTTTTGGCCCCTTACCAAGTTCTGCCAGTTCAAGTTTAAAAGACTGTGGTTCTCGCCATATCCCCAAATTGTCTTCAACCTTATGTCATCTGGTTGGCCACCAGCAACACAGTAAGGTACCCTTAGCAATGGAAAGTAACAACTCTTCTAGCCATGGGGCAAATCTGGGTAAACCCGTAGGGGTGGTACAAGGACTGTGTGGTGAAAATTGATGAAATCAAATTTCAGTCAAGCATTTAATCATTTTTATTTTGCCAGAAATAGCACCATTGAGCAAGCTCATTTTCAAGATGGTCCAGGATGGACTTGAACATAAAAAGTTTACAGTGCATATACTGGTACAATGAGACAAAAATACATAATATATCCTGATGAAGTCCAAAAAAATACATAGCAAAGGAGGAATATAAAGGAAAATTCTATATAACGTGTCTGCTTGGTAATAATACATGAAGAACTGCAAAAACAAAAATAGATACAAAAGTTAAAAATTGTTTGTTCCATGTTTTGATTTGCTTCCCCTTTACCCCTTCCCTAAAATAAATCAGGTTAGTTTATTTTATCATTGGTATTCAAGGTTATTGCTTCATGTGTATTGTAACTGTGTGGGGACATATTAACTGCACATAGGATAGAAAATTATATTTATTTCTGATGGGATGTTAGGCTCACATTAAATAAACTGTGCATACCCCTGCTCCAGGTGAAGGCACCAAAACCTGTTTCTGGTATTTTATTGGTAGACTACACCCAAAAGAACCCAGGCCAACCACAAGGAAGGGCAGTGTGTGTGGTGACACCAGGGTGTGCATACAGAAAGGACCCCCCCCTTACATGTGGTTGCCCCACTGGGATCCTCTGACACAGCACTTGAGTATCCCACAAAATGGAGTCCTGAAAAGCAGAAAGACTGACCTACAAAATTGTCCCAGAGCATTTGGTAATGGCAAATTGGCACTCCAAGACTTAGAAGATTGGTGCTGAGAAGAGCAGTTGGACTGTAAAAGAACCTTCTTAGTGACTGGTATTTCAGAACAATTTGAAAGAACCAAAATTGTTGCAGAACAGTTTGCAGTGGAATGTTTTGACAATTTAAAAGTTCAAGGACTAAGGTACAACCATAATAGTAAAGAGGTGAGTGCTTTGATCAAGAATGATACTGAAATTGATTTTGCCAAGCTACCCACCACTTTCTCCTCATGGGGGATGTTTCCCCCAGGACCATAGTGACTCATAACAGTGGCAAGGAAATATTTAAGGGCCCCTCAGATGCAGATGACTTTTAAGTGAAATTGGAAATGTGGTTGATGTTGGCGGGGAAGAACCCCCACCTCCAAGAAGTGCAAGAACTGTATAAAGCTGACCGTGTCACCCCACCTGATCAACCCCTGCCTTGGTTTGTGGCTTGGTCACCGGTGAAAGGAACATGCTAAACCCTTCTCTGGGAGATAACAGGGCTGCCATGGGATGATGATTTCAAAACATGGATGGTCCAGGTACTCTGATGGTGCAAGATCCACAGTGTCTGGAAGCCAAGAAGAGACATCAACTGTTGGAGAGTTTAAGAGGACATGCTATGGAGGGCATTGGAGCTTTGTAAGCTATCCAACCTGAATTTACTGCCCATATGCACTTCAACAATCTGGAAGTTATGTTCGGAAGCACTATCAGTGGCATGTGTCCTGAAAAAGCTGCAAGGGACAGTGCAAAGAGAGGGTGAGAAGCTGTTCAAATATTTGATATGTCTTGAGGAATTGATGAGAGAGCCTACCATAAGGGAGCAATGACTGCTCAAGGCATGAATAGGCTGCTGTTGGAACAAGTCCTAGAGGTAGCTGAACACTCAGAGATGCTTCCAATGAAGCTGTGTTTGGAGGAACAGTTAAGTAAACCCCCTTCCTATGATGAACTGATAAATGAGGTCCAAGAAAAGGAGGGTAGAGTTGCAATGCAAGACCCAATGGCAGCACCTTTAAGTAAAATAGAGAGTACTCTGGAAAAATACCCACCCAGGTGAGACAGCAGTGAAGCAGGGGACTTGAAGAGACAAATCAAATTATTGACTGAACAGGTGGCCAGGCTATGGGCTACCAGGGTAGCATCTTTCAGAAAAAGAGATGTGCAAGAACAAAGGGACACAATTTGAAGATGGGGGGGTAACTCAGAGGTAATGTGAGGAAGTAGTTCTTCACAGAGATGGTTGAAGATGCATGGAATGGCCTTCCTGAGGAGGTTGTAGAGTCAAAAACAGTGGGGGAATTCAAGAATGCATGGGACAGACATAAGGCAATTCTAGTGGGGGCAGACGGAAGTAGGCTGTTAGTTAACTAGGATCTGCAGCTTATCCGTTAGGTAGGGGAAATGGGTAGACTAGATGGGCCAAGCGGTCCTTATCTGCCATCAGATTCTATGTTTCTATGTTTCAGAGAACTAAATCAGCAGATTGCTTTTCCATCCTCAGTGGGTCAGAGATACTACACTGGCTGAAATTCTGCCCCACCAGAAACTGAGAAAGTAACGACTGCAATGACTGATGTTTTTTTTTTCTGTTACCACTGCGATGAAGATGGACACACAAAGAGATATAGCAATAAGCCTGGGAATTTTGCTTTGGTGCTGCACAAGTTGTTGAAAGAGAAGTATATATTTGAGAGACAACTGCAGGACCCAGTGAAGGAGTGAAATGGGGTTCTGGACCAAACCTGCTCCATGAAACAGATGCAGCCTGATAACATTACTGTTACTGACCCCCAAATCCCCTAAGGACCATCTGCCAGTATCCCAGCCAAGACTGAAGGGGAGGATTGCACTGGGTTACCAGACAAGTGGAGCATAAGTGACCATTGTGTTTGAAGGCCTGTACCAAAAGAATTTAAGTCACATGCCATTACAGCCACTGGAAGGGCTGGGTGTCTGATAAGTAAGTGATCAGCCTTACTCATATCAGGGGTACATTATTATCCACATTGATTTTCCCCAAAGTGTTTATGGGGTCCATTTCCCTATGGAAATGCTTTTGTTGGTGTGCCCAAATACAGGAATGAAACATTAGACATCAGTATTGGTTGGTGCCAATACCAACATGTTTCAGAAACTGGCATAACTATGTAGAGAGATGGAAGGTCTTTAGTCCATACGCAGTCTACAGGAACACCCTTGGATCTGAAGTGTCTATATGAATGGACCCACTTCTGGTAAGACAGAGACTGAAGATGAGTGAGTGGGTGTGATTCACTGAAGAGATGTCTGACATGTGGTTCTACCCCCAGGTGCTAAGTGCCAGGTGATGGGGAAATGGAATTTGACTCACCTGCTAGAAACCATGCTTACCTTGTGGATATGCCCACTGATTGAGGTGAACAAATAGCCTATTGGTACAGAGAGAGGTGGTGCCAGCCCCCTGTACAACCACTGGAGAGAAAAAGATTAACGTCCTATTGAGGAATGAGACTAAGTGACTATTCAAAAAGGATGGACTTTATTCCATGTCTATCAAGCAGAGGTGGTGCGACTTGTGGTTCTGAACCAAGCCACCAGTAATAGGCTTGATCTAACTTGTTCAGTTTTGGAGACTGACCAATACCCGAATCATACAAGCAGCAACTAGGACAGAAGTTAGCCAAGAAGCCAAATGTCTTTTCCACCAGCAAGCTTGATGTTGGATGTGCTCAAGGGGAAGAGCATCATATAAGACTGAGTGACAACAGACTATTTTGAGAGAGAAACAGATGACTAGCCCAAGCCAATTTGGAGGATGTTCGCAAACACAAGAATTGCCAGCTACTGGTATCATATCGGAGTCCAGAAGCACTTATGAATCCACCATTGTGGTAGCCTACAAGAAGAATGGGGTGTTGCACTTGTGCATTGACCACCGGACTTTAAACAAGCATACTATAACTAGGCTTGGCAGTTTGCGATTTATATCGGTTTCCATCTATTTACATCGAGATGGACAAATCTAGTCAATTTTGACAGATATTTTTACTCGTCATTTTACACAGAAATGAGTTTACCTGTCGCTTCACTAGTATCACTATAATGCATTGATCGCCAGGTGATTTAAATTGCAAACTGCCATGCCTTTCTGTACTTCAGCTTGTGATCACCTATTCCAATAACACCTAATTTATAATAGCTACATACATGTGTGGTTTCCCGTGTCAGCTTCTGAGCTGTTAATTGAATTTGTAATCTTTTAATTAGACTGCAGATCAGCTACACAACCAAGCAGCATGGGTCGAAAAAGGAAATGTGCAGACGAGTATTGCTCGGAATTCCCAGAACTAGAATGAAAAACCGTAAAAAAGACTGGTAATGGAGACAGCATTGACATTTTAAGATGCAAGATTTGTAAAACCAAAGTATCGGATCATGCAAACCACATTTCTGAGCATCTTAACAGCAAGACACACCTGAGGCTAAAGCAAAGTCAGGACATTATCTTGCAGCCCTTGATGGAATCCTTTATGGGGCACATGAGGCAGAAGAAAGGAAAAGCTGCCAACTTCCCACATGATCTTGTCTGGGCTTTATGTTTTGAAGCTATTCTGATGAACGCTGCCCAGGGTTCCAGCTATCAAATGTGTGTTCTAAGAAAATAGGCACCTGCTGCGAGAACATGTCTGAAAATGCATCAGCTGGAGGAGAAATACCTTCCAGAGATCTTCATGTACCACAAATCTAAAATAAATGAGTTACTATCTGGTGAGCAATTCTCTATTGTTGTTGATGAAACACCTGAGTTGGCAGGTCTACCTGCGATTAATGTACTGGGAGTTTTTTACTCATCTACAAATAGAGCCATAAACTGTCTGCTAGTGAAGTCTACAGTTGTTATGCAGTGCAATGCGGGTGTAATCTCTAACTTACTCCATGACATGATGAGAGACCATTCCTTGTCTTGGTCAGACTATACCTCAATAAACACTGATTCAGCAATGTACATGCAGAGAATGATTAAAGACCTTCATTTGCTGTGCATACCGTGCATCGCACATTTATTACATGTTGCTATCAACCATGCTATTAAAACTGACGATTTTTGTGATGTTAATGAAATTGTGGTTAATTTTGCAGCTCTATTTAAAAGTGCAAATAAACAGAGGAGAGCATTTTTTAAAGTGTGTGCAAACAATGGTGCTCCACTATCCAGTACGAAACTCCCTTCCCCCCAGAGTTGTTCCTTGCCGGTTGTTTTCATTGGGTGCACATTGGGATAGTGTGTGTGACTTTTTAATTAATGAGGAGGTAAAGCATCAGTCTAAAAAAGCCTCCAAATTATGGAGACTTGTAACAGATGATTTTAGTCAGAGATATTTACTGCAAGCTTACATTTTTGTGCAGTTTTCTTGGTAAAATCCATGTGATACATGTCCAAATGGAAACAAAAGCACCTCTGATACACAAAATTAGACAGACTACTGAACTTTGATCTGAACGTGGCAAGTGATGTAAAAACTTCACTAAAAGATGTTGATTTAAAGTCAATGGGATCTAAAAAACAGTCCCTGTATGTTGCAATGTATTCTTTCTCCAGAAATTTTCATTCAAAGCTACAGAAAAGTACAAGATAAACTTAGAATGCGCCTTTCAGAGGACAAACTAGGGCTGCTAAATATATTGTACCACAACAGGGACATAACAGGAAGTTTTGATGCATTTAACGACACAGATATAAAAAAATTGCACAGTTGAATCCAGCATCGATTGCACTTTGGGGAGTGCATGTTGTATTTGTCTCTGTATAACTCTGTGTGTCTCTGTTATTGTCTGTGTCACTTGTCTGTGTCACTGTATTGATTAATAATTACATGTTTATTTGCAAGCAGTTTTTAACAATAAAGATCGATATTTATCGAAATAAAACTCAGAAAATAAACATTGATTTTAGCAGTCGAATTTTGTTAAAAATAAAAATCAAAAACTGCCAAGCCTAACTATAACCAACCAGTACACTGTACCTCATGTGGAGGATGATCTGGTCTGTCTCATGGGCAGTAAATGGTTTTCTATCCTGGATCTGCAAAGTGCATATTACTAGATCCCATGGCTGAAGAGGACAAAGAAAGAACAACCTTCATTTGCCCCCTGGGATTTTCTCAGTTTGAATGGATACCACAAGGTATACCAGGGGCACCTGCGACTTTCCAGCTGTTGATGGAAAAAGACAATGGAAACATGACTCTGCTGTAAATAATAGTTTACTTGGACAACCTGATTGTTTTCAGAAGCACCTTAGAGGAGTATGAAGAATGCCTGATGAAGGTTCTGGACAGACTTGAAGAATTATGACTCAAAGTGTCAATCAACAAATGTCAATTTTGTCAACCTGCTGTAAATTACATTGGACATATTTTTTCAGCAGAAGGAGTCCAAACTGACCTTGACAAGGTCAAGGCCCTCACTACCTGCCCTAGGGCCCATAATCTGAAAACATTACAGTGTTTTCTTAGTTTCTGCAGTTATTTCTGGAGATTTGTCCAGGATTTCTCCAAAGTGTTCCAACCACTTACAGATCTACTGTAGGGGTAACCCTTACCAATTATAAGAAGTAGAAGGTTAAAGAAATACCCCAAAAGATGTACTACAAGGTTAATAAGCTATTTGGGGATTGATGGGTCAAGACTGTGAATATGCTTTCTGAGAGATAATTAAGAGACCTACTAAAGTTCCTGTTTTGGCATTTGCTGATCCCACTAAACACTGTTTCTTGCACATGGACACCTGCATGGATGGGCTGGGAGCAGTACTGTATCAAGAGTATCCAGAGGGATTGACTCCAGTTGCTTTCACCATCTGGAGCATGACACCAAGAGAAAACAAGTACCCAGTGCATAAGCTAGTTTTTAGCTTTAAAATGGGCCATCACAGATCACTTTCATGATTACCTCTATGGAGCCAAATGTATGGTAAGAACTGGCAACAATCCTCTCACCTATGTCAACACCACTGCTAAGTTGCATGCAGCAGATCACCACTAGTTGTCTACCTTTTCCACGTATGATTTCACAGTGGAGAATTGGAAGGGCATGAACAATAAAGATGCTGATGCCCTGTCTCATAGACATCACTCTCTAGATGGAAGCCAGTGGGTTCATGTGACCCCTGCAACTGTGAAAGCCTGTGCACCAAATTTATGGATGCAGATAGCAAGACACCTGTTTGTCGCATCAGAGCCATCAATGCACTAGGAGCCCATCCTGATGCTATACCTGAAGCTTACTACAACTTTGAAAGTTTGGACATCAGTCATTCACCTTGGCCAAAAGAGAGAGAACAAAGATGGTCACAGTGGCAGGATTTTGGATTGAGAGGGGGTACCTCAGCTTTTGAAAAAGAGATACCCCAGATGAAGTAACAAATGATCTTCCTGATGTTCTGATTTTGTTGAGAGAGTGGAGCAAGTTGTCCTTAGAAGATGGACTGCTCTTCTGAACTGTCAAGACTGCAAAACAATGGTTCACTGTAAGCAATTGATACTGCCATGGTAAAAATCACAAAGTTGTACTGAGAGCACTTCATAATGACATGAAGTAATTCAGTTTGAGCGTATCCTGAACCTTGTGCAAAGTCAATTCTGTTGGCCCAGAATGGTATCCGATGTGGAACAGCACTGTAAGAATTGCGCCAGGTGTATCCAGAGGCAGACTTTGCCCAAAAAAGCAGTACCATTTGCGAATATTAAAACCATTGAACATATGGAACTAGTGTGTATGGATTTTATTTCACTGAAACCAGACTGCAATGGTTGTAGCCACATTTTAGTCATCACCGATAACTGTACAAGGTACGCACAGGCCTACCCAACAAAGAATCATACAGCTTGGACTGTTGTGCAGAAACATGAAAAGTTTGTTACTCATTATGGTATACCCCAGTGTATTCACTCCGATCAAGGGCCCGGCTTTCAGAGCCACTTAGTGAAAGATTTTCACTCCCTACCATCTACAAGGGGATACTCAGCCTGTAAGGTTTAATCAAGCCTTATTAGACATGTTAGGTACACTGGGCTTGGTGCTGAAAAGAAATTGGACAAAGCACATCCCCAAAATGGTGCACACCTACAATTGTATGAAAAACTGTGCTACAGATGCTTAGCAATACTTGTTAATGTTTGGCCGAGAAGCCCGCCTTCTAATTGACCTAGCTTTCGGAGTGTCTGTGGATGGAACCTCAAAAGAATCCTACATTGATTACACAAAATGCTTAAAAAGGCAACTGAAAGAAGCCTATCAAGTAACTGTGGAAGTTGCCGGTAAAGTCAGTGCTGCATATAAACTTAGGTAAGACCATAAAGTGCATCATTAAGTTTTACAAGTTGGAGATAGAGTTCTCCTCAGAAGTCTTGGCCACTGTGGAAAGCACATGATAGCTGACTGTTGGTCTTCAGAACCTTATGTTGTCTTTGGGAAGTTAACTGATTTACCTGTGTACCATATTTGTCAAGAACATGACTGTGGGATTGTCAAAACTATCCACCACAACCACCTTTTCCCTATTGGTCAATTAGCGCCCATTGCAGAGAATGCAATTGAGCATGGGCTGAAACCTGCCAGAACTTGAAAGATGAACCAAGTCAGAGAAAAGATGGCAGCAACCAATCCTGACTCAGTATTGTGTAATGAACCAGTCACACAGCCTAACCCAGCTGACCATGCAAACACAGAGGAGGAAGAGGAAGTGTATTGGTATCAACCTCCTGCAGAAATACCTAGAGAAACAGTGGCCCCTATGGACTGGCCACAAGCAAGTAGTGTTGAGACCAACCCCTTGTACTACTTGGACCCTGAAGAACCCAGAAGTACCATTGCTGACATGAATATAGAAGCAATAGTGGAGGACTTTTCAACAAAGATTAATCAGACACCTGCTATTCTACACCAGGCCTCTGTGCTGGCCACAGTGCTGAAAGATGGTAGTGCGCACCCTATTCCTATGGGAGAAGTGATACCCCAAAACCTAGTAGAGCATGTAAACCACCCATGAAATTGACTTAGAACCTCCCTGGTGTCTCCCCTGAAATCCCTATATAAGTGGTACATATGTACATGCTGCCCCTTGTTAATTCCATGCCCATTGTTGACCATTACTGTTATAAACTGCATGTTGGGAATGGCAAATGTACTGATGAATGCCTATCTGGGTCTAAACTGATGCCAAATGCACTGCTAATATATTTATATGTGTTAGAGCTGACACATAATTGATAAATGGGATGCCGGTGTCTAGTTAGAGAATGCACAATAATTCTGCTATGTTTGAAATGCCTTAATAGATAGGAACTGCTTGTCTTGATCGAAATGTTCCTAAAAATATGATGTTGTGCATAGCTAATGGGGATTTTAAACTTCCTGGACGTTAATGCAGTGTCTTTTCGAGGACCCCAAGATTTAAAGTGGGGGGGGACTATGTAAGCCTCTCAACCCCATGTGGGGCTTACCTGTTGGGCTACACCCTGAAGTTGCCCCCAATCTGTTGTTTTCTGTCTCTGGTCCCTTGGACTGCTGAACGGGACTGGAGGACTTGAATTCAGGAGCCCCTGGTGGGATTCAGGAAAGGGCTCCATCTCTGTACCTCTGCGGCTGCTGCCACTGACCCCCCCATTCCTTGGCCCTATAGCGGTAGCAGAGCTGAGGTACATTGTCTGTTTGTACCAGGGGGAGAGTATCATTGCCCCTAAGTAGGAGCTTCTCCCAGCAGCTGTTGCTGTTTCTGATATGGCCACACATTCAGGATCTGTCCATGTGCGGACCAACTCTTAAAGGACCTGTGGCTCCCCAAACCACTTCTGGCTGTATGGCCATGATTAACTGGGTTTCCTGGCTCCCAGGCAGGCAGAGGAATCAGGATTCATGAGTAAAACACCTCCAGGTGTATTGTGGGGATTTTCTGGTTCCCAAATCCAGCAGTGGAACCAGGGCTTGTATAAGCGAGGTGTGCATGTGCCCCCAAAGCTGCTAAAGGCATGAAACAGGCACCTCTTGGTCTGGGAGCCCTGACAGCCAAATAGGGCTCCCTGCCAGAGAAAGAGGGTTTACCTTGGCCTCATCACAACAAGTGGGGCCAGGGCAAGTGGGTGTCTGCCACTCTGGGGACTTGTAAATAATATGGGAGGCTGCAAAAGGCAGGCTGGAAAATGTAAATAAATATGGTGGCCCACAGAGAATGTCTCTGCTGCTTGGACTAAAGGGAAGGGACAAAAGGCATCAGAGGAAGCCCACGAACTGACTGGCCAATGAGGTGGAGAGTAATGGGCTTCTATATAAGAGGCTATGCCCTGTGAACTAGGAGGATTTCAGCTGAGGAGTAGAGTAGTAGACAGCTTTAGGGAGGGCTGCTCGAGTCAGTAGGCTTGCCTGTATGCAGATATCCCCCTCCGAGCCCAGAAAAACCCTGGAGGCAGACTGCCTACTAGCCCAGCTTCCCCAAAGGTAATATGAATGGGATTGTTCATTTGGTTTTCCCAGTGGGATTTACCTGAACAGCTGTGCTGCAATTGTTAAGCAGTAACCTGTTTTAAACTGTTTTCTCATAGTGAAAGTTGCTGGGACTGCTGAACTGTTTGAACTGTCTCCCAGCTGCCAGAAAAGTTGTTTTGAGCTGGGTAGGAACTGTCAAGAAGCCTATATGAAATTCTATGAAATTCAACTCCAGCGGAAGCTGTGTGCCCTGGACGTTCTGGGTGGTCACAGGTCTTGGTGGTCCCCTTGTGATGACAATGGAGAGCCCGAGTGGGGAGGACGATGAAAGGCCTGTGATAGACAAAGATGATAAAGGCCCAAGGGGTAAAGACAAGAAGGGTCTGTCTCAGGTGAAGAATCCTGCACCTGCTTCAAATCTTCATCCTGCAGGTTGTTCCTCTAGAGACTGTCTACTGCATTAAGAGTAGTACCACCAGTCCAAGAAATTCATCAGCTTCCCCAGACTCTGTCAGTAAACTTTGAGTACCTCTGGGCTGTGGCCCCAAGGAGTTCTTTTTTTAGTTAATTAGCTAGATATTAAGAGGGTGAAGTCCTAGGCAGGACTTTGTTAATGTTCAGGAAAAGTCTAGGCAGAATATTACTAAAAACATTGGTTAACTCTTCTTTGTAATTCAATTTGGGACCTTTACCAAGTTGTGCCACCTCAGGTTTAAAAGACTGTGGTTCACACTGTATCCCCAAATTGTCATTAATCTCACGTCATCTGGTTGGCCACCAGCCACCTGGTTAGGTACCCACCACAATGGACAGTGACAATTCCTACTGCCATGGGGAAAATCCGGGTGCACTGTAGGGGTGGTATAGGGACTGTGTGGGGAAAATTGTTGAAATCAAAATTGTTTGATTTTTTTTTTTGCTTTCCCTTCACCACTTCCCTAACAAACTTCCCGACAACTATCGCCCTATTGCTATTCTCCCAGCCCTTGGCAAACTTCTGGAAAAAGTGGTGGCCGAGCAACTCTCAGAGTATTTGCACACTTACAAGCTGCTCTCCAGGGCCCAGCATGGCTTTCGAAAGGGACATAGTACCACAACTGCCCTGATTACTGTAACCTCAAGCATTAGATCTGCCATGGACCAGGGCAAACTGTCAGGTGCTATATTTATAGACTTGTCAAAAGCTTTTGACCTTGTCAATCATGACCTACTGGGGGAGCAGCTATGTGCTCTTGGCTCCTCCCATGCCATGAGCTGGTTGATGGGCTACCTGAAGGGCAGAAAGCAGCGTACCTGCTTCAACAAGGTCCTCTCAGAGCCCAGGGCAGTGACTATGAGAGTCCCCAGGATCGGTACTAGGTCCCTCCTATTCTCGCTTTTATTAATCAACTGCCACTGGTGACCTCTCATTGCCAAGTCACTCTATATGCAGATGACCTGGTGCTAGTGGCCCATTCTCATGATGCTGCAGTCCTTAATCAGAGCCTGACTGAAGATTTCAGCAGAGTCCTGGCCTGGATTACCAATCACAGACTGATGTTGAACCTAAATAAAACACAGGCCATACTCTTTGGTTCCACGGCCAAGATCAAAGCCTCATCAGCTTTGTTCATCATAACTTGTGATGATGGCTCCCTGTTGCCAACAGTGAGCACAATCAAATATCTTGGGGTTACTCTGACCCCCAACTTGACATGGGGAGTCATATCCTCAACATCTGTAGAGCTACAAAGTGCAAGCTTGGACTGGCCTACAGGGCCAAATATAACCTAACCCCGGGGCTAGACTGGCACTTGTGAGATGAGTGCTTCTTCCCTCCCTCAGCTATGGATTCCACCTATTTGCCTGATCACCTCAAACTCATCTTGTTCGGTGGAACACGGCATATAATGATATCTGTTGGTTTGCATTAGCTGCCCCCAAACTCACCCATTGCTGCGAGCTCTATGACAAACTCTGCTGGCTCCCCCCAGCTGAATACTTGAATTTTGGTGTTGGAAGTTTCTCCAAGAAAGTGCTTGCTACTGGCACCCCCGTTGGGACTGGTGCATCTCCTCCCAAAAACGGACACCATCCCCTACCAGCTTAGGTTCCAGACCTCTGTGTTGCTTAAAGTTCCCCCTACCCGGACCCTTATGGGGGACCGTGACTTTGCTACTTACGTGCCCAGACTCTGTAACTCTCTCCCTGATCATGTCCGCTCGGCTCCCTCCCATGGGACCTTTCGCACCTCCCTGTGGTCCCACTTAAAACAATCATCAATGTGTGACTGTTCCAAGCCTCTGTAATGAAATGAATCCTCTGCAATCACTAATGTCTATCTATGTTCTTTTAATAAGTTGCGTAATTGTTGCTTGTGCATCTGCTTTTCTACAATTGTTGTTGTAATTGTTATTATTTCCTGTAATACGCTGTTCCTCCCAAGTTGCCTTGTATGTATTCTGTATGTTTGTGCTCTCCCGGGTCATTCCTGAAAATAGACATATTACTTGTCTAGTGTACTTACCCGGTAAACAAAAGCTAAATAAATAAAATAAAACAGAGATTAGTTCATTTTATTAAAATCAAAAAGGTCTTAGCACACACAACCCATTAAAGGGACTCCAAAACAGTTAATTCAAATTGTAAAAACATTTATTTACCAAATGACGGACATCTTCCCGCCTGATGTATTTCAGATAAAAATCCTTTTAAAAGGATTTTTATTTGAAACTTGTCAGGTGGGACGATGTCTGTCATTTGGTAAATAAAAGTTTTTTATAATCTGAATTAACTGTTTTGGCATCCCTTTAACGGGTTGTGTGTTCTAAGACCTTTTTAGTTTTAATAACTGTTATGGTCTTTTAGCACCACATTCCTTGTGCGTACTCTATAAGATTTTGTTAGTTTATTTTACCATTGATATTTATGGTTATTTCTTCATGTGTATTGTTGCAGTTTGGGGACATATGAACTGTAAGTGGAAGGGAAAATAATATATGTTTCTTGGAGAGGTTAGGCCCACATTAGGTAGTCTGTATATAGCCCAGCTCCAGGTGGAGGCACTAAAACCTGTTTGTGGTATCTTATTATACTGCACCCAAAAGAACCCAGACTGACCCCAAAGAAGGTCAGCATGTGAGGGGGCACCACGGTGTACATACAGAAATGCCCCCTCTTACATGTAGCTAACAGCTTGGTTTCTAAGAGGCACAAGTTCTCAGACTACAATACTCTGAGAAGGTGGTTGATACCCTGATGTCATCAAGGAAGCATACTACATTGGCAGCTTATGTTAGGGTATGATCATCCTTTTTTCCATTAGGTCAGACAGGCAGGATTTCAACCAAGGAAAAGCATCTCTACCTCAGAGTTTGCATTTTCATCAGGATGGAGCAGACAAAGATCTGGCCTTGACTATGTAATGAGTACAAGTATTGACCTTAAGTACAGTGCTTAGTCCTTGTGAGTGGCACCCTATATGTGTGCACTTGGGCAATAATTATTTTTGATTACTCAGTGAAATCAAGTCAATCTATAGATCTCTAATCTCTCTTGGGATCTTAATATTGTTCTTAATGCTTTCTGTGGTCCTACATTTGAGATATTTCTCAAGTTTCAGAGGCTATCTTGTCCCTTATGACATATTTTCAAACAGTAATTTGTTCTACTGGATTAATAAGACAGTTACAGGTACCTTCACAAAAGAACCATATCTGGTCTTTCTTCAGGATAAGGTTGTGTTGCATACACTTCCATCTTTTCCTTCCTAAGGTTACAGAGTTTCATGTTAGTGATGAAGTTCGGTAAACATACCTTTCTTTTGTCCAAAGTTCATGAATAGAGACTCGTGTTTTTCATAAATAAGAAAAATCAAGAAATAACTTGAAATTCAAGGTATAAAGAGAAATAAAAGAAATTTAAGATATAAAAAGAAATAACAAGAAATCCAAGGTATAAAAAAATAACAAGAAATTAATCGTATAAAATGAATAAAATGAAAACAAACACATGAATAATGTGAAAACATTGCTTTATGGGGCCAAAAACTAAATAAATGCTTGCAGCAGTTGATGTTTAGGCTCCATTGTTAAAACAGAGATGGTCCACAAGGAAACAACAGTGGAATTCTTTAATTCACAAAACCTTTCAAGACCATAGCATAATCCTGTGTAATACAGTGTAGTATCCTAGCAATATGATTTATCATGTATAAGGTCATTTTGAGGTAATTTATGAATATAAATGTGATAACGAAAAATAAAAATACATTTTCAATGAATAAAAAGAAATGGAGGAATTTGTGGATTTAAGGAAGTTCCTCAGGCACTCTGACCATGTGAGCCTGTAGCTTAATGGTTAGAATGCTGGAATGGCCTACCAGTGGTCTGAGGTTCAATTCCCAGTGGGCCACACCTTTCCTTTTTAATTTCCATCCTTAATTTAAAATATGCCTTGCAGGGGCTAAACTGTACTGAGAGAAGTGGTCTGTTTGTATTTCTGATATATTCCTAGTTGCAGGATTATGCAACACACCTGAGAAAAGAATGTGTGGATTTAAGGAAGACCCTCATGCACTCTGACCTTATGAGCGTATAGCTTAATGGTTCGAGCACTGAAACAGCCTACCAGAGGTCTGAGGTTCAATTCCCAGTGGGCCACACTTTTCCTTTCTCATTTCAATCCTTGATTTAAAAAGAAATAAGAAATTCACAAAAAACAAACAG
The DNA here is from genome assembly GCA_016271365.2 of Neoceratodus forsteri. NCBI lineage: Eukaryota > Metazoa > Chordata > Ceratodontiformes > Ceratodontidae > Neoceratodus > Neoceratodus forsteri. The sequence goes on along the minus strand of CM028138.1, from coordinate 138,107,321 downwards.
AAAAATTAGAAAAAATAAAAATAATTCCATGAGTCTCTAAATCATGAACTATAAGGAGAAGCAGTTGGGCAAGCTGGATGTTTAGAGAACGATTTAGATACACATTATATGGACACAGCATTTGTAGAAACCTGATAACCTTTCTTAACTATTTGGAGCACTCAAAAAGGGCAAGAAGACTTCCAAGGTGACCTTGGTAAGATGACCATAAACAGATACAGCAAAGGCTCATATGGCAGCAAGACTGAAACAGCTAGCTTTGATCAAAGCTCATTTGCTCTGGACTATTACAGTCTCTAAGACAAAAAAGAACAGAAGCTTCAGTAACTGACTTATGCACGCCAGGATCCTTGTCTTCCTTTAACACATTAACAAAACATTACAGATTGAATACTTGCATTATTTGGAGGTTAGATGCCACTGGTAGCAGTAAAGTGATGAGCAGCTGACAATGGAAGAATATTCTCTCCCTTGTGAATACATTTTGTGGGTAATGCTTCTTAAATCCCAGCAACAAATTATTAGTCCAGTAACAAAGTGGAACAACACATAAAAAATACATTCTATCAGTCTTACCATAATTTCTTTTCCTGTTATTTCCATCATAGTCATTGGGACCCATTCTAGTGTGATTAATTCTATAGAGATATTCTATACAAACATAGAATTTGATGGCAGATAAGGACCACTTGGCCCACCTAGTCTTCCCATTTCTCTACTTGATGGATAAGCTGCAGATCCTAGTTAACCAACAGCTTACTTCCTCCTACCCCCGCACTAGAATTGCTTTATGTTTGTCCCATGCATTCTTGAATTCTCCCACTGTTCTTGACTCCACAACCTCCACAGGAAGGCTGTTCCATGTATCCACAACCCTCTCCATGAAAACATATTTTCTAACATTACCTCTGAGCTGTCCCCCCTCTATCTTCAAATTGTGCCCCTTTGTTCTTGCACATCTCTTTTTCCAAAAGATGCTACCCTCTTAGACTTTGTTAATTCCCTCAAGGTACTTGAAAGTTTCTATCATGTCCCACCTCTCCTTCCTTTCCTCGAGGGTATACATATTAAGCTGCTTTAGTCTCTCTTCATATGTCTTCTGGTGTAGACCCTGCACCCTTTTGGTTGCCCTCCTCTGAATAACCTCCACTCTATGTCTTTGTGGAGATGGGGTCTCCAGAACTACATGCAGTACTCCAGATGGGGTCTCACCAACTGTCTGCACAAAGGGATAGCAACTTCCTGTTTTCTACTATTGATGCCTCTTCCTATGTATCCCAGTATCCCCCCAGCCATCCTTAATGCCTTCTCACATTGCATGCCCACCTTTAGGTCATCTGAGATAATTACCCCTAGGTCCCTTTCGATTTTTGTTGTTGTTAGTATCTCACCCCCATTGTGTACACTTCCCCTGGGTTTTTGTTTCCCAGGTGCATTATTTTGCACTTCTTTGCATTGAATCTGAGCTGCCATACATTTGACCTTTCCTCCAACCTTGCCAAGTCCCTTTTCTTCCTTTCCAGCCCACCTTGTGTATCAAACCTGTTGCAGATCTTTGTGTCATCTGCAAAGAGACGTATCTATAACATTGGGATTATAATATCCAATGACCTGAAGTCATCCAAACAATGCAAAAAACAGAGAGGAAAGCAAACAGAATGCTGTGATGCACAGGAAGGGACATAACTAGTAGGAGGAGTGATGCAGTGATGCCACTGTGTAGATCGCTGGTGAGGGTGGTGGATGCATGGAAAGGCCTTCCTGAGGAGGTTGTGGGGTCAAGATCAGTGGGGGAATTCAAGAATGCATGGGACAGACATAAGGCAATTCTTGTGGGGGTAGGAAGAAGTAGGCTGTTGGTTAACTAGGATCTGCAGTTTATCCAATAGGTAGGGACATTTTTTATTTTAGTCTTTGGTAACTGGGTAAGGCCCACTAGGCACAAGTGCCTGTTTTCAGGGGTGATCTGGGAGCACTGGGCGGTTAAGTGACTTGCTCAGAGTCACACAGTACGCAATGGAGGTTGTGAGAATCAAACTCAGGTCTGGTCTGCTGGATGTACCAAGCTTGTTCACACCTCATTCCTCTAACCTCTAGGCTATACTGCCAGTCCATGGGCAGAGTAAGTGGGCCATGCAGTCCTTATCTGCCATCAAAGTCTCTGTTTCTACATTTTTATGAGGCTTCATCTGGAATACTGTATCCAGGTCTAGAGACTGCATCTCATGAAGGACATAGACTGAATGGAAGCAGTCAAAAGAAGAGCAACAAAAATGATACATGGACTGCACCACAAGCTTTATGAGGAAAGACTCAAGGAACTTAATATCTATTCTCTGGAAGAGAGAGAAGGGAGAGAGAGGGTAAAATAGAGACTTTCAAATACCTTAGAGAAATAAACAGGGTACAGGAGGGGAGCATATTTCAGAGAAAAAAGTGCACAAGGACAAGGGGACATAACATGAAGCTGGTGGGAGGGAGGCTTAAGGGGAATGCTAGGAAGTATTTTTTGACAGAGAGAGTGTTGGATCTGTGGAACAGCCTGCCAGTGGAATTAAAAACAGTACAGGGATTCAAAAGTGCATGGGATAAGCATAAAAGGCATCCTGCTGTACAGCAGAGTGGGGGAAGACAGTCCAGATACAAGTAAGGATTGCTAAGCCAAGTATGGAAATGTGCAGACATGGCGGACTGGTTGGTCCTTATCTGCTGTCATATTCTGTGTTTCTATGTTTCTATAACTGAGATTTGACTGGATTTCATATAGAGTTTTGTGTATGAGTAACCATACACAACAAAGCTGTTGTTCATTCAAGAGATCTCTTGGTATCATGGAAGCCTGAGATTAAAAACAGCCTTGTATGATTATCCATACAGAATCTTTTGATGTATGGGCAACCATAAACTTAAACTTCTATTAATTCAGCATTTGATGCAGGCAGGGGGATTGCAGACGTGCTTAATCACTGACACACTTCAGAAAAAGGTGGCTGCACAACCACATTTTATGTTGTGCTGCACATGTCATTACAGCAGCTCAACAAGGCTGTTCTATGAATGCATTTCCTTTCCACCATACACTATGTATAGGATAGTGTATGGTTGCTCACTCACAACAATGCTATTCTCATACTGAGTGGTTACTATGACATCAAGGACCTTGACAGCGAAGTTCTTGAGGTCCCTCTGATGGCATAGTAACTATGAGGTTTAAGAGTAGTGATGTGCATTTGGGCTACCATACACTATTATATATAGTGTATGGTCCCAAAAAAACATAATTGCTTACTTTTTCCTATGTAGGCAGCTGATCTCTGTTGTCCAGGACTGCATCTCTGGGCTTTCTGCCCACCGGCCAGCTCATGCACCCAACTCATCAACCACACCCTGTCCTATGAATCACATTGATGGGGCAGTTGCAGAATGAAAAGTCATTCTGTGTTAGTAGCTACATCACTATTAAAGCAGAATGACATTTTGTGGTGTATAGCTTTTCATATACAACCACATTCCACCATACACTACAAATTTGTTACAAGGCAAGTTGGCATTATTTGTTTCAGGCACATGTTTAGGGTGTTGCTTTTTTACTCAATTTCTCTTAAAAGAACTCAGTATTGAAGCTGTCCAGTTTTGAAGCTCAGTACTATGCTCAGTATTGAAGATCAGTCAGTCTGACCTCAAACATGTGCAAGCTCCTGGAGACCATACTTAAGGAAAGGTTGGTAGAATATCTAGAGGATCTAGAGGAGCTTGATCTCCAGGATGCCAGGCAGCATGGATTCATGGGGGGGGGGGAGATTGTGTCAAACAAATCTGATTAACTTCTTTGACTGGATCACTGAGACAGTAGACAGGGGCCAAGCGTTAGACACCCTCTATCTGGATTTTAACAAAGCCTTTGACTCTGTGCCACACAAGAAGTTGATCAGGAAGTTGATGGATTTTGAAGTTGGGAATAAGATGACCAGGTGGGTGGAAAACTGACTGAGGGACAGAACCGAGAAGATGATTGTGGGGGAGTGTTATCTGGCACCAGAGAGGGGGGTCACCAGTAGGATCCCACAGGGCTCAGTGCTGGGGCTGGTGTTGTTTGATATCTTCATCAGTGACATTGGGAATGACATTAAGGGCAAAATGTAAATATTTGCAGATGACACCAAGCTGTATGGGAGCATGGATGCAGCTGAAGGGATACAGGACCTACAACATGATCTGGAAAAGCTGGGGGGGTGGTCAGGGATCTGGCAGCTTGGCTTCTATCCAAGAAATGCAAAGTTATGTATATTGAAGCCAAGAATCCCAGGACAGAGTACTACTTGGGTGGAGTCTAGGTATCAGGTATCTGCATCAGAGGAGGAGAAGGACATGGGACTGATGATCACTAATGGCCTGAAGCACTCCACACAGTGCAAGAAAGCAGCAGCATGGGCAAACAAAATGCTGGGATGCTTATCTAGGGTGATCGCTAGTAGGAGAGAGGAGGTTATTCTGCACTTGTACAGGTCAATGGTGGGGCCACATCTAGAGTATGGAGTGCAGTACTGGTGCCCACACCTCAAAAAGAACATTAACCTGCTGGAGAAGGTCCAGAGGATGGCTACAAAGATGATAGCAGGTCAGCAGGGTAGGCATATGAGAAGAGATTGAGGGCACTGAACATGTACTCCCTGTAGGACAAAAGAGAGAGAAAGAGAGAGAGAGAAAGAGAGAGATGGGACATGATTGGGACCCTCAAGAACTTGAAAGGGATGAATAAGGTGGAATAGGAGGGTCTCTTTAAGTTGAGTTGCAACTATGACATGAGGGGCACAGTCATAAGATGGGGAGGTTAGAAGGCAGACCGGGAAGCATGTCTTCATGGAGAGGGTTGTGGACACTTGGAATGCACTGCCGGAACAGGTAGTCTCATTGAAGACACTGGGATGCTTCTAGAGAGTCTGGAATAGGGATAGGAGGAAAGTAAGGATTAGAGGTAGGGAGGATGGGAGGAGTGGGGAAGGGGGGCAGAGACAGTAGCTCAAGCTGTCTCCCCTGCAATATGAGCAGACTAGATAGACCAAATGGTCTTCTTCTGTTGGCTTCTTTGTATGTTTGTATGTTCGTATGCTGATGCTGAGATTATATTGGAAATAGCAGAGATATTATGATAATTTGAATTACAGAGCCATTATGATGGAGGGATTGATGCTGTCAATTCATTACTGTAAGATAGGGCTGTGACGTTTCCATATCATCTGAGGAATGTATAAGTTACCCTGGCTCAGTTATGTTGCTGTACAGCTCTGAAAAAATGATGGCTTGAAGATTCTAAACTAACTAAGTCAGAATGGGGTAAAGTCAAGGGCTCTGTAATAATGTCACAGCTCTGGCATGCCTTGGCCCTAATAGGTGAGCATGTGTAACCCAGCAGTAAATGACTAACCCTGTGACATGAATGATACCAACCCAAAGTGACATTGTGGTAAGTCTGACAGAATTTCTTCCGTCTCTTATTGTATGTTGTGCCTGTTAATTAAATACCCCCCAAAATGTTGATTTTAAACAGCTTGATTAAAAAAAAAATCCTAGACTTCAGCCTTTGATGAGGGTATACTGGTGCCCAGTTCAATCTGAACCATAGAATGTTACGGTCACTGGACCCTAGTGATTCCCCTACCCTCACTCCACCTACCATTTCTGAATTGGTGAGCACCACATCAAGAAGGGCAGCCTGTCTTGTGGTTTCCCTGAGCAGCTGTGCCAACAGGAAAACTTGCAATGTACTGCATCTGGCAGGGACTGACTTCTGGTGCTCCCAGCTGCTGGACGGTCCCAAGTAAAATCTGGCAGATCCCCTGCTGTCACTACTTCCCAACTTCTAGGGTTGAAATAGAATATGTCAACCAGCAGAGGTAAAGGGAGGGCTATGCTGGTCATCCACACTGAAACCCAACAATGTGAATGTACACAGGTGTCTGTTGGGTGGGTGGAATTAGTGCTATAGGGTGGGTGAGCATTGGGTGATTGTTTTAATATTGATACAGTGGGAGGAAAGTGTCATGGATACTAGATGGTGGGTAGTTGTCAGGAGATTGTTTTACATTGGGAAAGAGAATGGCATGGGTGTTTGACAGTGGCAGTTTGCCTTTTTTCTAATTTCTTTTTTACAGATTACTGTTAGCAAGGATGAAGAATGACAAGGCAGTGACTGGCTCAGGCAGAAGGAACACTGTGCCATTGCCTACCGTAGGGTCTCTATTAGTATGCATAATGGAGTGGCTATGAAAGGATTGGGTGGCATGGGAGCCAGAGAATGAATGAGGGTGGGCGTTGACTTTTGTTTACCTCCCCACCCCTGTGTGATGCTCTGCACTTAAAGGGAGTTGTGGGTAGGGGTTGTGGATGCCATCCAGTGTGGACAGGCATTGAGGCACAGAGCTAAGCAGCCAAGATATGCAGATTCCTGGTCATTTTATGGATTAGACCTAAAGCGGGGATACTGTTCATGTGCCACTATTCACAACCTATACTATCCCATGCAAATATTTAAGTGATGTTCAGTAATGCAAATCCTTAAAGAGGTGCTCTATTCACCATAGTTATAAAACAGCCCAACACATTGAATTTAGGACTGAAAGAGCTGCAAGCAATTTTCAGAACTCTAACTCTGGAGACTGCCAAATTATAAGATATAGAAAATAGGAGTTTTGATATAAACACTAACTCAATCCTAGCATACTGGCAATAGCGCATTAGTATACTACTGCAGCCTAACCACAGATATGCCCTTTGCTTTCTGTACCCTATGTTCATCACTGCATACTTGCAGTGTGTGTGTGTGTGTGTGTGTGTGTGTGTGTGTGACAGAGAGGTGAGATATATCAGTGACCCTGATGGGTTTCCCAAGGGATGTTAAAGGACAAGTTTACCATGTCATGGACACCTTCAGGGAAAGTATTTTTTGTAATAGTGCTTAGCATGGTAATGGCTTGCTAGATTTTGAGACGATCTAAGAATGAGTAATAGCTATTTTATCCATAGATGCATCCATTTGGTGGGAATAAAGGAAGCATGTCCCCCTCCAAATATTTCCCTAAGATTATTAGTATCCCTTTCTTCAAATTCTGCAATTGCCCTGATGTCCCATCCCAACATTTACATATGGTTGCACATACAGCATGCTTTATCATGTCTTCATTTGCCCAGCATTATCACTTAATTTAACAAGCATTTGTCAATGCCGAATGTTGATTGCGTTGGTGTGTTGGGCTCGCTCACTGCCCCTCTGTCACTTGTTCAGTCTGTTTCTCCCGGTGCTGCAGGCTGCTCATTTGTACTGGGCTCCTACCTGCATTGGCACCTTGATCTGCCCACTAAGAAATCCACAGCTGTCCCGACAGAGCTCCGTTGTGGTGGCTCACTCCCCCCCCCCCACTCGCTTATTCTGTTTCTCCTGGTGCTGCAGGCTACCATTTTGTACTGGGCTCCTGCCTCAGTTGGTGGCTTTTTCTGCCCACAAAGAAATCTGCACCAGTCCTGACACAGGTCTGTTGAGCCTGCTGACTCCCTCTCTCTTACTCACTCATTTCGTTTCTGCCGGTTCACCAGGCTGACCTTTTGTACTGGGCTCCTGCCTGCATTGCCGCCTTTTTCTGCCCACAAAGCAATCCACAGCTGTCCCAACAGAGCTCCTTTGAGGACGCTCACTCCCCCTGTGTCACTTACTCATTCTGTTTCACCTGGCGCTGCAAGCTGCCCTTTTGTGCTGGGCTCCTGCCTCTGTTGGCACCTTCTTCTGCCCACAAAGAAATCTGCAGCAATCCTGACAAAGCTCTGTTGAGCTTGCTCACTCCCCTTCTCTCACTCACTCATTCCATTTCTGCCAACGCTGCAGACTGCCCTTTTCTATTGGGCTTATGCCTGCGTTGCTGCCTTCTTCTGCCCCCCAAAAAATTTGCAGCAGTTGCAATACAGCTTCATTGCACTTGCTCACTCCCCATCTCTCACTCGCTCATTTCTGGTTTTCCCGCCACTGCATGCTGCCCTTTTGTACTTGGCCCCTGCCTGCATTGGCAGCTTGTTCTGGCCAGAAAGAAATCTGAAGCAGTCCTAACACAGCTCCATTGAGCTTGCTCGCCCCACCACTCACTCATTCCATTTCTGCCAGTGCTGCAAGTTGGCTTTTTGTACTGGGCTCCTGCCTGCGTTGCTGCATTTTCTGCCCACAAAGAAATCCACAGCAGTCACAATAGAGCTCCGTTGAGCTCACTCAGTCCCCCTGTCTCACTCACTTGTACTGCTTCTCCCACCACTGCAGGCTAGCCTTTTCACTACCGCTCAGTCACTCACTCGTTCTGTGTCTCTTGGTGCTGCAGGCTTCACTTGTATACGGGGCTCCTGGCTGCATTGGCACCTTTGTCTGTCAACAAAGAAATCTGCAGCTGTCCCAACAGATCTCCATTGAGGTCGCTTAGTCTCCCTCTGTCACGCGCTCATTCTGTTTGTCCTGGTGCTGCAAGTGGCCCTTTTTTATGGGGCTCCTGCTACATTGGCGCCTTTTTCTGCCCACAAAGAAATCCACAGCAGTCTTGATAGAGCTCTGTTGAGCTCACTCAGTCCCCCTGTCTCACTCACTCATACTGTTTCTCCCACCACTGCAGGCTGGCCTTTTCTACTGGGTCCCTGCCTGCATTGACACCTTTTTCTGCTCACAGAGAAAACCGCAGCAGTCCTGAGAGCACTCCAATGAGTATGCTCACTCTCCCTCCCTCACCTGGTCTCTCGTTCTGTTTCTCCCAGTGCTGTAGGCTGCCCTTTTGTACTGGGCTCTTGTGTTGGGGCCTTTTTCTGCCCACGAACAAATCCGCAGCAACTCAGTCCCCCTGTCTCACTCACTTGTACTGTTTCTCTCACTGCTGCAGGCTGGTCTTTTCTACTGGGCCCCTGCCTGCATTGACACCTTTTTCTGCCCACAAAGACATCCTCAGCAGTCCTGACAGTTCTCCGGTGAGTTCACTCACTCCCTCTCCTTCACTCGGGCTCTCGTTCTGATTCTCCCAGTGCTACAGACTGCCCTTTTGTACTGGGCTCTTGCATCGGGGCCTTTTTCTTCCCACAAACAAATCCTCAGCAGTCCCGACAGAGCTCAGTTGAGCTCAGACACTCCCCCCCCCACTCGTTCAATCTTAATCTGTCCCAAACACTGATTTCCTACAGCGACCATGCTATTCTCCGGCAGGAGTGCAAAAACATATTTTAGCCAGGATGTGAAAAAGGACAGCTGTACTATTCATAAGGAGGTGTGAAAAAATGCCACTGTTGAAAATGTGGTGTGAAAATATTACACATTTGCGAAGTTACAAGGGTGCGTGGAAAATGTGCAATGCACACTTGTAACACAGTCATTTGATGGGCTGTCATCACCAAATTTTCAACATAGGCATTTTAGGACCTCTGCTCATGAACAGTATCACTGTCATTTTATTACTCTGTCCCAGACAGTGATTTCCCACAGCAATCGCTCTATTCTGCCCTGGAAGTGCGAAAACACATTTCGGCCAGGATGGAAAAAATGACAGCTGCACTATTCATACGTAGGTGTGGGAAAATGGCAATGTTGAAAATCTGGAATGAAAATATTATTAATTCACAAAGTTACAAGCGTCCGTGCAAACTGCGCAATGCAGGCTCGTAACACAGACATTTTATGGTGTATCATTACCAAATTTTCAACACAGGCATTTTAGGACCTCTACTGATGAACAATGTCACTGTCATTTTCTTAATTTGTCCCAAACTCTGATTTCCCACAGCGACCATGCCATTCTGTGCCCGGAAATGCGAAACTACATTTCAGCCAGGATGTGAACAATGACAGTTGTAGTGTTCACAAGGAGGTGTGACAAAATGCCAATATTGAAAATCTGGCATGAAAATAGTGCAAGTTTGAGAAGTTAGGAGTGTGCGTAGCAAATGCACAATGCACGCTCGTAAAACAGTAATTTTTTTATTTTCTCCACCAAATTTGCAAGATAGGCTTTTTGAGAACCCACCTCATGAAAACTGGCACTGTTGTTTTGTTAATCAGCACCAAAAGGTGATTCTTTGCAGTGACTGCGAAATCACCTTTTGGGGCTGATTAACGCCTTGACAGTTCGAGAATTTATGAGGAGGGGTCCCAAAAACCCCATGTTTAAAATTTGGTGCCAGAATTAAAAAAATGACTGAGATATGCATTAAAGTTGAAAAAACCCTGTTTCTACCATTATATAGCTTACCAGCATTTCCTCAGTTCGTGCTCAGCTTTGAAGAGTGCAGACGTGTTCCCGGTGCACCGATGATCGTCGTGCCAGACTCCGGAGGTAAGTATAGGGTGAGGGGGGTGTGGGAGGCAGGGTGCATAGTGGGTGGGTGCGAGTTGTGGGTGGGGGCAAGGAGAGCGCCGAGGGACAGTTTCCTTTTTCAGGAAAAAAAAAAGGCGTTGCAGGAAAAAAATAAAGACATAGCGGGACAGTTTTACTTTACAGGGGCATGTGGCATGGGGTGGGCTCCCAGTGTCACCTGAGGCTTTCTTTTCTTGGGGGGGCCAGCAGTAGCCAACAGGGGATTGGGCACCCCCATCGGCAAACAACAAAAGGGGGGGGGGAAATGCCGTTCTGCTGCGGGGATTGGGCACCCCATTGGCAGACAATAAAAGGGGTGGGTTACATAATGCTGACAGGGAGTGGGCTCCCCCATCGGCAGATAAACATGGTGAGGGGGAGGGTAATATTGTTTGTGAACATGGTGCCATGGTGCCACACGCTGTCATGTTCACAAATAATACCAGTGTTGTGAGATCCCTCCCTGCAATGACAGGTCGCTCCCTACTTGCAGCGGATGGCTTACACTGCAGTGACGAGGCAGCCCCTGATTGCAGCGGCTGATTTCTCACAAGTTGGTGCCAAGGTTCCAAACTTGTGTCACCAGCAGCATGCCATGGCATTGGGGGAAATGGGACAAGCCTTTGCAGGCTGTGGGGGCATTGGCCACAACAGTGCCGTGCCTCCACAACCTGCTTCTGAGAAAGCTGTCACAGTATGTTTCTTGTGCTGCACGCAGTCAACATAAAAATGATACAGAAGTAATCAGAATTACATGATGTGAAAAAGTAATGTTGGCCTAATTTATTCCGTTACAGAAGAAACATCCTTACATATTTTCTTATTGTTATCTGTTTCCTTTTTTTAAGCTTTCAAAGTTTTTCATGAGGGTAAACTTGAGAGGACAGACCGACACTTGGCTGTGGATTTCTCAAACAATATCTACCTTCAGTGGACAACACATGGACCCCCCTGGGAAACAGGAGAAGAGTTTGTTTTCCTCAACCTGCAACCTACAGTCAACCAGATTAATAGTCTCTTTGGAGGTCCCAAAATTGTCATTATTCTCACTCTGGGGGCCCATTTCACCCCATTCCCCCTAAAGTCTTACATTGAAAGACTGATACACATCAGAACTGCACTAAAGAGGCTGTTGGCAAGGAATCCTGAAACTACAGTAATTTTGAAAACTACCAACACTCGAGAAGTGAGCTCAGACCTATTGTTTCGTAGTGACTGGCTTACTTTCCAGCTGAACACAGCTGTCAGTGAAATCTTTAAAGGTATGAAGATTGGTCTTATTGATGCCTGGGATATAACTGTAGCATATGGTTCATGGGCCTGTCACCCATCTCTACACATGGTTAAAAATGAAGTGGACCTCTTATTGTCCTATATCTGTCCCAACAAATAGCTCATACCACCTTCAACTTTGCAAAGATTGTGAAATGCTTGCTACCTGACTGGAGTCTACGTAATCTAATAATCTGAGGTGGGGGAATACTGTGTTGTATAGGGCATTTCATACCTCCCAAACTACAAGTTTGATTGTTCTACCAAATCTCAAAATGTTTTAATTCTTTTCAAAACATTTACTATTGCTCAGACCGTAACAAAACAGGAAATCACTAGTAAAATCATTCTTCCATCTGTTGCCTAGAGAGATGTGGTTTCTGGCTCCACCCCACCTCCTCCCTGGCCAGACTGAAACTTCTCTAAACTCCTTATATGTTGTCCCTGTCTGTCACTCTCTAATTCACCAGTGCACTTTATATATAGTAACAGTTTAGGCTGGCCCTTATTGGATGAGATTAAGGTTGCTACCTTTGGATGAGGCAAAAGCAGGATACTAAACTACACACCAAACACTAGCTCCACTCCTTTTTAATGACTGATAAGCACATTGTTTGAGTAGAGTCTACTCCAGCGTATTCAAGTTTTTCAAAATGGCTGCAAAGATTTAATTGAGGGAAATTTATCAAATAATGTCATGACTGATTTGTTGGGGTTGTATGATTTAGCTTTCATTTTAAAATTTTAATTTCAGTGTGGGCCAGGGGTGGAAAGGGAGTTTGAAGGGCCTTTCCTGCTTATGTAAACATTTTGATTTACATATCAAGTCAATACAACACTAATGGCAGATGAAATTTAATCACAAATTGTGTCTGCCATTTTAAGGTGCATCACTGTCAGTAGTCCCTCCCACCACTCCTCCTTCATTTATAATGCCAGAAAAGTCTTCGAAAGGTACTGTATGGGTGAAAATTTTTATACTGTTAAATATCCTTACATTGTTTCATGTCAGTCATGCATTTGATATACGTGGAACAATTTTTGATAAATTAACTAGGTTTGTGGTGCCCTATATCTGGACTGTTCCTATCATCTACTGCTCCCTATTTTTTTTCTTATTTCTCAAGACATTCTATGACATGAGTTACATCATTCCATGCTGCCCATCTAAATGTCTCAAACTGGTTTAACTGGGATGTCCAGGTAGTATGAAAACTAGCAGCTGCCAAGAAGAGCAGAATTTAATGTAGTTAAAATGACAAAAAAATATTAGATTAATAATTTAAGGAAAAAAAGAGCCAGATATTCAAAACTTTGTCCTGGGGCTAAATTAGCACTGCCTGGTGGGCAAACTTAGCCTGGAGCACAAAGCAAGCTGTATTCTAAAGGAATAGCCCAGGGCACACAGCTTCTGAATATAGCATGGGAATGAGGCCGGGCAAACTGGGCTGGGAGTGCAGGGCAAACATAGCCCTGGAATAAGACAGTTCTGAATATGGCAACCAGGAAGTGCAAACCACAACAGCAACACAGTGCACAGCGATGTGAAGGTAGGTAGAGGCGAACTGTGTAGTCAATGCGTGTGCCAGCAAATAAGTGGACCTAGTTCAGCTGCAGGCAGCAGCATATGTGGAAATACAGTGTGCAAAACTGTAAAATATTCCCTGAACTGTTTGCGCAGTGCTAACACGTTTGTGAGGGTTTAGCCCAGTGCAAACACGTTTGCCCAGTGCTAAACTTTGCCATATTCAAAAGTGACATGCAAATGAGCCTGCTTAAGTAGTCTCTGGGCAAACATCCAGATTAGCATCTCATTATTCCCTGATTTGCATGCAGTTTGCACTGGGCTAACGGTTTAGCCCTGAGCTAAACCTGCGCAAACATGTTAGAGCTGCACAAACATTTTGGGGAATATTATACAGTTGAACACTGTACTTTCACATGCGCTGCAGCCTGCAGCTGTACTGGGACAACACAGCATAGGCACAGATGGTGGTGATGCTGCATGCAACTGTCACACTGTAGGTCATGCTACATTGCACAGCAGACACTACAGTAGCAAGGGGGCCAGTAGTGTGTGGACACAGCAATGCCTATGATGTGTAGAACAGTGATGATGACTGCACTATACACAATGAGAGGCCCAACCTGCAGGTGTTTACTGACAGTGGACATTACTGTTACGCTGTTGTGTGACCCATAGATGCTACACCTCTGGCATGGGATGCTCACAGTGACATATACATGTCCAGCTTTGTGTGCTGTGGCAGTTGTACAGCTGTGCAGTATGTGACTGGGGGGGCATATATTATCAGAAAGGCACACTGGTGTTGGGGTATGCCCAATACTGCCCCATGTGCACTGCATGATGTGTCCCAGCCTTGTGGCCACATCTGGTCTGTGGCACAGCCTGGCCACTCATACTCTCTCCCCTCAACATCCTCCATGCCCACAGTGCTGCATGTGTGTGCTGGCATCTATTGGTGTCCACAGAAGAGTGGTCCGCAGGTGTGTGCTGTATGCCCACATTGCCATGCTGTCCTCTGACGGCAGGGTCACCACTTACTGCCTGGCATGGCTGGGACTAGTGGCAGATGATGGCAACATTGTGATGCCATTAGTTAGCAGCATGTTTCCTCTAAGTTTCACTTTGTCTATGTGTCATATTTATTTGTTAGGGTCATGCAAAGCCGTGCAAACACCATGCAAAGCTGATTGCCCAGGGTTAAGACTAACTTTTCCTAGGTGGTAATGTGCACCGCACTAAGCGTCGAGCTAAGTCGCGCAAAACCACTTTGCATGGCGCTAGTCACTGAATAGAGCACTGTGCCTGTATTTATGTCAGTTTGCTCCTTGCATACATTGTGATTTTGCCCAGCGCTAATGCAGTTTGCCCGCACTATTTGGCCTTTTGAATATAGCAGACCCACGCTAATCCCGGGCTAAACCTGCACAAATGGTTTTTGCTCGGCACAAAGTTTTGAATATTTGGCCCATAATCTGCAAATATCAGAATATAAGACAGATCCTAAAAGATAAAGTGGAGTGCATATAAGATACAACTGTTTCCTAACACAGCAGTAAATGACCATACATAAAATGCAAATTGGAAAAGATTGGCTTAATTTCCTGCTAACAGTCTTAAATGGGACCACTAAGCACCAGAGGCCCCTTGCTCAAGTGTGGGACTGGTCATAATGTGCACCTTTTGTGCAAAAATTATTTGATTTATTTACTGTTTACTCTAGTATAGTATATTGTAACAGGCAGTGTTTTGCCTGCCTATCCATCTTGCAGACAAGTTATTGTGTCTTACAGACCTTTGTGAACCAGTCAATTTGGGACGTGTGAAGTATGACTTTTAATGGGAATGATCAGCTTACAAAAGGCCCCACCCTCAATTGTGGGGCTGGTCCCAATATGCACTTTGTGTGCAAAAACAATTACTGGATTTAGTTACTGTATACTAGAGTAAGTTTGCTTAGTTCTAGGCTGACACATTCTTTTACTACAAACCCCAGAATTTCCTGCAGCTGACTCTGAACAGCAGATAGCAATGGGAGGTTGAATAGCCTGCAGTGAATGTTAGAGTTTGTGTAAGCTCTTATCTTTTGTTTGCTGGTTCTGTTGTTCTCCTTGGGTTAAGTACAGTCACAGACTACTGTACTTAGCCCCTGGAGAAATCAGACTTGGAAAACATTTGATCAGAGTTGATAAATGCTGTAGCATCCAATGCAGGCTATTGAATTTCTCACTGCTTCCTACTGCTCTGAAGCCACCTACAGGAAATTATGGGATTTGTAGTAACAGAATATGTCAGCCTAGAACTAAGCAAAATTACTCTGATACAAGCTACTACACTCCTATATACAGTAAGCAAACCAAATTGCTATTGCGCACAAAGTGCATATTGGGACCAGCCCCACACTTGAGAGTGGGGCCCTTTGTGCTGACTGTTGCCTTTTTAAAACCGTTCTTTACACTTCCAGACTGACTGGTTTATAAAGGTTTGTAACACACAATAACTTGTTTGCAAGCTGGATAGACAGGCAAAACACTTGAATCTGTTTTACAAGTATGTATAGTAAGCATTTACTATGGTTCAAAACTGTGCTACATGTTAACAAAACCAGGGGTCCAATACTCAAAAATAGGCAAAGCAGATAGCAAAGTTTTGTGCTGCACTTGCCCATTCCCTACAACCCTGAGGATGCTATATTCAGTCAGACAAGGCACCGGTGCTATCCAACTGAATTAAGAGAAATATCAGTGCGGCACTAAGCCAAGTAGTGCTACCCTGACATAGATCCTGCCTGTGCAGGGAACAGAACCACCAAACCCAATAACACCAGTAGGTCCTGGCAGAGTATTCAGATAGCCCCATGCAAATGAGCCCATTGGGCAGGCAAGATGCTAAGGGGTCATTTGCATGCCCATTATGGGCCACATTTGCATGGGAAACAGTGGCAGATTTGTACCCCCATGACCAGCTCTGCCCCCACCCCGATTGCCCACACCCATAGACAGCAAGTATTTCCTGGTGTCCAGTGGTATCCCTCATCTTTGATCACCATCTGCAAAAGTATGAAGGCAATCTCTGATGCTTAGTTGTCCCCCACCATCTGATAGCCAAGCCCAAATGTGTAAAGGCAATCCCTGTTGCCTAGTAGTCCACCCCACTTTCATATTGCCAGTCCGGTAACTATAGAAATATCCCCTGGTGACTAGTGGTCATCACCACCCACCAATTGCTGGCCTGATAACTGTAGCAACTGTCCCTAGAGGCTAGTGGTTCCCCCAGCCACTGATTGCTGTCATCATGGAAGGCAACACTGTCACTGGGTCTAGTGGTATTCCCACCCTCAAAGCCTTGGGCTAAAATAATAACTCCTTAGTGTCTGATGGCACCCCCCCCACCCACCAATCCTTGTCCTCATACACTATAACTGTGTCCCTGGCATCTAGTGGCCCCCCCGCACTGGGGCACCAACAACCACCCACCCTGCCAATACCCCATTATCTGAAACATCAGTGTTACAGAAGGCCATGCACTAACCAGCACAGCCCTCTGCTCAGTTTTACAGTCAGCCACCATATTGGCAAATGGGGAGCACTCATTGTAGGTAATGTACAGGGTGTGCACAGCCTGTGTACTGCTATGCCAAGAACACATTCTGTGCCTCCCAAGTGGCATTTATCATTACTTTAAGTTTGTACCTGCCTGCAGTTTCTGCTGGACAAGCTATGATTTTCAATATAGTGATGTGTTCATAATCACGGTGGTAACAGTACACTATAAAAGTAGAGGTGAATGACATTGACACTATCTCTAATGAAGACTGGCAGTAGCCAATTGAAACATTAGGTGAGTTTGTTAAACTGCTGATATCACTACTTATTGCCAGCCAGTTGTAAGTGCCAAATGACCATGTGCATAGGAGCATCAACTAAAAAGGTGAGCTAAAAATGTTTAATCTCACTGGTGTGGTCCATTGTTGTCTTGGGTGCTTATTTTGCTTTCCTTCTGTATGCTAACTTCAATATAGCACCAAGGTCATGTCCCAGTGCTAGCCCCACTGTTTCTTCTTTAGTTTACCCCACAAACACAAAGCTTGATGGGTAGTATATGCAAATCATATGCAAATCACCACAAAGGAATTCAGGCTAGTTGGGTTTAAGTGTGACAGAAAAGTGACAAAGGGTCTCACAACCAGATTTTGCACTTTACAACCTTGAGCCAGCTTCATTTCCTTCATGGTGTTATAGAATGTAATTATAAAGATATGGGAACATAAAGTAAGTGTACACTTTTATAGAATCCTTTCAACCATGAGATAATACCCCAACTTGTCACGTTGTTTGTTATTTCTGTTTATTTCTATTAGTATGTTTTCTGCTTATATGTCACGTTTTCTTTTCATTCTCTTTATTGTTGATTACTTTTGTACATTGATTGCATTTTTGTCAGTCAAAAACAATAAAAATGATGATTTCAAAAACATGCTCTTGCCAAACTGTGGCAGTAACATTCTCACTAGGGCTGGGTGACATTTTTATTTTGTGGTTGAAATTTACTGGACGGTATTGTTTCACATTTGTAAAATTTCAATAAAAAATAGAAATGCTGTAGAATTTGGTGTATTTTTCATCTGCATAATACTGTACTGGTTAAAAATGTAGCAAATTGAATTTTTGGCATTATCATCTAAGCATTAGAATTGTGTATTTTAAACAACATCAATATTTTCACCTGCTTTATACTTGATCAGATAGCCCACACATGTTCTTTGCACAATAAAACATTTTTTCATGTAAATAAGATTTTTCAGAAAGTGTAAACACAATTCCCATATATAGAAAACCAGTACCTAAAAAATGACTAAGGGCCCGATCTGCAAAGCAGACCAGGAAAATAGAGATCCAACAATATCTCTGCTGCGTGCCTTCCCACCCAATGCCCTCCTGCACAGGATAGCAGCCACAGCCCTTGCTCTCCTTGAGAGTATACTTTCGTGCACAAGAGGGTTCAAGTGTAGGGGGCTGATTAGACCACAAGATATGTCCTGCAGCTGGGCAGGGGTTAGGGTGCATCAGTGCTATGGTGCACCCACAGGTTATGTAGTTTGTACCCCCTTTCCACCCTCCACAATGGGGTGAATGTTTTTCAGAATTGGGTGCTTGCATGCCACCACCCTTGTTCCCTCCTCTAACCTGGTTGTACATATCAACACAGCTTCTGCATGAGATTGCACATGTTGGGGGCATGCAACAAGATCCATGGATGGACCGAGCTTCCCACATGTGCAGATCAAGACTACTACACACTGCCAGCCCATACAAGCACCTCTTCATGTGTGAATCAGGCCCCAGGTCTTGCATGTCTGGAAACTGCAGAAAAAAAATCTACAGATTAATAATTTGTACTTCTTTCAATAGCATTTTGAAAAGCATAAATTATGGGGAGATTTTTTATTTTATTTTTTTGCAATTTGTAAAATTTGCAAAAAAAGAAATCCACAACATTTGCCTAGTTGTTTACCTTTCTTAGGTTTCCAGTTCTACAATTGTTTACATTTCATGGGAAAAGTTGTGTATAAAAGAGTCTTCTGTTCTCTTGAAGACTATGATTATATTATTACATTTGTAGGTCAACATAACTATTATATGTCCAGAGAACTTCATTTTAAAACATCGCTGCTTCACAAATCACTCAAGCATAGACAATGGTATTTCTCAGCTGCATGTACACAGACAGTCACAATCAACCAGAGAAGAACCAAATTGTACAAAATACTGTGGATGCTTAGCCAGGGCAACATTTTACTAAATAGTATAGATTGCGGGAGTGTTCCCAATCAATCATAAGCCTCCCATCAGTTGCGCATGAGGTACTATTTTTACCGTAAGAGCACATCACGTGCTAAGCCACTGTAATGGGCTTCTCACTAACTGCTCGTGCTGATAACTGTATTAAATAAAAAAAGGATTTTTTTAATTTAATACAGTTAATCTATAATAATTTTATGGATCCATTTAGATGGCCTCTTATGGTTATGAGAGTGTAGATTCTCGCATCCTTAGGACCACAGAACTGTTCACCTTTGGTTCACTGTCCTCCGGTCCTAAGAAGGCACAACGCAACACTCATATCCAAGAAGCCCTCCAAATGGACACATAAACTTATATTAAAAACAAAAACACCATTCTTAGCCAATCAGGGTTGTTTATTTCTAAACATTCCAGGTACTCATAACAATAAAAGGCGGTTTACTGCAAATACAGTAGTTAACATCTCTGAATCGCAATGCAGTTCTCTTATACAAAGAACATGAGAATGTACACTTATAGCCACAAGAGACACAGGAACTGTACATATAAATAGAGGATAATGTATGGGCAGTCATACACAACAAGCCTATGTTGGCATTGAGTGGTTGCCATGGCAACTGCTTAACCTTCAAGGGGTGTTGGTTGCCATGGCAACCTTGAGATTATAACTCAGGCTTGTCTGTGTATGACTGTCCATACATTTTCTTTTGTAGTATATGTTCATGCCATGCATCAAGCCTGAGTCTGCTTTGACATCAGAAGGCTATGACCTTTCTCTTGTAACTAAGGCATTGACCAGAGAAACCTGAGAAGGAGCCCCAGTGTGGCCACCATCATAGGCTGCCTCTTTTGCTGCCAATTGACTCACTGCGTAAGCTGGAGAAGAAGACTGACCTCCATGTTAACATCCTTCCTGAGGGCCAGCATCTCCAACCCAGGCTGGGGGTAGCAGGATGAGTTACTGTTTTTAAACTGAATTAAAAAAAAATGAGACATTGACCCTTGGTTGTAGGAAGGAACTCACTCAATGGCATTTTGTATTATACTATAGTAGTGACATCCTTACTGCAACACAACAATATTATGACATCACTGCACCAACTCAGTTTAACATAACCCAGGCCTAGAATTCTGTGCATAACAGCATCTTACCATATACTACACATGCAGCCCAAGTGACCTACTGTAACCTTTAAATTCTGAATCAAGACCATGGTTAAATATGACAGGAAATTAGTTCTCCCACCTATTGTAAAACTGCATGAGAGTCTACGCATGTCAGTCATCTTTCTTGGTTGAATACTACAGGAATTTTCCATCACTTGGAGACGACAGTTGTTCCACACTTGCAAATGTAGAAATAAAAGTATCCCCCTCCAATCTAAGCATTTCCAAAGGAACCACTGTTCAAGGCATAACAGAGAAATCTGATATGTGAGTTAAACAGGGAGTCCATCCAAAATGTCTAACATCAATAAATCTATCAATAACATCAATAAATTCTGACTTAGGATCAGTATGTCCCCCAATAAGTCTCATACCAGAAATGAGATCTCCATTTTGAGTTACAAGCCATTCTTTAAACCTAATTTCACTGTCCATCTAAAAAAGCTGATTTCAGTGAAGAGCAATGGTTGATGTCATAACAAGAACTCACAACCTTGTCCTCCGTATGTACCAGCAACCTTATATGACTTATTTCGGTCAAGTTACATAAAACTGTTAATGTAGTAAACATCTGAAAAAGGACAGCCAAAGCTGTGTTTGTGCATTGCATGAATTTCTGGAATGTGCAGACAGTTAAGAGGTACTTAAGAGTGTGGCAGAGTTGGTGACTTTGGAAGGCAGCAACAAACATGACATAAGAATGATAGATTTTTAGAATGTTGCAGAGATATGCAATTCCAGAATGTGTGGGACACATAGTTACAGAGTGTGGCAGGGATGAGCAATTTTGTGAAAAAAAAAGGTATGTAATGGAGCACACACTGTGTACCACCAAAGGTGCTGCTGGCCAACATACAGGTCTGGAAACAACAAAGGCAGTGCACACATCTGGCTTTTAATAAACAGGACATGGGTTTATAGTGAAAAATACACACCCTGGGTGTGTTGTGAAGTGCATTCAACCACCCTGGAAGTGCATTAATTCTCCATAAGCCCAAGCCCTGGAGTGGGTTATTCTGCTTATAAAATGGGTAACTTTATTTTATAGGTTTCTGTAAATAACTACTGTATAAAAAATAGCAATTTCTACTTGTTTTTGTAATAAAATAGCAGTGAAGTGCAAATTCAAAATATAACCACATTTATAATTGTTACATGTTTAAACAAACACACAAAATAGCTGTAAGCAGTGTGGAAATCAATATTCTTGTGATTAAGAGCCGGTTATATAAAAGCAGAACAACATACTTGCTGCATAAAAAGTTAATATATGCAATGCAAAAAACAATAACTCAAGAGCACCTCCTGGCAGCACAAAAAAAATTTTCTTGTAGATGAATTTATACTATGACCACGAGCTAAATTTTCTTTTACATTTTTTGTGTCCTAAAGGTCCAACCCATTCCAGTGGCAGAATACGAACATGATACACATACTTTATTTCAAGTTCTAAATACAGTAGCTTTCTATTAAATTGTTTTAGTTTAAAAGGGGGGTTCTATGTAGCAGATACTTAATGGAGGACAAGGGAAAAAGCACTGAGTAAATGGTTTGCAATCACTACATGAAATTACCTAGTATACAACTAGAACAATGAACATAACATGTACCCCAATTGTTACACTCCCGCTAAAATATCAAAATTCTCATTAAGATTCCCGGTTATATTTAAAGACAATATCAAGAGCGGTACACAGGACTCCAAGAAAAATAACACATCAAGGAGATTAGCTGAATTAGCTGTCAGGAAAGGCTAACAGAAAGCATGGGCACTACAATATAGGAGGCTACAAATATGACTAATAGCAAGGCATGTTGTATAAACAAAGAAAATACTACAAGCATTTCACAATGCTAGCATAATAAATATGACTAATAGCACTACATGTTGCCTAAACAGGAGAAAATACTTCCTACATTTCATAGTACTGGCATAAGCAGAATTCTCAAAAAGGATAGAGGGATATATAAGTGTTCAAGAGAAGTCAGTAAGTATGGATAAAAGGAATGAGGGTGAAGGTGAAGGGGGGAATACTTAATACAGAGGAGTCCAAAACCAAGTCACAATAACAACAGGATTCAAGAATCATAACATTCTACAAAAATCATTTTAGACAGAATTGGTCATTATGACCTTGAAATGCAAGAGCATTGAGGTTGGCAGTCCACACGGATTTCTTCGGGAGCAACATCCAAAACTTATTGCCCCCTCTGACTGGTGACTGAATTCATTTCAGTGCTGTAAATCTGAATGATCTGGTATTGCTGGAATGTGCCTCCCTGAGGTGCTCACCCACGGTGTTATTCATGTTTTGATTGATTATTGCCATGAAGTGCTCCTGAATGGAACACTTCAGGGGCCTTATTTTGAATCCAAATCCGGCCAATATTTTGGAGATGCAAAAAGCAACTACATACAGTTGCTGACACATGGCTGTCCAGTGACAACTTGGAGTGCATAGTGACCCTTAGATTCATAACTGTATCCATAGATTCAAGTGTAACACCATTGAAGGAGGGCGACCAGGTGTCAATCACTGTCATAGCCAACTTACAGTGAGCTGGTTCAGCAATCAACACCTCAGTCATGCCTGGGCTGAGACTTAACCATCTGAAGATCATCCAGTTATTGTTATCTTTATGGCTCCAGCACAGCTCTGAACCAATATTAAGCCCATCAGGTGTGTATGACAGATATTGTTGGGTATCATGTGCACAGCAGTGGAACTCCATTTCATACCGTCTAATGATCTCTCCCAACAGCAACGTGTACATGGCAAACAACACAGGGGCCAGGATCAAGCCTTGAGGCACACCATAATCCAAAGCAGTGGTTTCAGAGATGGAATTACCCGAAACTACCTGTTGCATTCATCTGGACATATAGGACTCAAAGCAGTGCAAAACTGAGACAGTAAGATCCATATAATGCCTCCAGCATTCCCCCCAAAAAAACATTCTCAACCATATCAAAAACATAGAAGAGGTCCAGAAGGAAAAGAGTGGAACAATGCCCACTGTCTCTTTCCATTAGGAGATCACTGAACCACTTGTCGAATGCTGTCTCAGTGCTGCGATGAAACCAAAATCCCAAATGGAGATGCTTGTAGATGCATGCCTCTCCAGGTAAGCCTCCAACTGTGTCACCACTACCTTATCAATTACCTTACTCAAATAGGGAAGATTCAAGACAAGTCTGTAAATAAAGACAGCATCAGGAACCAAAGATGATTTCTTGAGGAGGGGCCTCATCACTGCCCTTTTCAGTATGGCAGTTAAAACTCCCTCCCTCGGAGATGACCTGACAGTCTCCAAAATAATCAGACTGAGGGCTTCCCCACAGGATCCAATAAACAGTAGCTGTGATAAAGTCCTGAGATCCCCCAGAACATTTACCCATACAAAACTGGACAGAACTCTTCCCAGAATGGCCGATCGCCTTGGTCAATCACAGGACTGGTACTGTCAACACATGACAGGCAAATCAAGGAGATCTCACTTCAATGGAGGATTCTTTGATGAGAAAGGCTTGATTAAACTTACTGTATTTTTCAGTAGAAAAAAACATTTACTGGACTGTAGACAGGAGGGGTTAATCAACTTGTCCACAGTACAAAAAAGCTGAACCAGTCAAATCTTCCACAAATCAATCACCCATGACAGGAACTTTGTCTTTTTCACAGTGATTGCACTCTGATACTTGCAAGGTAATGAGTTTTTAAGGCAAATCTATTCTCCACCAATTGAGACCTCAGCAAGAACGGTGCAGTCTCAAACCCTAAGTCTTCAACTGCCTCAGCTCCACACATTGCCATGGGGAACTGGGGCCAGAAACCAAGGGATGAACACATTAAGGTGTTAAGGGGTCAGAGGGTGCCAGCAATAGCCATATTATAACTTTCTACAGCCCCCTTGATCCCAGTCATACAAGCTAACATCATACCTGGTATGTCCAAAACCATCAAGAGCTAGCAAGACTCCAGATTTTTCTTAAGACGATAATGGACCATCTCCATAGGGGGGATATACAATGGGGGCCACACAAAGGAATGACACTGCATGATGATCTGACCAGATAATTGCATCAACCCTAACTTCACTAATGTCAAGATCAGACAAGAAGACCAGGTCCAAGGCATGGGCATGCTGGTGGGTTTCAGTGGCAACTCCCTGAGAAAGGTCCAGCTGTGTCATCTGCTGGAGGAACTGCTGACCATAAGATGAGGCCTTGTTATTGATCCAGGAATTGAAATCCCTGAGGACAATTCTAACAGCATGTTAGGGTTGACGTCTGTCAGTTCCTGCAGGAACCCATTCCCGTGCTCCAGCAGTGGGTTCATGAGAATGATCCTGTACCTGGACCACTCCTAACAATGAAGCATTCAAATAATATGGTCACTACCATGTGGCATGCTGTTAGTCCCAGAGTGGGACCAATGATTTAAGGGACTCATCCACTGTCAAAAGTGTCCATCTGTCTTTAACAATTTGTCTCACTTCTATTGCCTCAGATTACAGTCAGCTACGAACCATATCTGTGATGCATCTTTACACTCCCTCTGTCTATTACTCTGCAATAATGTTTTATGCTCCAAACTGCAGATCCTAGCATAAGCGCACTCCACCACCTCAACCAAGTAGGCATTGTCTTTAAATCTCATTTACAGCATTCTGGCTTCCACTTTTAATTTAACAATTGAGGTACTCTTCTTCTTAAGGTGTCCAAACTGCCCAAAAGGAATGCTATCCAGGATAGACCTGGGGTGACAACTGTCAGCTGTCAACAGGCTGTTCCCAGCAATGAGTTTCCAGTAGGGGGCACTTTTCACCATTTCCTTCTGATTCACAATAAACTTCACAGAAGGGGAATTTAGTTTCTTTCAAATCCATTGTGTAGGTACATTACATATTTAGGTCATTTTTGTTGACCCATTCCATAAAAGTGCTGATGGTCTCCTACTTCCCCCCCCCCCCCCCCCCCCCAGACACATAGAATATTGCCTATATTTCAAAAACCATGTCAAACTGTATCTTAGCGAGGTGGGGCTTCTGGTCAGAAAATATAATGTGCTTCTCCCACCAGGAAAGGAAAAGGCTGGTGTCGGATGGCAACAGGGCCAGCCCCATTGCCGTACATTGCCACTGTAAGATGTACTGTACCCACTTCCAAACTGAAAGGAACTGTGCATGACCACAAATTTTAAAAGGTCCAAAATTAATAGTTTAAGGGCCTGTTACAAATAATCCTCTTGTTCTAATAACTTCTTGATTGCCTGTAACCACTGTTGGTGCCTAATACAGGTATAGAATGAGACTATATTAAGCCAGCCTGGTGGCACTGAGGGTTGAGGTGCTGGACACTATACCTCACGCCACACCAGTGACCCAGGTTTGGGATCTAGCCACGGCCATTGGGGGTCAGCGGGGGAGGAGAAGATCTAGCATCCAGAGGACTGCTCTCTTCTCCTGGGGAGGGATCTAGGGGATACCACGCTCAGAGGCGGCACCTGGCGGAGGCCGGTGCACTCCCAGCAGCAAGGATAGGTAGAGGGGTCTGGTGTAGCAGGTTTTCTGTGGGTGATCCCTAAGCTGACAGTCATTGTGCACCATGCCAGGGGAGGAACACATGGAAAAACCTCTGCCTCCTGATAGTCAAAGGGGATCCAGGGCTGGCCAACCATGCCCAATGTCGGGTCTCTTCACTCCTCTGCTTTCCTCCATGCCTGGTTGCTTGTCTAGATTATAGATAGAGCACCAGGAGGAGTAAACTGGCAGCCCCATCTCAGGGGACTCAGAGCCGGGAATTTGGGTGACCAGGTATGTGACTGGAGAGCTGGGGCCCCAAGAGCAGATTGAGCGGAGGACATCAGGCAGGCGTGATAACGGTTCACACCAAGAGACCCTCTGGAGAGAGTTCAGGTAGGCAACAGAGCTAGAGTTTGAAAAGAAAAGAATGAGGCTATATCAATAGCCAGACAACTTTTGCCTTGTGTCCACTCAAGTCCTATAGCTTGCTCAAAATATCTGCTGTATCACAGATATAGCAGGGAGTTTTTGTGACTATTTGTTTAAAACAAAATGGCCTACAAAGTTGGAGGTACCCTCAAATGAGTGCCCCACACCAGATACAATGGGTCAACTAGGAAGGTCCTTCACATTCTTGTGCACTTTTGAAACTGTGTATAGAATAGGGAAATTGAGAAATCCACTTTCAAAATCATACAGTACAAGTCCCATTAAACTGTCCCATCAATGAGCTGGTTTAGCATTGTTTTTTTCTGAGTTAGCAATACATTGCCAACTCACATTACATTATTTTTCAATGCTTAACCAGCTGAAGAGCAATGTTTGCAGAATGTTCTTGCAACTCAGTTGGAATGCATCTGCAGTCCAGTCACCGTGGAATGCAAAGCTCTATTTTAACTCTTAAGAAACAGTTTGTGCACGGTTTTGTGCTGGATCAAGCAACACGTATGCAACTCAAACAGAAATGCCACAGCAACTCATTGGAGGAGCAATTTAATGTGACTTGTACTGCACTTTCATCCTCATTAATCCATACCTCTGCCCCATTTTGTTTCAGGAAGCTGAAGGATACAAGCAGCATTAAAATGTAAGGGGTAGGCTATTTAAAGAGTGCACTATAACAGAACCAGTAGCAACTGAATTAAGGTAATTTTCTAAGATTGGAGTACCTATTGATTTAGTAGTCTAATGTGTGGTACAACAAGAACACTATGGAACAATGCATTGCCATCAGTAGAATTCCTATAGTGCTGAGGGTACTAAATGTCCCATCATCAAGAAATTTAGATCCTGACCTAAAAGACAGGTGGGAGGCAGCACTGGTGGTCTACTCATAAGAACTAATGGAGACAGTGATGGAGCAGGTTAGCCAGCAATACAAAAAAGTGAAAGAGGAACCTTAGCAAGCACAAAATAAGTTGAAAGCATATGAAAAATTGCTGAATGTCTTAATTTGAAAAAAAAATTGAAAACCAAGATTAGAGATTTTTCAAAATTAAATTTTGCTGGTGAAATTGCCGCAAAACCAGTAATTTCGCCACGTGAAACATTTTGCAAAATTCTGCCATTCCATGAAATTTTTTCAGCAGGTGCAAAATTGTGAAATTTTGCCAACAGAATGCAGAATTCCACTGTGAAATGTGCAATTTTACCCAAAATGACTAAATTTCACCTGAATTATGCCATTTCATGGGCAAAAGTTCTCAGTTAGCCTGTGGAATTTCACATTTCTCACCCTCAAAATATTTCACGAATTGCACAAATTTCGTGAAATATTTTGCATAATGAAATTTCCTCATTTCGCACATCTCTAACCAAGATCTGTAAAATAGGAGGGGAAATTGGGAAACATAAACAATCCAAATGTGAATGTGACTGTAAGGACTATGAAGTAGGTGGAATCTTTGCCTGGGACCACAAAAAAATAGTTCAAGAAATTGGGGTCAGTCCTGAAGTAGAAATGGCACAATAAAAATAACAGAAATTAAAGAAACCCATGATCCAACATTCCTTCACAAAGCAGACCTATCTCTTTTTAGGGAAACGTAGACTTTGTAACATAAAGACCTAGACTTTAACGGCAGATAAGGACTGCTTGGCCCACCCAGTCTGCCCATTTTCCTACCTACTGGATATGCTGCAGATCCTAGTTAACCAACAGCCTACTTCCTCCTACCCCCCACTATAATTGCCTTATGTCTGTTCAATGCATTCTTGAATTCCTTCACTGTTTTTGACTCCATGACCTCCTCAGGAAGAAAAGAAAAGAAACAACAATATCAGACAAAGAGGAGGAGAACAAGTAATCAGGAAAAAGATATGGAAGAGGATAACATGGAGAGGGCAGACGCAGACTAGGTGATCACTGGGAGTTATAGAGGTTGGCGAGAGACAAGAAACAGAAATACAGATGCTAAACATCTCCACAACATAAATGACTCTAACTCAGGTACAAATACATTCGAAAGGACGGCCTTTGGTCCTGAAATATGCAAACAACTTTAATGTGCAAGTGGATATTTTTAAATTGTAGAGCAAGCTCTGCCTAAGGGTACATTTTGGGGATATATTTAATATTCTGACTGCATGGTACATTAATGTTGCAGAGATGGGTTGTCACCAGAAGAGAGTGAATTACATGTGGTAAGTAAACCTGAACTGAATTTGGGTTTGGGATGTGAACGTTTTCAAAATGTGGGTGAGCAACAGAATGTCCGGGTCCATTACAGAGCACAGCAGAGGACATTGATTATTTATTACATGCAGTTGACTCTAGTACATCATCTGCAGTGGAAGAAACTTAGAAACATAGACTTTGACAGCAGATAAGAACCGCTTGGCCCACCCAGTCTGCCCATTTCCCTACCTATCAGATGAGCTGCAGATCCTAGTTTTAGTAACAGCCTACTTCCTCCAGCCTCCCATTAGAATTGCCTAATGTCTGTCCCATGCATTTTTTTTTTAAATTAAGTACACTGTTTTGAATTTTAACATTACATTTCAAACAGATGGCTCAAATAGCAGCAGTAGAATCTAAACAGTAACGCACTAAGTACATCAAATGCCTGTAAAGCATATAAAGTGGAGTAGCACAAAATACTAAGGCATGATAACATGAGTAACACATTTGAGTAAATGTCCCATGCATTCTTAAATTCCTCCACTGTTTTTGACTCATGACCTCTTCAGGAAGGTATACTACATTTCCAAGCAACAACAGGTTTTTGTAAAAAGAGCATTTTTTGTTCAAACCAGCCAAGACATTCAACTGTAAAAAGTTTTTAAAAAGTAGTGACTGGTGCCATAAAAAAGTCTTTAGTGTTTCTGCATCATATGCCTACAACTATATGTCAGCAGATGAATGATCAGCATTAAAAGAGCTGAAACAGATGAAACAAATTATTATTAAACCTGCTAACAAGGGTGGTATGTATGGTAGTTGTTCAGGACACTGTTCAGTATGTTAGAGGAATTGAAAAACAGCTATCTGAAAGCAAATGTTATAAAAGGCTTACATTCAGGTACCACTTCTGCCTTTCAAATTATAGAACAGCACACACTTTCCCATCTTACAAAGGAGGAGATATGTAGATGGACACTAAATTCTCCTTCTCCCTGCCAGCCCCTCAGCAACCTTGGTCCATTCCTGAACCCATGTTGCCGGTATGGTGGGAGGTGAGGCAGCCAACACCTAAGCCCTCCACACCGCTGGACTGCTAAAAGTTTACTGTCACTTAGATTTCCTTAGAAAATATTGTTTCTGGCTCTGAGGGGGGGCTGGACCTGTAACCCACTGTTTTACAAGTCTATGCTTTTACCCTCTCTACCATTCAACCAGAACTATATTTTCCAATTATTTCTCCTTTTTTTCTTTATTACTGAGGCAAGAGACATAAAAATAACATTACAGTCCTTGGACTTCTTCAGTTTTGGCTGCTTGTTTACACGTGACTTCATAATGTCCTGTTTATGAAATCATAATTATCTCCACAGCAACAGACTAGGATCTCAGAAACAGAATTGTGACTGCAGAAGTAGACAAGAAGACATAGCAAATAAGGCAGAGACTGTGTTTTCATGGAAATATCCTTAGTAATAAACAAAGGTGACAATTACAAAAAGAGGTGAAATATAAGGAAAGGTATGTCTAGATATTATGTTTTCAGACTGATCCCAACAACATCAGGGACTCATTAAAGCCCTGTTGCACTGCAAGCACACATTCAGCATTGACAAATGCTTAATTTGAACACGTAGTGAAATCAGAGTTACAAAACAGAAATCGTTAAGCTTAGTAAGAATGAACCAATGTCAAATTTGCATTTGGTGAATGTGGCAAAATTGAAAGTGTTTTGCACACCAGCGAAGTAAGTCTGAAGAAAGTCAGTTTCCCTTCAACATTTTGGCATCTAAACATCATGACCCAGCCATTTTTTTTTACAGGGAGCACACACTGAGCATGTTTAAGTTATTGGCAAGTATAGATGTAGCAAATATAAACTTCATTAGCAAAGCTGGTATAAAGTCTTGAACTGTGCGCTTTGCATAGAATAGTGAAGTTGGTTTCACCCCCAACCGTGCTTGGCAAAGTTATTTTATAACAAAACAAACACCATTTTAACAACTGTGCCAATAAGTCCCAACCCCCTCCCATCACTCAGGCCTTTAACAATTATTTCCCAACCCTGCTACCCTTAATCAACATAACCCCCATGTTCCACTGAAGTTTCCTTATTGTCATGTTATTATAGAAGTACAATAAATTCATTGCCCCCACTTGTACAAGATCAAGAAACTATCCGCCTCCCTCAATCTGTCAATTACCCTGACCCATGAATTCAAGTGGAATTTCCAACTAGTGTTGCAGCAAAATTGAATTTTGCCAGTAAAATTGTGAATTTCACCATGCAAAACATTTTGCAAATTTCACACATTTCACTCGTGCATTTTGCGAGAGCGAAATGTGACATTCCACTGGCAAAATCATGAATTTCGCCCACAGAATGTGGAATTGTGCCTGTGAGTGGTGGAATTTCACCAAAGAGTGGTGAAATTCTGCTGGTCACAAGTGAAATTCTGCATTTTGTGGGAAAAATGATCAATTTCAAGGGTGAAATTTGCAATTTTGCCAGCGGAATCTTGCATTTTGCACCCATGAAATATTTTCTGGAATGTGAGAATTTCATGTAATATTTTGCAGAATGAAAGTCACCCATTTCACACATCTCTAATCCTACCACCCTACCCAACTTCTATCATCTAACACTCTCCTCCTCCCCAAGCTCCCAAATTATAAGGATACCGCAGCACCTTGAAAAAAGAAAACTGCCCCACAGTGGAGTGATGCTGCTGTCTTCACTGTCCCAAATTAAGGAATGAATGATGTCCTCCAATAGCAAAACCTGATAGACTACCAAGGATGAAATACTTAAACCAGCTAACAAGAAAGGTACAAAACTCTCTGCTGAGAAAAACAAACCAGGACTATAGTAAAGTAGCTGAATGGTCAAGAGTTACAAGATTCTTAAAACCTATTGAGGTAATTCACTCCCTAGGGGAAGATAAGGAGTTTGACCTATGGAAGAGAGATGTATCATTAGAAGAAGGAGGCAAGATGGTCCCAGAATAAAAAATTGTGTGGTGCTGGAAGGTTCAATGTCAAAATCGTGCGTCCCGAATATCGCATGCAATTATAGCGTGATCAACATCGCGCAAGGTCTTGATAGCACTGAAGTAATTGTGCATGTCATGTTTAGTGCACATGTGTAATTTGTAAGTGGGTATAAAGATCTGACTTAATTCTAACCCTTCAGGTGTCAGTATCATGGCAGTACGTTTCTTGAAGAGCCAGAAGGGTGGTGATCTTGCAGTACTTGATGGATATATTTACAGGAGAGAGCGAGTGACAGCTGACAAAATGTACTACAAGTGCTTAGAGTACGATAAGGGTCACTGCACTGCTCGAATTCACCTGAACAGGGAAATATTGCTGAAATCCATTGGGGATCACAATCATGTCCCTGACCCTGCATCTCTGGCTGTAAAAGAGGCAGTTTCTGCAATGAAAGAAAGTGCTAGTAACACTGTCGAGACTACACACCAAATAGTTGCTTCAGGAGTGTCTCAACTCTCCCCTTCTATGGCATCTCAACTACCAGCTATACCATTGCTGAAGAGTACAGTAAGGAGGAATTGGAGGGCTCATTTAGTACCGTTACCTGAGACTATTGATGCCATAGCTCTAACTATCCCCTTGGATTTTGTACAAACAATAAAGAAATAAAAATTTCTTCAATATAACAGTGGCCCTGGATGTGACAGAATTTTGATATTCACCACTTCTGCAGACTTGGAACATTTGAAGCGAAGCGAGCACTGGTTTGCTGACGGCCCTTTTAAGAGTTGTCCGTCTATGTTTTCGCAAGTATATACCATTCACGCTGTCAAGTATGGCAAAGTCATTCCACTGGTGTACATGTTAATGTGTAAGAGAACTGCTGCAGATTATCAAAAAGTTCTCGATGTTATTAATGGTTTATGTGAGGG
Source organism: Neoceratodus forsteri (assembly GCA_016271365.2). Taxonomy (NCBI): domain Eukaryota; kingdom Metazoa; phylum Chordata; order Ceratodontiformes; family Ceratodontidae; genus Neoceratodus; species Neoceratodus forsteri. The sequence continues at coordinate 138,075,117 of CM028138.1, read as the reverse complement.
TTTGCAGCCACAGACTATTTTGACTGACTTTGAGTTGGCTGCAATAAAAGCATTCAGCCAGTCCTTCCCAAATGCTAAATTGAGAGGTTGCTTCTTCCACATGACACAGGCAGTGTGGAGGAAGATTCAGGGAATTGCCTGACATAAGTAGCCCATACACTTCAGATCCAAATTTTGCCCTCAATGTAAGGATGCTACTAGCTCTTGCTTATGTGCCTGTAGATGATGTTTGTAACACTTTCAATGAGCTAATGAACATTGACTTCTACCAGACAAATGGGGAAAAACTCTCAAATTTGATAACTACTTTGAGGATACATGGCTTGGTAGACCACTCGCCAGGGGGCAAACGTAGAAGGCCCATGTTTTTGATATCCCTGTGGAACTGCTATGATGCAGTTTGTGATGCTCTTCCACACACAGCAAATGCTGTTGAAGCCTGGCATCATTGCTTCAATCACCTAATTGGTGCGCATCACCCCTCTATTTGGAAATTCTTTGAGCTTATTAAAACTGAGCAACACATGAATAGCACTGAAATTGAACAGCTCGTCACTGGATCAGCAGTAAATGAAATTCAAAAAAAATACAAAGACACTGCTAAACGTATTACAGGGATTGTCAGAGAATACAGCTCATGCCCCAGGATGGAATATTTATGTGGAATCACTTACAATTTCCAGTTGCAAGTATAAGAAACATATGAATTGATTTTTAATTTTAGCAATAATAAAGATTGACATACCATTGCTGTATTTGCTGTATTTGTTGGTGGAACTGTTTAGCCAGTGGGAGGACAGATAATAGGAACGGACGTGCAGCACTGAATTGTGTCCCTAACCAATCATGATTCTTTATTTTTACCCTTACTCGCTTACGTCTTACTGAGCAATGACCCACCTTCTAGGAATCAGACCAGATGAATCACGCTATTATGGTAAGCGCATTTTTGATAATACGCTATCTTTTACAGGCGTGATATTCAATGCGCTATATTTACTCGCGCTGAGGATAGTGACTCTGTAGGATTTAGAAGAATCATACTGTCCCCCAAAATATCCTGATACAAACAATGAGGTGAGTGTGGTTGAACTGGATGAGAATGAATCTATATGACAAGCTATTTCTTTCTCATAGAGCAAGGTACAGAATGCTAAGGTCCCTGGGTTTCACTCCCAATGGGAGTCACACTTTCCCTTTCATTTCTACAACTAGATTTTCAATATGACAAGATAACGTGCAAGATGACAAAATTATTAGCAAGAACATTTCTGGACTAGCTGGTAAGTTTAAGGTTCAAAAATGGATCTGTTTAATAAGAAAATTTTAATTTTTTTAACTGCAAGAAACATGATAACCTAGAGGGGGTACTGTTGAACCAGAGCAAGATTGCTGTTCAGGTTTAGAGCTCAACAACTAGACTTGTGCAATCTAATAAACTCACTCTCCATTTGGTGAAAAATTCTGGAAAACAAATACACAGAAGTAAATTGGAAGACCTGCTGCTTTTGATGGGGAACCCACATAAAGACAACCCTCAAGAATAAGAAGCCAAGCCCATAACTCTCTCCAGAGGTTCTGCCACATGGTCAGCCTAGAGCTGTTTCACAGACATTACAGATATGGTGGAGGAAGAGACCTCACAGACTAGCAGCAGCAAAATAAACTGCCTGATAAACACAGTAGCTGGTCTGTCACATAAATATGATGGCTTGATGAGCAGTGTGGCCAGATTAAAATCAGCAGTGGACTCTATGCAATTGGTGGCTACTGAGGTGATCAAGTGGTCAGATGCAGTGATGAGGGCAATGAATAATATACCTAAGGAAAACTCTCGTCTGATGTCTTGCTTGGAAACGTTTGAGAACTAAGCACAGGTGGCAAACATCCATTTAACTGGAATGCCAGAAGGCTGTGAAGGTGATTACCTGCTCTTATGTTAAAGGAATACCTAGCACAGCAACTCAGTAAGGAAGTCACCAACAGAGTAATTTCATTCCAAAATGCCTATAGAGTGACACCACATTGGAGGACAGACAATCCAGAGGCCCCCATACCATCACTTTGGTCATGGATGTAGTTGGCATAAGACATTTATTGTTGGCATTTGCAAGGTGCAAAAGAACACTTCTGCAAGATGGGCAGTCAGTCAGACTGCATCAGGACATCAATTTTGCCTTGAGGCAGAAGAGCAAAAAATTTGACAGGGTCAGGGCCATGCCCGAGGAGGCAAATACTGCATGTGATGTAGCATTCTCAGCTAGACTGCAAACAGTGCACCAAGGAAAGTCTACCTTTTTTCTGATCCTGCTACTGCTTTGAAATGGAGCCAGAAAAATGCAGTGTCAACACCAAGAGCCACCGACGGAGAAGATCTCTCCTCAGAAGACAATAAGTCATGATTTATAGAAACATAGATCTCTTATACATTTATGTGTGGGTAAGGCTGATTCCTGTGTAAGACTCAAGATTTCCCCTCTCCTCTTAACTAGAAAGGGACTACTATGACTGGAGCGGCTCTACACCTGAAAATTTCCCTTTCTTATCATATAAACAGTTGTGCTGAACATGTTTGACTTTATTAACTGGCTCAGAAGGCTTAAGCAAATTAGTGAGGAGTTATATTTGTGCAACATTATTGATAGTCTGTAGGTGTATGAATGAATGTGTTGTTGTCTGTCATATGTAGATACTTTGGTCATTCACAATCTGTCCCATGGGGATCTACCACCCTGATGGGGTACGATGAAGGCAAAAGAACCCTCTTGAGGAGGGTTTCACCCCTTGATGTGTTGTGGGAACATAGTTCCTTTAGGCTAAAAGTACCTTAGGAAAGAGCCCCAAGGAGGGAGGCATGCCACTGGAGGAGGCAGAGAGGAGGATAGCAGGGCAATGAAACAGTGCTTTTGAGTGAGAGTGGTGGAAACTGGCTTAAATACCTCAGAAAGGAGGTGGGGCTGGAAGCTCCGACCCAGTGAATTTCAGGCATAGCCTTTGAATTCAGTGGGCATATGCAGCAAATTGAGGAGTTATGCTTGTGCATCATTAGTGGTAGTCTGAAGGTACTGTATTTGAAAGAATGTGCTGTTTAATGTAATAAGTGGGTACTCTGGCCATCTGCACACTCTGTCCCAAGGGTAACTACCAACCTGTCAGGATACTGTGAAGGCAAAGGAACCTTCTTGAGGAGGATTCCACCCTTAGAGGTGCCACAAAAATATAATTCCTTTAGGCTGAAAGTACATTTGGAAGCAGCCCAAAAGTACTGCACAGCATGTGGTGAACACAAAGACTGAGTGAGGACAGATTGACAGCAACTAGTGATGACTGATAACTGACAGAGACTGAACTGAGTAATGACTGACATTCATTGGTAACAGACAGCAGACAGAGGCATGATTTCCATAAGAAGAGCGGGAACTCCAGAATGGAAAAGAGGGCTGCCTTCCAACCCCAACTCACAACAGAAACCTACTAGGGTAAACAGTATACTAATATAGATAAACTACATTATGCGCCAACTCCTGTGGAAACTACTAAACTCACCAATCGTCATTGGATGTCACTGATAGTGGGGAAGGGGTGCCCCTAACTGAAGCAGGAAACCCTCCCCCAGCATAGAAACAAGCTCCGCAGGGACTGGATCTTGAATTGAGCTACAGGCTTCTATGGGGAGCTAATCACATTCCTGACCATGCCTCCAAGACCCCGTCAGATCAATAAGGGGCTCAGTCTTTTGTGTTGAGAAGATTATAAAATCCTCACTGGTGCTGACTGCTCCTCTCACTGACTGCCGTCGGATGCCACTGACAGTAAGGTGGGTAGTCTTTTACTGAAGCAGGAAACCCTCCCACCACACAGAAGCAAACTCCATAGGCACCACAGCTTGGACTGAGCTGAAGACTCCTTTTAAGAGCCAATCACATTCCTGACCACACCTCCCAGAGCATGGTGAACCAATCAGGGATTCATAGTTTCATAGTTTAGTACAAGCTCAGGAGGCCAAAGCCTATTTGTGAGCTCACCATCCGAGGGTGGAATAAAGCTATATATAATCAAATTTGGAGTCACCCATAAATTGATTCAAGTTATGTTTAAAGGTGTCGATGGTTTTACATTCTACAACCGAAGCTGGTAAAGTATTCCATAGGTTAACAATTCTTTGAGAAAACCATTTGCTTCTCTTTTTGGTTCTGCAGTTTACACCTTTTAAACTAAGGTTGTGAGATCTTGTCTGTGGTAAAGAGAGATTTGTTTTAATACCTAACGTATCAGTAAGTCCGTGTTCGCTTAAGGCTTTAAAAGTCAGACAAAGATCACCACGCAACTCTTGGAATTGGATAGAATATAGATTCAAGCTTTTTAACCTATCACTGTATTTTTTGTTTTTCATACTGTGGATTTTTTAGTCATTTTTCTTTGTACTCCTTCAATTTGTTTTTTGCCCCAAACCGTAGTAGGTGTACAAAATGGTGCACAGTATTCCAATTGTGATCTTACCAGCCTAGTGTAAAGAGGTAATATAATCTGGACTTGTCTACTTATAATGTTTTTCCATATGCAGCCCAGTATTCTTTGGCATTTCTTGAATTTAAACAATGTGTTATTTTCAAAATTGAGTGAATTATCAATAGTTATCCCAAGATCTTTTTCATTTTCTGTTTCTTTTAACTTTACATTATTAATATAATAGTTGTTTTTCAGATTATTGTGACCCATGTGCATTACCTTACATTTTGTTTTGTTAAACATAATTTTATTGTCTTGTGCCCATTTTTCTAAGCCTTTTAATTCCTTTTGGAATGTCAGGACTTCTTCACTGGAGTTAACAATACAACCTATCTTACGGTCATCTGCATATTTTGATATCCAGACTTTGTCGGTTGTCTTCACAGTATTTATTAAGATGTTAAATAATACTGGGCCCAGCACTGATCCTTTGGGGCACCCCACTACTAACCTCTCCCCATGTGATCTAACCCACTTTATCACAGAACATTGCCTACGATTGTGTAGCCATGATTTTATCCAGTCTATTAGAGTACATGGAAATTTTAAGTTTGTCTAATGTTCTAGTAATGTTTTATGAGACACTCTATCAAATGCCTTTGCTAGATCCAAGAATATTATATCTACTGGGAGACCAATGTCTAGGGCAGCACTAACATTCTCAAATAAATGAAGTTGGTTAGTTGGACATGATCTTCCCTTTACAAACCCATGCTGTGTTATATCATGGAGATTATACAGATTCAAAAAGTGTTCTATTCTGAGTAGAATTAGCCTTTCTAAGGTTTTTTCCTATAACTGAAGCTAGACTTTTTGGACAGTAATTTAATGGCAAGTTTTTAATTCTGGACTTATAAATCGGAGTAACAACTGCTTCCTTCCTAGCAGGTATACTTTCTCCAGCTTCTATAGATAGATTGAACAGCTTTCAGAAGGGGCCTGAGATGTGTGTCACTATTTCTTTAAGAAAAGTTGGGTGTATACCGTCTGGATCCGCAGATGTATTTCTTTTTAATTTCTGTAATTCCCTCAGAATTTCTTCTACAGCAATAGGAGTAACATTAGTATTATTGTATTCTGTTTTAGAACTGTTAAATTGCTCCTTAGCTGTAAATGTAGTAAGGAAATAGTTACTGAATTCTTTAGCCATTTGAAGTTCCTCACTGATGATGCCATTATCTGTTTGTAAAGGGTCTGTTGTAGACTTAGAGCCTTTTAAGGAACATACGTAATTAGAGAATTTCTTTTGATTATCTAGTGTGTCTGTTGCTAATTTATTTTCTGTGTCATTCTTTGCTTTCTTAATTAATTATTTTGTCCTGTTTGACGCTTTTTTATACCTAATCCATGAGTTTTGAGAAGGTTTTTTCTTATGGTTTTGATACCATTTATGCTTTTTATTGACTACTCTTTTAATTTTGTTGTTCCACCAAGCAGGGTTTCTAAATCCCTTTTTATATTTCTTCCTGTTTGGGACTCAGGTCTCCAAACAGTAGTTAAGTTTAGTCTGTATGAAAGTCCAAGTTTGATGAATGTTAAGTCCTGACAATTCTGTATCTCAGTCACAAGTAGACAAATATTGATTTATTTTTGGGTAATTAGCTCTGTTATAGGCTTTAATTAAAGTATTCCCTTTAGTTTCTGGTGTCTTTGCTTGAATGTAAAACATAATCATGTTGTGGTCATTGTTTCTGAGAGGTTCTATGATTGTAGGTCATTGTATTGCTGATCTCGTATTTGTTAAAACAATGTCTAAGATAGTGTTGTCTCTAGTTCCTTCTTGTACTGATTAATCCAGATCTTGAGTAACCATAATTTCCAGGAAGTCTTTCTCTATACTTCCAGTACAACTATGTTTAACCCAATCAATATTAGGAAAACTGAAATCCCCATCAATATATAGTTATCAGTTGGTTCAAATTTGTTTATTGTTTAAGTAATTCAGTATTCTGTTTTCTATTTAGGTTTGGTGGTTTGTATGCCAAACCTATACCTAGGTTTTTAATTAGTGGAGCAGAAATTGAATCAACCTCTACCCAGAATATTTCACTTTCTTCTGTTAAAGGGAAAATGCAGTATGATGTAAAAGCCTCAGTAATGTACAGAGCTATCCCCTTCCCTTGTTTATCGTTCCTGTTTTTAATAAATTTATTAAAACCAGGAATATCTATATTCCAACTGTCATCCTGAAACCATGTTTCTGTAATCCCACAAATGGATATATTTTCCTTTTTAATTGTGTATTTTAGTTCATCTATTTTGTTAGTTAAACTTCTGGCATTAAGTAAAATAACGTTTATGTCCTTAGAATGTTTATTCATTAATGTGGATTCAGAAAAAGTGGAGTTCAGGGAGTAGGAAGCACTGGAATCCTGCCTTACGTCAAGATTGTTTAAGACAACAGCTCCCCCTGTGGTAGTTTAAATGTTAGTCTAGTATGTTGGTGATGTGTTTTTCTAAGAGATTATATCCAGTTTTATTCAGATGCAATCCATCATTACAGTGTAATTTATCCTGTAAGTAAAACTCCTCCTAATGAGTCAGGCATTGCATCTCTTGCCTGGCTGTCCATGTTCTCAACCAATTATTGAAAGAGTGAATTTTCATATTTATTCTAGCTGAAACTTTTGGTATTGGCAGTATTTCAGATATAATAACTTCACAGCCCAGGTTATTCAATCTGTTGGTTAAGGCAACCATGTCCAGTTTAATATCATCTAGTGAATTGCTAAAGATATTATTTACTCCTACATGTACCAGTGTTAGGGGCTTTTCACCAAGATTTCTAACCATGGTTTTACATGTTTGTAAGGTCTGCTATTTTTGCACCACTAAAAGATGATAAAGTTTGATGTGATTTGTTACGGTTGCATATAAATCTATCAAGTGTTTTAATTATTGAGTCCCCTATTACCAGAAGGTTTCTTTGGTTTGGTTGTGTTTTGTCCCCATTTTCTTGGGAATTCAAATTGTCAGAGTTAGATTTATTTATTGTTCCTTCTATATTCACTGGAGTACAGCTGACATTATTAGCCTGGTTGTGGGATGTTGCTGGAGTTTCGTTAGGTAATAAAAAAGTATCTGGGCTAGTTTTTGTTCCTTCTTCAATTGTTGTCAATGTTGTAAATCTATTTTCCAATGAAAGGTTAAAGGTGGTTAACCTTCTACCTTTTTTTGATGGTTTAGCATATTGAACATTATACCATTCTTCATCTCCATTTGCTACTACAACCTCATCTCTGTTTCTTTTTTTGTAGACACTTTTGAGGAATATAGGGATCCAGTATTATCTCATTATGTGTATTGTTAGGAAAAATAACCTTAACTCTTTCCTGGGTATGTATAGATGTACTGGGGTAAATAATATTAGGTGTTCAGTCTGTCTGTTAGGTAGATTTGTACCAAGTCTTTCTGCCATGTTTTTCTGGCTTATCTCTAACTGAGCAAGACAGTCATTAAACGAGTTTAGTTCAATCAATAAATTCTCATTATGTTGACATTTACTACACTTAAAGTCATCTGGCAAACTTTGTTTCATTTTAAGATACATAAGACATTTAATACATTTAATAAATAATTCCCCCTTCTGCAGAATCTTATTTTCAGACATCGTAGCCTTAGTAGATATAGTATTGAGGCTAATAATGTGTAATCACTTAACATTATTCCTTAGGGGTCAAGAATACTCCACAGACTATATATATTTTAAGTTGGTGAGAGTAAATAACAAGCACTAGAAGGGCTTTAGCTAATGCAATTTAATGCCCCTAGAATGAAATACAACAAAACCCCAAAAGGAAAGTTCCTGTCCTGTCTTGAGTTGAAGGCCACAAACTGGGCTACAATTCCTCTTTCTGAGTACAATTAAGTACATAGGGCTCAGGGAACTTACGGTAACAGATGCACACAATAGTGTCTAAGTACAAGTAGTTATAGTAAATAAAGCATCATCACTTAACCTGTAATTGTGCCTAGTGTAATCTCAGGGACCAATTTGGCTAAACAATAATATTTGCAGGCACTGGTTTTATTCATATGCAAATACTGTTGTAGTAGCTACAGGTTTCAAGTTTGTACCTTGATGGTGTGAGAGCAAGCTCTCAATTTCCCCTTTTCCCTGTCTGATGCCGGCAGACACTGCTGGCCTCTGCCCACATTGCCTCCACTCTGCACTTGGCTCTGCTCACTAGAGCCGAGCTAAATATAGTGCGCTGACCACTGACGTCACCTGGTTGCCCAGGTGATGCTTGCACACCTACTACCTCCCTGTGCTGTACTGTGGCAATGTATGTAGATTGCCTTTAAAAAAGCAGTCTAAGCAACACTGTCCTATATGTCCATCAGCTCCTTCTGCTTCATAAGGAACTAACCACCAAGCAACCCTTCGCACTGTGACCCTCCCCACTGGACCCAAGCGAAAAGGACATTGGACTGTGCCCACTGGAGTCAGCCCAATGAGGCAGCCAGCAGCCAGCCACTCTACTTCTCTGCAGAGCCAAGTAGAATGGACCAATACAGCTGTAAGAAAAAGGTACTGTATAACATAAATGTTCTTAATGAGACCTGTTGCTGGGGAAGCTAGACACTTTGAGTTCAGGCTAAATCAAATTGTCATTGCAGGGTGTGGTTCCTGTCAGGCTACACCATTGTATATCTAGACTTGCTTAAGGACAAGTTACTACCTAAAGTATTGTGGCTGTAGATATTGTTTTATTTCCTTTTTTTTCTGTTTCACTCAGCTTGAGTCATTAGGTGCTAAGCATAACAAAATTGTTGTTTAAGGTTGATATAGGGGTTGTGAACCATAATAGCTGGGGGGGCACTCATATCCAGGGGGCTGCTCTGGTGGGTGGAACATTGCCCCATTTGCAAAAGTCTTTCTGAGCTCAGGGTTCAGCTAGAGGTAACAACAAGGGGTGGGTCTTCATCTCAACTGGAGCTCACCCCCCATTCCCACTCTCACAGCAGCCCACTAGTCCAGAAGGGTGCAGAGTGGTGTGGAGGGAGGGGGGAAGGGGGAAATATTGGTGCCAAGGAGATGGTTTGGGCTGCCACCATTCTGACTGCAAATCATTTTGCACCCCTTGTGGAGGTGCAGGAACCTAACTCTGCTGGGGGGGTGCTCCATGTCAGTTCATAGGCCAAGGCAGAACATTAAAATGGCATCCTATAGTATGTTGGAAATGGGAACAAAAATAAGAAAATCAAGCAGACACTAGTAGTAGGAGACTCTATGGCTAGAGGTGTGGAATCAGAGATAGGCTGGGAAATGCAACAACAAAGGATAATTCAGTGCTTTCCCAGTACCTCAGTCCAATGGGACACAGAGTGCATAGGGAGGATGGTGGACAGGGTGAGAGGAGAGCTGGGAATGCTGGTTTGCCTTGAAACCAATGATCTAGCAAATCGGTAGATGGAAGCAGCAAAGCAGAGATTTGAAAGACTGTGGAGAGCAGTTCACAGTGCTCTCAGCTTCCTGGCCTTCTCTGAGGTTCTCTCTGTGTGGGGCAGAGGGAGGACAAAATTAGTCAGAAAGAAATAGACGAGTTTAACAGCTGGCTTAAAGGACGGTGTCAAGGAAAAAGGGTTTTACTTTGTTGGTGATTTGGGAAACTCCTGGGAATGGAGGTTTTCCAGATGATGGACTCCACCTGACAAAGAGGGATAAGAACACTAGGACAGAAGTTAGATGTCTATATTGGATGTTTAAACTGACTAAGGGGGGTAGCACATGAACAGGGCAAAAACAAAAAAGTCAACACTCTGAATCGTGCCGCAAAAATGGGTGAAACTGGAATGGTGACAAAAGTTTTACCCCTTCCCTGAGGTGCTATGACTTTAGAGTTAGTATAAAAGTAAGGGTTGCGGGGACGACCCCCCCCAAGCAAAAAGGGAGCAGTGGTGAGTAGAAAAAGGGAGACCTGTGATGAATCTCAGAGCTCTGTGATACAGCGTGTCCAATTTTATGAGGTAGGAGGCAGGACAGTGACTGTACAGGAAATTTGCGTAGTCTATCAGAGAGAGGAATGTTGTCTGGATCAGACATAATTTAGCATCTATTGTTAGAAAGTGGCTGATCATAAAGAAGAGGCCCAATCTTTGTTGTATTTTTTTTTGAAGATCCTCTATCTGATCTATAAAGGATAGCCTATGATCCAGCCACACTCCCAGGTATCTGAATTTTTCAATGAATTCCAATTTTTCTCTGAGAATTGTAGAAATTTGTGGTACTAAACCTGTATATACCAGATTTGTTGTATGTACCAGAGGAGAGAAAAGCATTGCTTTGGTTTTCTTAGCATTAAGTAAAAGTTTTTTGTTCAGGAGCTGGTTTTGTAACAAGTTGAATTCAGCTTGCAGGTCGCTGCATGTAGCTTCTGGGGTGGGCGGCTTAAGTAAAGTACTGTATCATCTGCAAACAGATGGGTACTGGCCCTGGTTATACAGTCATTGATGTTGTTGTTGTAGATGGCAAACAATGAAGGACCTAATATAAATCCCTGAGAGACACCTCTCAGGAGAGATTTGAGGGTTGAAAATTCACCTTCAGGCTTAACTTGCTGGAGGCAGTTAGAGAGGCAGCTATTAAACCACCTCAAGGACAGTGAATCTAACCCTATTGCTTACAAAGAGGAGAGAAGAAGTCTATGGTCGACAGTGTCGAAGGCCTTACTTAAATCTAAAATGACAGCACAAACGTAGTTTCTATTGTCCAGTTCTCTTTGCCAACCATTAGTCACCTTTGTGAGAGCTGTAATGGTACTATGTTTTGCTCTGAAGCCTGATTGGACTGGATTTGGGAGATTCATAGATTCTTAGTAAAGTCTCAACTGATTGCTTACAATTTTTTCCAGTAGTTTTGACAGGACTGGAAGAATTGAAATCAGTCTGTAGTTGTTTAGATCACCAGGGTCCCCTGACTTAAACAGAGGAATGACATGTGCCATTTTCCTGGTGGATGGGATAAACTCTTGGGACAGGGACAGGTTAAATAGGTGCATTACAGGCACAGCTAACACGTGCTGTGCCACTTTTAGATAATAGGGGTCAAACGTGTCGGCGACAGCACTTTTTTTGTATTCAGCTTCAGCATCAATTCTTCAACCTCTTTGAGTGAAGTAGGAGTCAGGGAGTATCTTGGCTCAATGACATGGGGTTCCATCTCTTTGGTGCTAATCTGTTGATATAATTGCTAAACAGTTTGTATACCAGTTTTTCTTGAAGGTTTGATAAAGCAGATACAACTGAGATGGGATGATAATTACAGAATTCAGTTTGTGACCCATTTTTAAAGATTTGGACAATGTATGCTTTTTCCCATAAATTTGGTATCTGGCATGTTTGAAAGGATAAGTTAAAATAAGTAATTGGTTATGCAAGTTGGGAAGTGCCAAGAGCCAGGATTTTGGGTGAAAGCTCATCGCAGCCATGAACTTTGTTGGGCTTCAGGCTAATTAGGAGTCTGAACACCTCAGAACTCCTGACAGTTTTCAGGTACAATTTCTGCTGGTTCAGGTTAGGTTCAATACAGCAGTTAGTTTGAGCTTGTAAAACACTGTGATTAGTATGGTCTAACAGGTCCCTGCGGTATGAATCCAGGTTAAGGAATTTGGAACTGAATTCCATTGCTATAAGGGTAAAGTCTGTTAATAATTCCCAATTTTTTTAGCATACAGGGACCTTTATCACTGGGGGAAGGAAGTAAATAAAGATTTGATTGAGCTCCAAAACTTTTGGGGGTTGGAAAGATTGATCTATTGCTGTTTCTGAAAGTAACACATTTTAGCTTACTTAACTTCCTTTTTACACAAATTCTGCCTTAACTGGTAAGCATTTAAATCAATGGATGTCACACTCTTTGTATACTTTCTACAGGAGGTGTCCCTTTTCCTCATTAATTTAATATAATTTCTATCAAACCACTGATGCTTTTAACTAAAGGAACAAATTTATTTATAAATTCTGTAAGGGTAGTGATAAAAAAATCTAGGGCACTGTCTACGTCAAGTATAAGATTTAAATAAGACCAGTCAGTTTCTGAGAAAGCGCAAAGAAAGCTGGAAACATCCAATTTATAGTAACATCTAAATGCTAGATATCTAGGTGAAGGTTTAGAAATTCTTCCACCCTTCCATATCCCAAAAATTGGGTGATAGTCACCGATGGAATCTGAATACACGCCCCTAAATATAATATGGTAATTTCCATTGATCAAAAACCAGTCAAGTAACGTATGCTTGTTGGTTTTAGCATTAAGCCAGTTAGGGGATGTTATTAACTGCTGTATCCCTGAAATCATTAAAGCAGTTTTAAATAGAAGATTATTGTTATAGTCCCAATTTAAATTAAAATATCTCACTGCTATAGTTTTGTCTTTCATACTGTGTGACATCAAGTCTGAAAAATCTTGAAAACCACTTACTGTTTTTTGGGGCTTGTAAATACAGTAGCTGGACAGTTTTTTTGAGGGCCTTATATTAAGTATAATAGCAAGATATTCAAAAGATGTCTGATTTTCATTAGGTCGTGGAAGGGCCTCAGTTGTAAACATCTCTCGTATGTAGAACATGACCTCCCCTACCATTGGGCCTATCGTTTCTGTGAATGTAGTACCCTGAGAGTGTTATATCAGAATCAAGGATTGTCAGCTGGAACCAAGTTTCAGAAATAGCCAAGAAGTAAGGAGGGCAGCACGGAGGTAAAAGGGAAGTAAGGAGGGCAGTAGGGAGGCAAAAGAAGACACAGAGCTGTGGATTGCCGAAGGGATCAAATCAGGGGAAAAACATTTTCTTCTGATACATTAGGGAAAAGAGGGAGGAGGGAGTTGATTAGGTTGGTAGATGAGGGATGGGCAATTGAGGGTGATGGACAGGCCACCATCCTTAGCAACTTCTTCTGCTCTGTTTTCACCAGGGAGGTGTTATGCCTGGGTACCACACCCCTTGCACCCTCATGCACATGCCAAGGACAGATGATTTCATCATTACTGTGATATTGTTGTAGTGCAATAACATGCAGTAATATGTAAATACTGTACAAGCCTGAATACTAGAGATTATGTTTGCTATTGTATACACTATCATATACACTCATTTTACAGTGTTATTTCCTTATTTTCTGTTATATGCAAGACTTTATGCTGTGTGTGTGTATATATATATATTTATATATATTCATTATATTCATTTTACTTACAGTTTCATTATACCTGCTGTGCTTATGTTTTACTGTTAAGCATTTGCTTGTGTGAGCTATGTGTTTAGAATCATGGATATTATGTGTGCATTCACTGATATTCTGTTGTAATCATGTATTCATATGTATGTGTTTTGGGCCTGCTGTTATAATCATATCCTTTTACCAAAGTATTACTCCACATGTATTTCTGTATATGCTGCATTTCCTTTGTCTTCAGTTTATAGCTGACAATGTCTTTTCTTTGTTCTAAATTTCTTGCTAAATCGACAATTTTTCCTATGTAAGATTATACCCAAAGGAGCCACCTCATTATTACTTTTTGGCCAATAACATTTCTGGAACTATGCCTCTTATCAGTAGTATAATAGTTGTTGCTCAGCCTCTCCCTCGAAGAGAGATGAGACAAACTAATAAGTCTGAGGGAAGGCCTGGCTCCCCTTCGATTGTATCACTTGTACTTGTGCGAGTATTGCTTGTAATAAACCTGGGGTGCTAGCTGCACATTCAAGCAGACTTGATAGACCTCTAGGCCTTTATCTGTTGGCAAATTTCGTATGTTCGTAAACATGTTTTTATTACATGATATATGTCTGCTTGTGACTGATGTCATTTGTCTCAGCCAGACACCAAACAAGAACCTGATAGTGAGATTTCTCACTCCTACAGAGGATGTGACCCCCCACCTGAAAGTGGCATCATTGCAGCCACTAAGGGGGTCCCAGAAATAGAAACTCCAGCATTCGCCAGGGACAGGAACAGGGTCCAGAAGGAGCTGGCAGTCATCAAGAATGATAAGGCTCCAGGTCGAGATGGGATGCATCCGAGAGTGCTAAAGGAGTTGGCAGAAGAACTGGCTGATCTTCTAGCATATCTGTTCAGCAGCTCACTGCAGTCAGAGGTAGTACCTAGAAACTGGTGTGTAGCCAATGTGGTTCCACTCCATAAGGAAAGGATAAAACAGAACCAGGAAACTACAGGCCAGTTAGTCTCACATCTATTGTGGGAAAGCTGATGAAGACTTTAATCAAGCAGTACCTTAAAAATGGCCTCCAGGATAATTAAGCAGCATGGGTTCATAGCAAGGAGGTAATGCCAGACCATCTTTATTGTCTTCCTTGACTGGGTAACAAGGGAGCTCGACGGGGTCATGCAGTGGATTTTCTTTACTTCGACTTCAGTATGGGCATTCGACTCAGAGCCACATAGCACCTGCTGAAGAGACTGGAGGACATTGGGGCAGCAAGGGATATAGTCAGGTGGGTGGGAAATTGGCTCAAAGGTAGGCAATAGAGGGTCATTGTCAATAAGATTAAGTCAGTGGAGGGGGATGTCACAAGTACAGTACTACAGGGATTGGTCCTAGGCCCAGTCCTTTCCAATATGTTCATTTCTGACATGGCTGAAGGAGTCCAGGGTAAGCTCACCATCTTTGCTGATGATGTTAACCTTTGCAGAAGGGTGGATAGTGTTGAGGGAGTTTGGAAACTGCAACATGACCTCCAAAGGCTAGAAAGATGGTCCAATATGTGGCAACTGAATTTCAATGCAAAGAAGTATAAGGTAATGCACCTGGGGAAAAGGAACCCCCAGACAGAGTACTGGCTAAATGGGGTTAAACTTAGTACCACTTCAGAAGAGCAGGACCTGGGAGTCATTATCTGTGACACCCAAAAGAAGTCAAGCTAGTGCAACAAAGCCTACAGCAAAACTAGCAGAATGTTGGGGTGTATAGGGAGGAGTATAGATAATGGAAGGAAAGAGGTAATTGTCCCTCTTAATCGATCATTGATGAGGCCACGCCTTAAACACTGTGTCCATTTCTGGAGCCCTCACCTCGGAAAGGATAAGGACAGGCTGGAGGTGCTGCAAAGAAGGGCAACGAAGGTGCCACAGGGCCTGCAGGGGGTCTCCATCGAGAAGTGTCTGAGATCGCTGAATATGTACTCACTGGAGGCCAGGAGGGAGAGGGGGATATGATTGAGACATTCAGGTTCCTGAAGGACATAAATAAAGTGTACCACACAGAGCTATTTAATAAGAGCACCAGCTCAGTGGCATGAATGGAAACTGAAGTGGGAGCTCCAAGAAGGATTTGGGGAAGTACTACTTTACTGATAGGGTGGTGGAGCCATTGAACAGTCTGCCTGCTGAGGGTGCCAAGACTGTGGAGGGTATCAAGCAAGGATGGGACAGAGTAAGAGCATTAAAAAAATGAGCTCTGTTCCAAGTACAGGGGTGAGGAAGGATGAGCTGAAAGGGGGGGTCCCCAGATTGACACTTACGTCCTAGGCAGATTGACACATAGGTCCCCCTTGCAAATGAGCCCATTGGGCATGCAAGGTGCTAAGGGGTCATTTACATGCCCATTATGGACACATTTGCATGGGAAGCAGTGGCAGGTTTATACCCCATGACCAGTTCTGCACACACCCTGATTACCCACGCCCATAGACAGCAAGTATTTCCTGGTGTCCAGTGATCTCCCTCACCCTTTGATCACCATCTCCAAAAGTGTAAAGGTAATCCCTGGTGCTTAGTTGTCCTCCACCATCTGATCACCAACCACAAATGTGTAAAGGCAATCCCTGGTGCCTAGTGGTCCACCCCACTCTCAAATTACCAGCCCAGTAACTATATAAATATTCCCTGGTGACTAGCGGTCACCATCACCCACCAATTGCTAGCCTGGTAACTGTAGCAACTGTTCCTGGAGGCTAGTGGCCCCCCAACCACTGATCGCTGTCCACATGGAAGGCAACACTGTCCCTGTGTCTAGTGATTCCCCACCTTCAAAGCCTTGGGCTAAAATAACTCCTTAGTGTCTAGTAGCACCCCCCCCACCCACCAATCCTTGCCCTCATACACTATAACTGTGTCTTTGGCATCTAGAGCTGTCCCTCCGCTGGGGGCATCAACCACCCACCCTGCCAATCCCCCATTACCTGAAACATCAGTGCTACAGAAGCCCATGCAATGACCAGCACAGCCCTCTGCTCAGCTCTTCAGCCAGCCACCATTTTGACAGACAAGGAGCACTTATAGTAGGTACTGTACAGGGAGCACATCTTCTTTACTGTACAAAGAGCATACAGCCTGTGTACTGCTATGCTAAGAACACATCCTGTGCCTTCCCGGTGGTGTTTATCATTACTTTAAGCTTGTACTTGCCTGCAGTTTCTGCCAGGCAAGCTATGGTTTTCAATATAGTGATGTGTTCATAATCACAGTGGTAACAATACACTGTAAAAGTAGAGGTGAATGACATGACACTATCTCTAATGAAGACTGGCAGTAGCCAGTTGAAACATTAGATGTTTTTGTCAAACTGTTGATATCACTACTCATTGCCAGCCAGTTGTAAGTGCCAAATGAGCATGTGCATAGGAGCATCAACTAAAAAGGTGAGCTAAAAATGTTTAATCTCACTAGTGTGGTCCATTGTTGTCTTGGGTGCTTATTTTGCTTTCCTTCTGTATGCTCATTTCAATATAGCACCAAGGTCATGTCCCAGTGCTAGCCTACTGTTTCTTCTTTAGCTTACCCCACAAACACAAAGCATGACGTGTAGTATATGTATCTGTTTGGGTTTAAGTAGAACTGAAAATTGACCAAGGGTCTCATAACCAGATTTTGCACTTTACAGCCCTGAGCCAACTTCAATTCCTTCACAGTGATATTTAATTGTAAAAACACAGGAACATAAAGTAAGTGAATGCTTTTGTAGAATCCTTTCAATCATGAAATAATGCCCCAACTTTTCACCTTGTTTGTTATTTCTTTTTATTTCTATTAGTACATTTTCTGCTTGTATGTCAAGTTCTCTTTTCATTCTCTTTATTGTTGATTACTTTTGTACATTGATTGCATTTTTGTCAGTCAAAAACAATACAAATTATGATTTCAAAAACATGCTTTTGCCAAAATGTGACAGAAACATTCTCACTAAGGCTGGGTGACATTTTTATTTTGCGGCTTAAATTTACTGGAAGGTATCCTTTCACATTTGTAAAATTTCAATAAAAAATAGAAAGGCTGCAGAATTTGGGGTATTTTTCCATTGCATATTACTGTTTAATTTGTGTTAAAAATGGAGCAAACTGAATGTCTGGCATTATTATCTAAGCATTAGAATTGTGTATTTTAAACAACATCAATATGTTCATCTGCTTCACACTTGATCAGATAGTCCACACATGTTCTTTGCCAAATAAAACATTGTTTTCATGTAAATTAGATTTTTCAGAAAGTGTATACACAATTCCCATACATAGAAAACCAGTACCTGAAAAATGACAAAGGGCCTGATTTGCAAAGCAGACCAGGACAAGAGAGATCCAGCAGTATCTCTGCTGCATGCCTTCCTGCTGAATGCCCTTCTGCACAGGATAGCAGCCACAGCCCTTGCTCTCCACGAGAGCATACTTTTGTGCAGACGTGTGTTCAGGTGTAGGGGGTTGATTAGACCACAGACATGTCCTGCAGCTGGGCAGAAAACAAAATCTGCAGATTAACGAGTTGTACTTCTTTAACCATCATTTTGAAATGCATGAATTCTTGGGAGATTTTTTCTTTTTTTGCAATTTGTAAAATTTGCAAAAAAATAAATCCTCAACATTTGCCTAGTTGTTTACCTTTCTTAGGTTTTCAGTTTTACGATTGTTTACATTTCATGGAAAAAGCTGTGTGCAAAAAAAAAGTCCTCTGTTCTCTTGAAGATTATGATTATATTATTACTTCTGTAAGTCAACATAACTATTATATGTCCAGAGAACTTCATTTTTAAACATCGCTGCTTCACAAATCACTCAAGCATAGACAATGGTATTTCTCAGCTACATGTACACAGACAGTAACAATCTCAGCTACACGTACACAGACAGTAACAATCAACCAGAGAAGAACAAAATTGTAGAAAATACTGTGGATGCTTAGCTGAGGGAAAATTTTACTTAATATTATAGATTGCAGGAGTGTCCCTGACCAATCATTAGCTCCCCTTCAGTTGCACATGATGTACTATTTTTACCGTAAGAGCACCTCACATGCTAAGCCACTTTAATAGGCTTCTCGCTGACTGCTCATGCTGATAACTTTTTTAAATAAAAACTTATTTTTTATGTTCCCTTGCGCGCATGCATAAGGAACGTCTTGGGAGAATGGGACACTTTGAAGGTGTGCCCCTCCTCTGCAATCCCCTGCTCCATTGAGCAGGAGTGGCAGTCCTGCACCAATCGGATGCAGTGCTGCGTATGACAGCAGTGGTCTTCTCTTCAAAGAAAACCACTGCTGTCATACACAGCACCGCATCACACCGCCCCTCCAAATCTTTGCTGCCACACTGGGAGCCCACCCCAGCATGGCAAACGTCCCACGTTGTCTGCCGACAGGAGTGCCCAAGGCCCCCCCAGCCATCCTTCTGCCACGCTGGGAGCCCACCCCAGCGTGGCAAAGTCCCATGTTGTCTTTTGTTTTTGAAAACCTGTAAATGAAAAACGGTCCCATGGCACTTCTCAGCCCCCATCCCACAACCCGCACCCACCACTGTGCACCCTGCCTCCCCACACCCCTCACCCCATACTTACCTCCAGAGCTCGGCGCGACGATCATCGGTGGACCGGGAACACGTCTGCACTCTTCAAAGCTGACCGCGAACTGAGGAAATGATGGTAAGCTGTATAATGGGCTAGATAGGGGTTTTCAACTTTATTGCATATCTCAGGCATTTTTGGGAATTTTTGCACCAAATTTTCAACATGGGGTTTTTGGGACCCCTTCTCATGAATGATGTCACTGTCATGGCGTTATTCGGGCCCGAAGGGTGATTTCACAGTCACTGTGCGGTCACTGTGTGAAATCACCTTGGGCCTGAATAATCACCATGACAATGTATTCATGAGAAGAGATCCAACCCATGTTGAAAATTGAATAAAATTCAAAAATGACTGTTTTACGAGCGTGCATTGTGCAGTTCCTATGCAGGCTCGTAAGTTCACGAATTTTCGATATTTTCACTCCAGATTTTCAACATTGCCATTTTACCACATCTCCTTATGAGCAGTACAGCTGTCATTTTTCACATCCTGCCCAAAACGTGTTTCCTCCCATGTAGCACACAATGGCACAGTCAGTGTGCAAACTCAATGTATGGGACACATTAAGAAAATCACAGTAACACTGTTCATTAGCAGAAGTCTTAAACTGGCTATGTTGAAAATTTGGTGAAAAAATTCCTAAAAATGACTGTTTTACGAGCGTGTGTTGCGCAGTTCCTACGCACGTTCGTAGGTTTGTGAATTTTCAATATTTCCACTCCAGATTTTCAACATTGCCATTTTACCACACCTTCTTATGAGTAGTAGAGCTGTCATTTTCCACATCTCACACCCAAAACATGTTTTACCATGTAGCGCTCAATGGCACAGTCAGTGTCCTGAAATCAATGTATGGGAACATTAAGAAAATCACAGTGACACTGTTCATGAGCAGAGGTCTAAAATAGCTATTTTGAAAATGGTGAAAGAATTCCTAAAAATGACTGTTTTACGAGCGTGTGTTGCACAATTCCTACGCACGCTCGTACGTTTGCAAATTTTCAATATTTTCACTCCAGATTTTCAATGTTGCCATTTTACCACACCTCCTCATGAGCAGTACAGCTGTCATTTTTCAGATCCTGCTCAAAACATGTTTCCGCCCATGTAGCGCACAATGGCGCAGTAGGTGTGTGAACTCAATGTATGAGACACATTAAGAAAATCACAGTGACACTGTTCATGAGCAGAGGTCTTAAAATGGCTATGTTGAAAATTTGGTGAAACAATTCCTAAAAATGACTGTTTTTACAAGCGTGTGTTACGCAGTTCCTACGCGCGCTCGTAAGTTCGCGAATTTTCAATATTTGCACTCCAATGACTTCCAAATACCTAAACAGCACATAGAAGCAAGCAACATTCTGCATTGAAAAATGCTTGTACTTCTTTGTCACTGATTTTTTTAAGCCATGTCCAAGTGCCAAATACCACTGCAAATATCTGCAAGGGAACGTTCGGCATTGACAAATGCATGTTTAAATTTAATACAGTTAACAATCTATAATAATTTTATGGATACTTTTGGAGGGCCTCTTATGGTTATAAGAGTGGAGCCTCTTACATCCTTAGGACCACAGAATTGCTCTTCTTTGGTTCACTGTCTTCTGGTCCTAAGAATGCACAATGCAACACTCTTATATCCATAAGAGGTTCTCCAAATGGACACATAAACATATTATCAACTGAAACATCATTCTTAGCCAATCAGGATTGTTTATTTCTAAACATTCCAGGTACTCTTATAACAACATGCTGTTTCACGCAAATACAGTAGTTTAAAAATTCTGAAGTTCTAAGTTCAGTTGGTAAAACCCACTTCACACACACATGGGTTTCCCTTCTTGTCTTTTTTTTTAATTCAATAAACTTTATTATTTTCGGATAACATAACAACACACAACAAAATTCACAGGAGGGAAGCCAACAATGGAACTACACAAATATACATGTCAAGATTCCGAGGCAATCCCCTACTTCGTATCCACCATTTACCCCCTTCTCCCTCCCATCCCTTCCCCCAGCCCTAAACCGCCTTAAATCCCCACCCCAGCCAAGTGTTACTCATCCACTGCTCCCCAACTATGCCCTCCTTACTCTGCACTCGGATCTATTCCATTTTCCAAGTGGGTAGAGAGCATCTAGCACTCCCATCTGCTCTGAAGGTTGCATATCTAATACGCGTTAGAGGCAAATGTGCTTCTCAACTGGATGGCTAACAGTATTTCTTGATAGCATTCCAGAACAGAGGAACCCTGTCTCTCTCCAATGCCTCAATATAATCAGCTTTGCGATCGCCATCAACCAGAACCATATGGCCCCTCTAACCTTGGGCATGCCCCGGGGAAGTTTGCTCAACAGGCAAACTTCAGGGGTAAAGAAAGGATCTAGTCCCAAAAAGGGATCTAAGGATCGTCTAATCGCCTGCCAAAAAACTTGCACTTTCGGGCATGTCCATACCATGTGAAATAATGTTCCTCTCTCCTCACTACATTTTGTACAAGCAGGGGTGGAGAGCCTCCCCAAAGAGTGGAGCTATGCAGGAGTGAAATATAAGTTGTGCATGATGTTAAACTGGGTAAGCCACAATCAGTCTTGCTTAATGTAACTGTAGGAATTGCGCCACAATCTCCTCCAGAAGTCAGTTTCTGTATTTAGCGACAGCTCCTGGGTCCAGTAATAACAAACCCCTTGAGGTAGATTATGTTGCACTGCCCATAATTTCCTGTAAACCAGAGAGATGGCATGAGGTTGTCTGGCCAATCTGAGTAGAGAGGGCAAGCCAATATCCACCGGGTTTGATCTTGGGAATTTGCCTATATAGGAGACAACCACCTCCTTGATCTGCATATAGTGAAGTATGTCACTCACCTGTGCATTGAATCTACTTTGAAAAACTGTAAAGGAGATTAATCCTCCGCCATCATACATGTCTGTGGCTTTCTTCTCACTCAGATTAGGCCAGTATGACAGTGGGATAGGCCGCTGGCCTATTTTAAAATGCAGATTACCCAAAATAGGTTGATAGAGGGAGACATGCCAATCAGCAGCTATCTCTGCCTGTAGTTGATGCAACGCTTTGATGGACCAGCCCATTGGGGTAGATCTAAGGGACTCGGGAATGACCCCAGGAGTCGCATATAGGAGAGCTTGAAGAGTGCACTTATGCCGAGATGCAAGATAGTGCTCTATTTTCACCCACTCTGGAAAATAAGCAAGTGGGTCTGAGGCCAGGGGTACCTGTGCCCACTGAGCAAGCTTACACAAGTGATGGGCACAATAATACAGGAAAAAGGACGGAGCTGCTAAGCCACCTGACTCCCTTGGGGCGGTCAGGTTGGAATAAGACCTCCTGACCTTCCTACCCTTCCATAGGAAAGTATTCAGGATTGCTTGCAATTTGACAAACCATCTCTTAGGGAGAAAACAACCCATCATGACCATTGGATACAAAATACGAGGGAGCACATTCATTTTTACCATAGAGATGCTACCCCCCAGCGATAGGAAGACGCCCCATCTCTCCAAGTCAGCTGTGACTTTGGTCAATAGATCCGAAAGGTTAGCTTTCAACATGAAACTCCTATCTCTTGCCACATGAATTCCCAGATAAAAAAGGGATTTCGGTTCCCACAACAGATCAAAACTGGTCACGTCCTCATGACAGACCCAATAGTTCAAGGGAAATACCTTGGTCTTGGTGAGGTTAAGCTTATAGTGTGAGACCTTCGAGAAGGCCCCCACCTGTTCTAACAGTGCAGACAGACTGTCTCTTGGTTCTTCCAAATGAAGTAACAGGTCATCTGCATTTGCGGAGAGTGTGTACTTCTGGCCTCCTATTGAAATCCCTCGAATGCTAGGCGAGGCCTTCAGATGCCGGATAAAGAGTTCTAAATACAAGTTAAATAAAAGAGGGGAAAGGGGGAAGACCTGCCGGGTGCCTCTTTGAAGCAGAAAAACTGCAGAGTAGACCCCGTTACATCTAATTTGGGCAGTGGGAGAGGAATATAGCAACTTAATCCAGTGAATAAAGTCCTCAGGAAGCCCAAACCATGACAAGGCGGCAAAAAGAAAGTCCCAGGATACCCTATTGAAAGCCTTCTTGGTGTCCAATGATACCAAGATCATTGGCAAATCTGAGTCACTGGCAATCGAGAGGAAGTGCATTAACTTCCGCATATGGTCCCCAGAGGAACGGCCTGCCATAAAACCAACTTGCTCTTTACTTACCAAAAGAGGCATAACAGGCCCCAACCTCCTGGCTAAGATCTTAGCCAAGAGCTTAATATTGGTGTTAATCAGTGAGATGGATTGATAACTCTCCGGATACTGCAGATCTTTACCCTTTTTAGGAATAAGCGTGATTATTGCTCTTAAAAAATTGGGGTCAGATAGTCCTTTATCGAACCAGTGGTTGTATGCCTCTGTCAGCATAGGGGCTAATTCTGGTGTACAGGCCTTATACAGAATATTGGGGAGGCCATCCAACCCCAGAGACTTATCCATTGAAAGAAGTGCCACCGCACTTGTCACTTCTTCAGCCATGATGGGACCGGCCAGTGCAGAGGTATGAATGGGCGACAGCCTGGGCAGACCAGCTGAGCTAAGATTTCTCAGGATATCTCCCATGGGGAGGTGAGCATCTGTTTCCTCAGCATATAACCTCTGGTAGTATTGCTTTAGAACCTCTGCTATATCCTGAGGATCAGTCACTATGGGTGTGTCTCTCTCCAGCCTAATACCCGAGATAAACTGAGATGCATCCTCCTACCTGAGCCGCGAAGCCAGCAGCATGCCAGCCCTCTCCCCAGACTCCAAATATTGAAATTTGGAGCCAGCTCAGCCTTTTGGGAAACAAGACTGAAGTACTGGGCTCACAGTCTGTGCAGCTCGGTCCAGTCTTCATCTGGCGATGAGAGAGAGATAGTGGATTCCAATTGATGGATTGAGGACAGCAGGGAATTCATTTGCAACTTGAACTGCCGGGACCTGGTGGAGGATAACCGGATACACTCCCCCCGCAGGGAGCACTTTAAGGCCACCCAGACTATGTCTGCCCTGTTGACTGACCCCCTATTATTTTTAATGAAATCAGTGATAAACTTTTGTATATGTTGCAAGGAGTTAGGTTTGTGCAATAATTGGGTATTTAACTGTCAGAGGGTGTCCTTTTTAACTCCAGGCCCTACTAGAAAAAAAAAGGGAGACTGGCAAGTGGTCCGATACCACCCTGGTGTGAATATCGACACCGATTACTCCAGGGAGGGCAAAGGAGCTGATGAGAAAGAAATCAATCCTCAAATATGTTTTAAGCGGCAGAGAGAAAAAAGTATACTGGCGTTCCTCCGGATGCAGGATACGGCAGACATCAATAAGATCCGCTCCCTTCATGAGCTCATGAAGAGCCCTCTGCGAAGAGGAAAACCCCGTTCTTCGGGAATCGGACATGTCAGTGTGCGTACAGGGGGTGATATTCCAGTCCCCACCCAATATAGTAAGTTTATGGGGGTTGGAAACAACCAATCTCAGTAAGTGAGTAAAGAAATGGGGGGATTCAGCGTTTGGGCCATAGACTGCTCCCAGCATTACCTGGTGAAACTCCAGCAGATCAGTCACTATGATATATCTCCCCTCAGGATCCCAGACTTCATTTCCTAGGGTGAAGGGAATCTTTTTGCTTATTAGGATAACCACGCCCCCTTTATTGGTGGAGATGCCTGCTCCATAAACGTAACCGACCCACTGCTTGCTAAAGAGTGCAATATCTTCTCGTCGAAGATGCGTTTCTTGAAGGAAAGCAACACCAGTGTTTAGATATTGCAAGTGTCTAAGAATAATATGCCTTTTGCAGTGATCATGGACACCTTTAATATTCCAACTTACTTGAGCTGCGTCCGTAACCCTGCTAATGCACCAGAAATGAGCGGGATGAGAACACTTGGTCCCCCCCTCCCCATCCCAAAATACCCCCAACCAACCCTTAATATATCCCTAACTCATAGCAGTACACATGTAATGACACATAAAATGAATTCAACAAACTTCAACTATTCACCTAGCTCTATCCCCCAGTTCTAACACGGCACTACTCTCCTATCTTTGGTACGTGATGTTAATGCTGCCTGCTTCCCACATCACCCTGCCCGCTCTCTCCCACCTCCGCTATTGCTGATCTTGAATCAAAGGCAGGAAAAGAATCACCCCAACATAAGTGGTGCAACTCAACCCTCTTGTCTTTGTACCATTGTGTTACCTAGTAAAGCATTCCCATCATATGAAAGGGTCCCCCCTCCCCATCAGAGAGAGAAAGAAAAGGATGGGGACATATTCTACCTGCCCTGCACATTCATTGCCCCATAAAAAAAAAGTCCGATCATCAGGGGCATGGAAAAATCTCATATATTCCTGCCAAGTCCAAAAGGGGTCATATAAGGCTTAGTCCACTGTAGCTTGCTGAAGCAACCAGTCCCCCACTGAAATTCTGATCACAGAGGGGCTACTCAGTCTTGATGAAGCTGGAATGTAGGGACTCTTCCAGTTGCCAAGGGTGGGCTCCTTCTACCAGCCATAAGCAGCAGTACCAGAGGCTAGGGGTAAACTATATGTCCAGCCTGGAAACAGTCATACATATAGGCACTTAACAGACAAGATACAACACCATGCTGTCTTCACTGGAAGAGATCAGGGAACAAAACCTTAAGCTCCTTCTTTGCCTGGTCTTGAGAATCAAATGAAAGCCATTTCTAGATCTTGCCTTTTAAGCCTAATGGATTGTGGAAGATCCTGAGTGATGCAAATGTTACACCCTTCCCAAAGGATCTCTTGCAGAGCCTTGATTTTATGCAAGATAAATTGTTTGTCCTGGAAGTTGAGCAATCTGAAAATGAATGGTCGGGGGGCAGCATCAGGGGGCAGAGGAGGGTGCAGGGCTCGGTGGGCATGCTCGATAACATAGACCGCATTGTTTGGTGCAGGCCCAGCTACCTTCTCACAAAACTTCTGGGCAAAGCTAACTGGATTACTCCCTTCCTCCTTTTTGGGTAGACCAGTCACCAGAAGATTATTCCTTCTGCTCCTTCCCTCTAGGTCTTCGAGCTTCTCTTCCAACCTCTTTACCCTGTGATGTAACTGTATGGCATCCTGCTCCATTTTCCCTGTTTGTTCTCCAAAGCAATAATATTAGCTTCTGAGTCCCCTACCCACACTGTTAGCGATTGGACCAATACCTTGATTTGCTGCAGATCCTCTGAAATGTCCAGAATCTTCTCCTGCAAGGGCTGCATGATTTCAAGGAACCTTTCCTCGGAAAGTGCTGTGGTCGAAGCAATCGGCTTAGTTCCCCCTGCAGCTTGTTGCTTCGGCTGCTTTGCGGCCTTCTTCTCAGGTTTCGACGGGGGGGAGTGCCACGGAGGAGCTTTCTTCATAAAAACCTCCATTTCTGGTCCCCAGACCAAAACCCAGCAAACACAGAGCTCTCCTGCTTTAATCTGGATTGCTGCACGAACAGAAACTGCTTTCGATTCGGAAAACAAACCCAGGAATTGCAAGCAGGAGAGCGGAGCCGCGAGCGAGAGCTGCTTCACCTCAGGCTGCCATCACGTGGCCCGGTTTCCCTTATTTTCTACGAAGTAAAGCATTTTGAATGCAAATTCAAATTTAAACAGAAATCTTCAATATGATTTATAGCATGTTAACATGCATATATCCTGTGTCTCTTGTGGCTATAAGATTGTGTTTTCAAATCCTTTGTGTGCTAGAACGTCTCTGAATCACATTTCAGTTCTCCCGCACAAAGAACTTGAGAATGCACTCTTACAGCCACATGAGACAAAGATGCTGTACATATAAAAAAAGGATAATATATGGGCAGCCATACACAACAAGCCTATGTTAGCATTGCATGGTTGTCATGGCAACTGCTTAACCTTCAAGAGGGAAAGTCAAGATGTGTTGGTTGCCATGGCAACATCAAGATTGTATAACTCAGGCTTGTCTGTGTATGACTGTGTACATTTATCCTTTGTAGTATATGGTAATGCCATGCATCAAGCCTGAATCTGCTTTGATGTGAGAAGGCTATGATCTCTCTCTTGCAACTAAAGCATTGAATAGAGAAACATGAGAAGCAGCCCCAGTGTGGTCACCATCATAGGCTACCTCTGCTGTTGCCACTTCACTCACTGCATAACCTTGAGAAAGAGACTGACCTCCAGGTTAATATCCTGCCTGAAGGCCAGTATCTCCAACCTAGGGTGGGGGTAGCAGGATGAGTGACTGAATTTTAGACTGAATTTAAAACAAAATGAGACTTTGGCCCTTGGTTGTAGGAATGAACTCACTCAATGACATGTTGTATTATGCTGTAGTAGTGACATCCTTACTGCAGTACAACAACATTATGACATCGCTACGCCAACTCAGCTAACATAACCCAGGCCTAGAATTCTGTGCACAACAGCATCCCACCATATATTAAACATGCAGCCAAAGAGATCTGCTGTAACCATTAAATTCCGAATCAAGACCATGGTTAAATATGACAGGAACTTAGTTCTCCCACCTATTGTAAAACTGCATGAGTGTTTCTGCACATCAGTCATCTTTCTTGGTTGAATACTACAGGAGTTTTTCCATCACTTGGTGATGTTGTTTCACACTTACAAATCAAGAATAAAAGTACCCCCCAATCTAAGCATTTCCAAATGAACCACTGTTCAAGGCATAACAGAAAAATCTGATACGTGAGTTAAAGATGGAGTCCATCCAAAATGTCTAACATCAATAAATCTATCAATAACATCACCAAATTCTGATTTAGGATCAGTATGCCCCCCAATAAGTCTCATACCAGAAATGAGATCTCCATTTTGAGTTACAAGCCATTCTTTTAACCTAATTTCACTGTCCATCTAAAAAAAAAAGCTGATTTCAGTGAAGAGCAACGGTTGATGTCATAACAAGAACTCACAACCTTGTCCTCTGTATGTACCAGCAACCTTATATGACTTATTTCAGCCAAGTTACATAAAACTGTTAATGTAGTAAACATCTGAAAAAGGACAGCCAAAGCTGTGTTTGTGCATTGCATGAATTTCTGGAATGTGCAGACAGTTAAGAGGTACTTATGAGTGTGGCAGAGTTGGTGACTTTGGAAGGCAGCAACAAACATGGTATAAGAATGACAGATTTTTAGAATTTTACAGAGATATGCAATTCCAGAATGTGTGGGACACATAGTTACAGAGTGTGGCAGGGATGTGCAAGTTTGTTAAAAAAAAAAAGGTAAGTAATGGAGCACACACTGTGTACCACCAAAGGTGCTGCTGGCCGAACATACAGGTCTGGAAACAACAAAGAGCAGTGCACACATCTGGCTTTTAATAAACAGGACATGGGTTTATAGTGAAAAAATGCACACCCTGGGTGTGTTATGAGGTGCCTTCAACCACCCTGGAAGTGCATTAATTCTCCATAAACCCAATCCCTGGAGTGGGTTATTCTGCTTATAAAATGGGTAACTTTATTTTATAGTTTCTGTAAATAACTATACAAAAATAGCAGTTTCTACTTGTTTTTGTAATAAAATAACAGTGAAGTGCAAATTCAAAATATAACCACATTAATAATTGTTACATGTTTATACACACACAAAATAGCTGTAAGCAGTGCGTGGAAAAACATATTCTTTTGATTAAGTGCTGATTATATAAAAACAGAACAACATACTTGATGCACAAAAAGTTAATATATGCAATATAAAAAAAGCTACTCAAGAGCACCTCCTGGCAGCAAAAAAAAAAAAACATTTTCTTGTAGATGAATTTATACTGTGACTGCAAGCTAAATTCACTTTAACATTTTTTGTCCTACAGGTCCAACTAATTCCAGTGGCAGAATACAAACATGATACACATACTTTATTTCAAGTTCTAAATACAGTAGCTTTCTATTAAATTGTTTTAGTTTAAAAGGGGGTTCTATGTAGCAGATACTTAATGGAGGACAAGGGAAAAAGCACTGAGTAAATGGTTTGCAATCACTACATGAAATGATCTAGTATACAACTAGAACAATGAACATCACGTGTAGCCCAATTGTTACACCCCCGCTAAAGTGTCACAATTCTTATTAAGATTCACAGTTATATTTAAAGACAATATCAAGAGCAGTGCACAGGGCTCAAAGAAAAATAACACATCAAGGAGATTAGCTGAATTAGCTGTCAGGAAAGGCTAACAGAAAGCATGGGCACTACAATATAGGAGGCTACAAATATGACTAATAGCAAGGCATGCTGTATAAACAAAGAAAATACAACAAGCATTTCACAATGCTAGCATAATAAATATGACTAATAGCACTACATGTTGTCTAAACAGGAGAAAATAGTTCATGCATTTCATAGTGCTGGCATAAGCAGAATTCTCAAAAAGGATAGAGGGATAGATAAGTGTTCAAGAGAAGTCAGTAAGTATGGATAAAAGGAATGGGGGTGAATGTGGGGGGGGGATACTTAGTACAGAGGAGTCCAAAACCAAGTCACAATAACCATTGGATTCAAGAATCAACATGCTACAAAATGTTTTTAGTCAGAATTGGTCATTATTACCTTAAAATGCAAAAGCATCTATGTTGGCAGTCCACATGGATTTCTTTGAGACCAAAATCCTAAACGTATTGCCCCCTCTGACTTGTGACTTAATCTCTTTCAGTGCTGTAAATCTGAATATTCTGGTATTGCTGAAATGTGCCTCCCTGAGGTGCTCACCATTAGTGTTATGCATGTTTTGATTGATTATTGCCCTGACATGCTCCTGAATGGAACCCTTCAGGGGCCTTATTTTGAATCCAATATATACCATGCCACACTTGCACCATCCAGCACAGGCCATAAATTCAGTCTGTAATTTACAAAGTCATTCAATCAATATTCATTGGCACTTCTTGGAAGGATACATTGAAAACCTGTCTGTGCATAACAGCAGACATTAGGTAAGGCAGTTTTATTTCTATGGCACATTTTCTGAGGCTCAGGGCACCTTACAAAGCAAAGCATAAAATATTACAATTAACATAAATAAAATAAATAACCATGTTGTATAACTAACAAATCTTCACAACAAATATTACACAACATATGCCTTGCTAGCTAATTAAGGTAGTTCAAGAATATGCAAGATTAAAAAGATATTTCAGTGGCCCTTTGAAGGGCCCCACAATGCTGGTAGATAGAATATGGACAGGCAAAGTGTTTCACAAGATCAGCACAGACACTTTAAAAAAATCTGTCCCCATAAAGCTTCATCCTATACCATCAGACCAATAGTATGCCAACAATGGTGGAGCAGAGAAGGTGGACAGATATAAGATGGCTCAGGAAATAATTCAGATAGCCATGACACAGACCATGTAGGGCCTTGTATACCAACAAGCATATTTTGAAGCTGAAACACCCCTGGATAGGCAGCCAGTGCAGTTTACCCAGCACCCGAGTGATATGATATCTATGGGAGATCCCAGAGTTCAAAGGTGCTGCAGCATTCTGAACCAACTGCAGGAGGAATATCAGACTCCTACATACTGTAACTCTAGGTAAACAGTATTATAATAATCCAGCCTAGATGTGACAAAGGCATGGACTATCATCATCAGGTCTTTTGGTGCTGGAAACAGTTTGATCCATCTGGCCAATATTTTGAAGATGCAAAAAGCCATTACATACAGTTGCTGACACATGGCTGTCCAGTGACAACTTGGAGTCCATAGTGACCTTTAAATTCATAACTGTATCCATAGATACAAGTGTAACACCATTTAAGGAGAGCAACCAGGTGTCAACCCCTGTCATGGCCAACTCACAGTGAACTGGTTCAGCAATCAACACCTCAGTCGTGCCTGGGCTGAGACTTAACCAGCTGAAAGTCATACAGTCATTGTTATGTACTGTAACTCCCCTGTTACCCGGGGTTACTAGAATCCCAGTAAGACATAGTGGTAGGCAGTGAAGGCAGCTTGTGAAACTCCAGTTAAATGGATTTCACACTGTCTCACTCTGTTCTTAGTCTCAGCTGAGACTGAGGGATGACATCATTTAGAACTGTCACAGCTGCATAAGCCACACTTGAATGTTGCAGCTGGAGGTTAGGGCAGAACACTGGGGAATTTGAAGTGAGTCTGGAGAGAGTTCAGTAGAGTGTGGCAGTCTGAAAGAGGTGCTCTGCTGTAAGCAGGCCTTCAGAGCTCCAAGCTCTGTCAAAGAGCCACTTTTGTAGTATAGGTGTGTGTTCCCACCTGAAGAGGAACACAAGCAGAGCATATTGAAGTGGTGGAGACCACTTTCAATGGTTCAGGGCCCCATCCCTACGGGGATGGGGGGAAAGGTATCAGCCTGCTTCCAGGGACAACCCCCTTGGTCCGGTTAGGGAAAGGAGCTGGCTGGTTAAAGTTCGTGCTGAGGCACCAGAAGCTCTGTAAGAGAGTTCCTTGAGGAAGAAATGCCTGTGGGGCACCTGTAACCAAAGAGTGAGTTTGATCTGCTAAAGGGCCATGTGTTTTCATCTGCATCAAGATGAAGCTAAAGGGGCTGTTACTGTAGGGTCAGGAAAGACAGCCAAGTACAGTTTGGAAGATGTGGGGATTGGACTGCTTAACTCTGTGGGGGGTCTAGAGTAATGGAAAAAGCCACTTTTTAAGTATGTTTAAGTCCAGCACAAATAGGATGTAAAGACTGTAGATTAAATGTGAAATACATTTTAAAAAGAATCTACACAGTAAAGTGTGTTAAAGGATGAGGTGTTACACTCCAGAGAAATGGCCATGTATGAATTATGGGAGCGAGATGTGGGAGAACCCCCATCAGTAGTAACCAAATTCACCTCTACGGATTTGCTCTGGGACACCTGTTGCCTTCTCTCAGGTACTTGGCCAGTGCCTGAGGAAAGTACTCAGATGTGGGATTGATGAGGAAGATTCCCTGAAGGAGAGGAAGTGCTCATAGGTGGTTTAGGGAGCCACCAGTAAATGTTTCCAAGCTATATGGAAAGTGTCCAAGTGGCTAGCAAGGGAGCTGAGCCAGGAAAAACTCAGAGCAGCATACAAGTTCGGCCTGTGTGCCCAGTGTGTTTCAGAGCCTGAGGACTAAAGTGATTAGTATGTGTTCTGGTCTCCTTAAATCTGCATTACCAGGAGTGTAGCCCCATGGGGGTCCAGCTATGCTTTGTTTATTCTGTTGAATGTGAATAAAAGCCCCACTTTAGAATCCCAATTCTGGTTTTGGACATTTCAGTTATTTCTTCCTTTGTCCGGAGTTACTTGGGTACCCCTTTGCAGAGTAGCCAAACCTAGCCAATGTGCTGAGGGACATATTCCTCCCTAAACCCAGCCCACCTGGTAAAACTGTCAGATAGAAATGGCATACTTGGGGGGGGTTACAGTTATCTTTATGGCTCCAGCACAGCACTGAACCAGTATTAACCCCATCAGGTGTGCATGACAGATATTGTTGGGTAGCATGTGCATAGCAATGGAACTCCAACTCATACCATCTAATGACCTCTCCCAATGGCAACATGTACATGGCAAACAACACAGGAGCCAGGATCAAACCCTAAGGCACACCACAATCCAAAGCAGTGGTTTCAGAGATGGAATTACCTGAGACTACCTGACATTCATTTGTACATATAGGACTCAAAGCAGTGCAAAACTGTGCCAGTAAGATCCAGATAATGCCTCCAGCATCCCCCCCCCCAAAAAAATGTTCCCAACCATATCAAAAACATACGAGAGGTACAGAAGAAAAAGAGTGGAACAATGCCCACTGTCTCTTTCCATAAGGAGATCATTGAGCAACTTGTCAGATGCTGTCTCAGTGCTGTGAAGAAACCAAAATCCCAACTAAAGAGGCTTGTAGATACATGCCTCTCCAGGTGAGCCTCCAACTGTGTCTCCACCACCTTATCAATTACCTTACTCAAACAGGAAAGGTTCAAGACAAGTCTGTAAGTAAAGACAGCATCAGGAACCAAAGATGGTTTCTTGAGGTGGGGTCTCACCACTGCCCTTTTCAGTGTGGCAGTTAAAACTCCCTCCCTCAGAGATGACCTGACAGTCTCCAAAATAATCAGACTCCGGGCTTCCCCACAGGATCCAATAAACAGCAGCTGTGATGAAGTCCTGAGATCCCCCAGAACACTTACTCATACAAAACTTGACAGAACTCTTCCCAGAATGGCCAATCACCTTGGCCAATCACAGGACTGGTATTGTCAACACGACAGGCCAATCAAGGAGAACTTACTTCAAATGGAGGATTCCTTGATGAGAAAGACTTGATTAAACTCACTGTACTTATCAGTAGAAAAAAACATTTACGGGACTGTAGACAGGATGGGTTCATCAACCTGTCCACAGTACAAAAAAGCTGAACTGGTCAATTCTTCCCCACATCAATCACCCATGACAGGAACTTTGTCTTTTTCACAGTGATTGCACTCTGATACTTGCAAGATAATGAGTTTTCAAGGCAAATCTGTCCTCCACCAATTGAGACCTCAGCAAGAACGCCACAGCCTCAACCCCTAAGTCTTCAACTGTCTCAGCTCCACACATTGCCATGGGGAACTAAGGCCAGAAACCAAGGGATGAACACAATAAGATGTTAAGGGGTCAGAGGGTGCCAGCAAGTGCCATATTATAACTTTCTACAGCTCCCTTGATCCCAGTCATACCAGCTAACATCATACCTGGTAGGTCCAAAACCATCAAGAGCTTGCAAGACTCCAGATTTTTCTTAGGATGGTAATGGACCATCTCCATAGGGGGGCTATACAATAGAGGCTGCACAAAGGAATGACACTGCATGATGATCCGACCAGATAACTGCATCAACCCTAACTTCACTAATGTCAAGATCAGACAAGAAGACCAGGTCCAAGACATGGGCATGCTGGTGGGTTCCAGTGGCAACTCCATGAGAAAGGCCCAGCTGTGTCATCTGCTGGAGGAACTGCTGAGCAAAAGACGAGGCCTTGTCATTGATCCAGGCATTGAAATCCCTGAGGAAAATTCTAACAGCATGTTAGGGATGACGTCTGTCAGTTCCTGCAGGAACCCATTCCCATGATCCAGCAGTTGGTACATGATAATGATCCTGTACCTGGACCACCCCTAACAACCATGCATTCAAATGACATGGTCACTACCATGTGGCATGCTGTTAGTCCCAGAGTGGGACCAATGGTTTAAGGGATACGTCAGCTGCCCAAACTGTCCATCTGTCTTTAACAATTTTTCTCACTTCCATTGCCTCAGATTATAGTCAGTTACAAACCATATCTGTGATGCATCTTTACACTCCCTCTGTCTATTACTCTGCAAAAATGTTTTATGCTCCAAACTGCAGATCCTAGCCTAAGTGCATTCTACCACCTCAACCAAGTAGCCATTGTCTTTGAATCTCATATACAGCATTCTGGCTTCTTCTTATAATTTAACAATTGAGGTACTCTTCCTCTTAAGGTGTCTAAACTGTCCACAAGGAATGCTGTCCAGAAGAGACCTGGAGTGACAGCTGTCAGCAGTCAACAGGCTGTTCCCAGCAATGAGTTTCCAGTAGGGGGCACTTTTCACTGTTTCCTTCTGATTCACAATAAACTTCACAGAAGGGAATTTAGTTTCTTTCAAATCCATTGCGTAAGTACATTACATATTTAGGTCATTTTTGTTGACCCATTCCATAAAAGTGCTGATGGTCTCCTACTCCCCCCTCCCACCCAACACATAGAATGTTGCCTATATTTCAAAACCCTGTTAAACTGTATCTTAGCAAGGTGGGGATTCTGGTCAGAAAATATAATATGCTTCTCCCACCAGGAAAGGAAAAGGTTGGTGTGGGATGGCAACAGAGCCACCTCCATTGCCGTACATTGCCACTGTAAGATGTACTGTACCCACTTCCAAACTGAAAGGAACTGTGCCTGACCACAAATTTCAAAAGGTCCAAAATGAATTGTTTAATGGCCTGTTACAAAGCTTCCTCTTGTTCTAAAAACTCCTTGATTACCTGTAACCACCATTGGTGCCTAATACAGGTATAGCATGAGGCTATATTAAGCCAGCCTGGTGGTACTGAGGGTTGAGGTGCTGGACACCATACCTCATGCCACACCAGTGACCCAGGATTGGGAACTAGCCTGGGCTGTCGGGGGTCAGTGGGAGAGGAAAGGAACGAGTATCCAGAGGACTGCTCTCTTCTCCTGGGGAGGGATCTAGGGGATACCGCGCTCAGTGGCGGCACCTGGCAGAGGCTGGGTGCACTCACCCAGCAGCAAGGTTAGGTAGAGGGGGTCTGGTAATGGCAGGTTTTCTGTGGGTGATCCCTAAGCTGACAGTCATTGTGCACCATGCCAGGGGGAGGAACACATGGAAAAACCCTCTGCCTCCTGATAGTCAAAGGGGGATCCAGGGGCTGGCCAACCATGCCCAATATCGGGTCTCTTCACTCACTCTTCTGCTGTCCTCCATGCTTGGTTGCTTGTCTAGATTATAGATAGAGCACCAGGAGGAGTAAAATGGCGGTCCCACCTCGGGAGACTCAGAGCTGAGGGTCTGAGTGACCGGGTAAGTGACTGGAGAGTTGGGGCTCCAAGAGGAGATTGAGTGGAGGACATCAGGCAGGCAGGATAACGGTCCACACCAAGAGACCCTCTGGAGAGAGTTCAGGTAGGCAAGAGAGATAGAGTTTGAAAAGAAAAGAATGAGGCTATATCAATAGCCAGCTAACTTTTGCCTTGTGTCCTCTCAAGTCCTATAGCTTGCTGAAAATATCTGCTGTATCGCAGTTATAGCAGGGAGTTTTTTTGACTATTTGTTTAAAACAAAATGGCCCACAAAGTTGCAAGTACCCTCAATGAGTGCCCCACACCAGATACATTGGGTCAACTAGGAAGGTCCTTCACATTCTTGTGCACTTTTGAAACTGTGTATAGAGTGGGGAAGTTGAAAAATTCACTTTCAAAATCATACAGTACAAGTCCCATTAAACTGTGCCATCAATGAGCTGGTTTAGGATTGTTTTTTTGAGTTAGCAATATATTGCCAACTCATATTGCATTATTTTCAATACTTAACCAGCTGAAGAGCAATATTTCCAGAATGTTCCTGCAACTCAGTTGGAATGCATCTGCAGTCCAGTCACTGTGGAATGCAAAGCTGTATTTTAACTTTTAAGAAACAGGTTGTGCAAGGCTTTGTGCTGGATCCAGCAACACTTATGCAACTCAATCAGAAATGCCACAGCAAATAACTGGAGGAGCAGTTTAATGTGACTTGTACCGTACTTTCATCCTCGTTAATCCATACCTCAGCAAATGATGGTTTGAGCAATGCTGAAGATGAGGCCCCATTTTGTTTCAGGAAACTGAAGGATGCAAACAGCATTAAAATGTAAGGGGTAGGCTATTTAATGAGTGCAATATAACAGAACCAGTAGCAACTGAATTAAGGTAATTTTCTAAGATTGGAGAAACAATTGATTTAGTAGTCTAATGTGTGGTACAACAAGATCATTATGGAACAATGCATTGCCATCAGTAGAATTCCTATGTGGCTGAGGGTACTAAAAGTCTCATCATCTGGCAATTTAGATCCTGACCTTAAAGACAGGTGGGAGGCAGCACTGGTGGTCTACTTATAAGAACTAATGGAGACAGTGATAGAGCAGGTTAGCCAGCAATACAAAAAAGTGAAAGAGGAACCTTAGCAAGTACAAGCCAAGTTGAAACCATATGAAAAATGCTGAATTTCTTAATTTGAACAAAAAACTGAAAACCAAGATTAGAGATGTTGCAAAATTAAATTTTGCTGGTGAAATTGCTGCAAAACCAGAAATTTCACCAAGTGAAATTTTTCAAACTTCTGCCATTCCATGAAACTTTTTGACAGGTGCAAAACTGTGAACTTTCACCCATAGAATGCAGACTTTCACCATGAAATGTGCAATTTTACCCAAAACAACAAAATTTCACCTGAATTATGCTATTTCGTGGGCAAAATTTCTCATTTTGCCTGTGGAATTTCACATTTCACACACACAAAATATTTCATGAAATGCGCAAATTTTGTGAAATATTTAGCATAGTGAAATTTCCTAATTTCACACATCTCTAACCAAGATCTGTAAAATAGGAGTGGAAATCGGGGAACATAAACAATCCAAATGTGAATGTGACTGTAACGTCTATGAAGTAGGTTGAGTCTTTGCCTGAGACCATAAAAAAATAGTTTAAGAAATTGGGCTCAGTCCTGAAGTAGAAATGGCACAATAAAAATAATAGAAATGAAAGACACCCATGATCCAATGTTTCTTCACAAAGCAGACATATTTCTTTCTTAGGGAAACATTAACTTTGAAACATAGAGACAAAGACTTTGATGGCAGACAAGGAAGCTTTGCCCACCCAGCCTGCCCATTTCCCTACCTAGTGGATATGCTGCAGATCCTAATTAACCAACAGCCTACTTCCTCCAACCTTCCACTAAAATTGCCTTATGTCTGTCCAATGCATTCTTGAATTCCCCCACTGTTTTTGACCCCATGGACTCCTCAGGAAGGAAAGAAACAACAATATCAGACAAAGAGGAGGAAAACAAGTAATCAGGAAAAAGACATACATGGAAAAGGATAACCCAGAGAGGGCAGGCACAGACTAGGTGATCACTGGGAGTTATAGAGGTTGACGAGAGACAAGAAACAGAAATACAGGTGCTAAGCATCTCCACAACAGAAGTGACTCCAACTCAGGTACAAATACATTCGGAAGGACAGCTTTTGGTCCTGACAGATGCAAACAACTTTAATGTGCAAGTGGATATTTTTAAATTGTACAGCAAGTTCTGCCTAAGCGTACATTTTGGGGACACATTTAATATTCTGACTGCATGGTATATTAATGTTGCAGAGATGGGTTGTCCCCAGAACAGGGTGAATTACATCTAGTAAGTGAGCAACAGAATGTTTGGGTCCATTAGAGAGCACAGCAGGGGACATTGATTATTTATTACATGCAGCTGACCCTAATACATCATCTGAAGTGGAAGAAACATAGAAACATAGACTTTGACGGCAGATAAGAACCGCTTGGCCCACAAAGTCTGCCCATTTCCCTACCTATCGGATAAGCTACAGATCTTAGTTTTACTAACAGCCTACTTCCTCCAACATCCCACTAGAATTGCCTAATGTCTGTCCAATGCATATTTTTTAAATTAAGTACACTGTTTTGAATTTTAACATTACATTTCAAACAGACGGTTTGAATAGCAGCAGTAGAATCTAAACAGTAACGCATTAAGTTCATCTAATGCCTGTAAAGCATATAAAGTGGAGTACCACAAAATACTAAGGCATGATAACATGAGTAACACATTTGAGTAAATGTCCCATACATTCTTACATTTCTCCACTGTTTTTGACTCATGACCTCTTCAGAAAGGTATACTACATTTCCAAGCAACAACAGGTTTAAGTAAAAAGAGCATTTTTTGTTCAAACCAGCCAAGACATTCAACTGTAAAAGGTTTTTAAAAAGTAGTGACCGGTGCCATAAAAAATCTTTAGTGTTTCTGCATCGTATGCCTACAATCATATGTCAGCAGATGAATGATCAGCATTAAAAGAGCTGAAATTATTATTAAACCTGTAACAAGGGTGGTATGGTAGTGGTTCAGGACACTGTGCAGTATGTTGGATGAACTGAAAAACAGTTATCTGATAATAAACATTATAAAAGGCTTACATTCAAGTACCACTTCTGCCTTTCAAATTATAGAGCAGCACACACTGTCCCACCCCACAAATGAGGAGATATGTAGATGGACAGTAAATTCTCCTTCTCCCTGCCAGCCCCCAAGTAACCTTGCTCCATTCCTGAACCTATGTTGCCAGTGTGGTGGGAGGTGAGGCAGCCAACACCTGAGCCCTCCACACTGCTGGACTGCTATAAGTTTACTGTCACTTAGATTTCCTTAGAAAATACTGTTTCTGACTCTGAGGGGGGATGAACCTGCAACCCGCTGTTTTACAGGTCTATGATTTTACCCTCGCTACCATTCAACCAGAACAATATTTTCCAATTATTTCCCTTTTTTTCTTTATTACTGAAGCAAGAGACATAAAAACAAGATTACAGTCCTTGGACTTCTTCAGTTTTGGCTGCTTGTCTACACGTGACATCATAATGCCCTGTTTATGAAATCATAATTATCTCCACAGCAACAGACTAGGATGTCAGAAACAGAATTGCGACTGCAGAAATAGACAAGAAGACATAGCAAATAGGGCAGAGACTGTTTTTTTCATGCAAATGTCCTTAGTAATAAACAAATGTGACAATTACAAAAAGAGGCGAAATAGAAAAATTACGTTTAGATATTATTGTTTTTCAGACTGGTCCCAA
Organism: Neoceratodus forsteri; assembly: GCA_016271365.2. Taxonomy (NCBI): domain Eukaryota; kingdom Metazoa; phylum Chordata; order Ceratodontiformes; family Ceratodontidae; genus Neoceratodus; species Neoceratodus forsteri. The sequence goes on along the minus strand of CM028138.1, from coordinate 138,035,366 downwards.
CAACTTCAGGGGCTCATTAAAGCCCTATTACACTGCAAGCAAACATTCAGCATTGACAAATGCTTATTTTGAACAGGTAGAAAAATCAGAGTTAGAAATCGTTAAGCTTAGTAAGGATGAACCAAGGTCAAATTTGCATTTGGTGAATGTGGCAAACTTGAAGGTGTTTTGCACACTAGCGAAGTAAGTCTGAAGAAAGCCAGTTTCTCTTCAACATTTTGGCATCTAAACATCATGACCCAGCCGTTTTTTTACAAGGAGCACACACTAAGCATGTTTAGTTCATTGGCAGGTATAGATGCAGCAAATATAAAATTGCTTGGCAAAGCTGGTATGAAGTCTTGAACTGTGCACTATGCATAGAATTGTGAACTTGGCTTCACTCCCAGCCTTGCTTGGCAAAGTCATTTTATAAGAAAACAAACACCATTTTAACAACTGTGCCAATGAGTCCCAACCCTTCCATCACTCAGGCCTTTAACAATTATTTCCCCACTCTGCTACCCTTAACCAACATAACCCCCATGTTCCACTGAAGTTTCCTTATTGTCATGTTATTATAGTAGTACAATAAATTCATTGCCCCTACTTGTACAAGATCAAGTAACTACCCACCTCCCTCAATCTGTCAATTACCCTGACCCTTGAATTCAAATGGAAATCCCAACTAGTGTTGCTGCAAATTAAATTTTGCCAGCAAAACTGAATTTCACCATGCAAAACATTTTGCAAATTTCACACATTTCAGCTGTGAATTTTATGAGTGTAAAATGTAACATTCCACTGGCAAAATCATGAATTTCACCCACGAAATGTGGAATTTTGCCTGCAAGTGGTGGAATTCCACCAGACAGTGGTGAAATTCTGCAGATCACAACTGAAATTCTGCATTTTGTGGGCAAAATGAGCAGCGGCAGAAACTTACATTTTGCACCCATGAAATATTTTCTGAAATGTGAGAATTTTGCAAAATATTTTGTAGAATGAAATTTGCCCATTTCGCACATCTCTAATCCCACCACCCTACCCAATATCTATCATCTAATACTCTCCTCCTCCCCAAGCTCCCAAATTATACAGATACAGCAGTACCTAGAAAAAAGTAAACTGCCCCACAGGGGAGTGATACTGCTGTCTTCACTGTTCCAAATTCAAGAATGAATGATGTCCTCCAATAGCAACAGCTGATTGACTGCCAAGGATGAAATACTTAAACCAGCTAACAAGAAAGCTACAAAACTCTCTGCTGAGAAAAAAAAGAAAGGAAAAACAAACCAGGGCTATAGTGAAGCAGCTGAATGGTCAAGAGTTACAAGATTCTTAAAACCTATTGAGGTAATTCACTCCCTAGGGGAAGAGAAGGAGTTTGCCCTATGGAAGAGAGAGATATCATTAGAAGAAGGAGGCAAGATGGTCCCAGAATAAAAAAATTGTGTGGTGTTGGAAGACAATAGTGACTCTACAGGATTTAGAAGAATCATACTGTCCCCCAAAATAAACTGATACAAACAATGAGGTGAGTGTGGTTGAGCTGGATGAGAATAAATCAATATGACAAGCTATTTCTTTCTCATAGTGCAAGGCACAGAATGTTATGGTCCCTGGGTTTCAATCCCAGTGGGAGTCACACTTTCCCATTCATTTCTACAACTGGATTTTCAATATGACAAGATACTTGCAAGATGACAAAATTATTAACTAGAACATTTCTGGACTAGCTGGTAAGTTTAAGGTTCAAAAATGGATCTGTTTAATAAGAAAATTATAATTTTTTAACTGCAAGAAACATGATAACCTAGAGGGGGTACTGTTGAGCCAGAGCAAGATTGCTGTTCAGGTTCAGAGCTCAACAACTAGAGTTGTGCAGTCTAATAAACTCACTCTCCATTCGGTGAAAATTCAGGAAAACAAATACACAGAAGTAAATTGGAAGACTTGCTGTTTTTGATGGGGAACCCATGTAAAGACAAACCTCAAGAATAGGGAGCCAAGCCCATAACTCTCTCCAGAGGTCCTGCCACATGGTCAGACTAGAACTGTTTCACAGACATTACAGATATGGTGGAGGAAGAGACCTCACAGACTAGCAGTAGCAAAATAAACTGTCTGATAAAAACAGCAGCTGGTCTGTCACATAAATATGATGGGTTGATGAGCAGTGTGGCCAGACTGAAATCAGTAGTGGACTCTGTGCAACTGGTGGCTGCTGAGGTGACCAGGTGGTCAGATGAAGTGATGAGGGCAATGAATAACATACCTAAGGAAAACTCTTGTCTGACGTCCTGCTTGGAAACTTTTGAGAACCAAGCACAGGTGGCAAACATCCATTTAACTGGAATGCCAGAAGGTTGTGAATGTGATTATTTGTTCTTATTTTAAAGGAATACCTGGCACAGCAAGTCAGTAAGAAAGTCACCAACAGAGTCCTTTCATTCCAAAAGGCTTATAGAGTGACACCATATTGGAGGACATACAATCCAGAGGCCCCCATACCATCACTTTGGTCATGGATGGAGTTGGCACGAGACCTTTATTATTGGCATTTGCAAGGTGCAAAAGAACACTTTTGCAAGATGGGCAGTCAGTCAGACTGCATCTGGACATCAGTTTTGCCTTGAGGCAGAAGAGCAAAAAGTTTGACAGGGTCAGAGCCATACCCAAGGAGGCAAATATTTTATGTGACGTGGCATTTCCAGCCAGATTGTGAATAGTGCACCAAGAAAATTCTACCTTTTTTTCTGATCCTACTCCTGCTTTAAAATGTAGCCAGAAATATGCAGTGCCAAAACCAAGAGCCATTGACTGAGAAGATCTCTCCTCAGAAGACAATAAGACATGATTTATGGAAACATAGATCTCTAATGCATTTATGGGTGAGCAAGGCTGATTCCTGAGTAAGACTAAAGATATCCTCTCTCCTCTTATCTAGAAAGGGATTACTATGACTGGGTCAGCTGTACACCTGAAAATTTCCCTTTCCTATCATATGAACAGTTGTGTTGAACAAGTTTGACTTTATTAACTGGTTCAGTAGGCATAAGAAACTTAGTGAGGAGTTATATTTGTGCAGCATTTTTGATGGACATGTGTATGAATGAATGTGTTGTTGTCTGTCATATGTGGATACTTTAGTCAATCCCAACTACCACCCTGATGAGGTACGATGAAGACAAAGGAATCCTCTTGAGGAGGGGTTCACCCCTAGAGGTGTTGTGGGAACATAGTTCCTTTAGGCTAAAGGTACCTTAGGAAAGAGCCCCAAGGAGGGAGGCATGTCACTGGAGGAGGAGGAGGAGAGGAGGATAGCAGGGCAATGAAACAGTGCTTTTGAGTGAGAGTGGTGCAAACTGGCTTAAATACCTCAGGAAAGGGGTGGAACTGGATGCTCCTGCCCAATGAATTGCAGGCATAGCCTTTGAATTCAGTGGACATGTGCAACTTATTGAGGAGTTATGCTTGTGCATCATTAGTGATAGTCTGAAGGTATTTGAATTAATGTGCTGTTTAATGTAATAAGTGGGTACTCTGGCCATCTGCACACTCTGTCCCAAGGGTAACTACCAACCTGTTGGGATACTGTGAAAGCAAAGGAACCTTCTTGAGGAGGGTTCCACTCTTAGAGGTGCCACAAAAATATAATTTCTTTAGGCCGAAAGTACATTTGGAAGGAGCCCAAAAGTACTGCACAGCACGTGGTGAACACAAAGACTAAGTGAGGACAGATTGACAGCAACTAGTGATGACTGATAAGTGACAGAGACTGAACTGAGCAATGACTGACATTCATTGGTAACAGACTGCAGGCAGAGGCATGATTTCCATAAGAAGAGAGGGAACTCCAGGATGGAAAATAGGGCTGCCATCCAACCCCAACTCACAGTAGAAACCTACTAGGGTAAACATTATACTAATATAGATATACTACATTATGGGCCAGCTCCTGTGGAAACTACTAAACTCATCGATCATCATTGGATGTCACTAATAGTGTGGCAGGGGTGTTCCTAACTGAAGCAGAAAACCCTCCCCCAGCACAGAAACAAGCTCCACAGGCACTGGAGCTTGAACTGAGCTGCAGGCTCCTAGGGTGAGCCAATCGCATTCCAGATCATGCCTCCCAGACACCATTGGATCAATAAGGGTCTCTGCCTTGGGTATCTTTTGTGGTGAAGATTTTATAACTCCCACTGGTGCTGACTGCTCCTCTCACTGAGTGCCATCAGATGCCACTGACAGTGGGGCAGGCAGTCCTTAATTGAAGCAGGAAATCCTTCCCCCACATGGAAGCAAACTCCATAGGCACCACAGCTTGGACTGAGCCGAAGACTCCTTTAGAGAGCCAATCACATTCCTGACCACACCTGCCAGAGCCTGGTGGACCAAACAGGGGCTCTGTCCTATGTATCCATCAGCTCCTTCTGCTTCATAAGGAACTAACCACCAAGTAGCCCCCCGCACTATGGCCCCCCCACAGGACCAAGTGAAAAGGACACTGGAGTCTGCCCACTGGAGTCAGCCCAATGAGGCAGCCAGCAGCCAGCCACTCTACCCCTCTGCAGTGCCAAGTAGAATGGACCAATACAGCTGTAAGAGAAAGGTACTGTATAAAATAAATGTTCTTAATGTGGCCTGTTGCTAGGGCAGCTAGACACTTTGAGTTCAGGTTAAATCTAATTGTCATTGCAGTGTGTGGTTCCTGTCAAGCTACACCATTGTATATCTAGATTTGCTTAAGGACAAGTTACTACCTAAAGTACTGTGGCTGCAGATATGGTTTTATTTCCTTTTCTTTCTGTTTCACTCAGCTTGAATCATTAGGTGCTAAACATAACAAACTTGTTGCTTAATGTTGAAATAGGGCTTGTGAACTGTAATAGGTGGGGAGGGGGCATTTGTATCAGGGGGGCTACTCTGGTGGGTGGAACATTGCCCCATATTCAAAAGTCTTTCTGAGCTCTGGGTTCAGCTACAGGTAGCAAGGGTGGGCGAGTCTTCAGCTTAACTGGAGCACACTTCCCCATTCCTACTCTCACAGCAGCCCTCTAGTCCAGAAGGGTGCAGAGTGGTGGTGGTGGGGGGGGGATATGCCACAAGTAGGTGGTTTGGGCTGACATCACTCTGACTGCAAATCATTTTGCACCCCTTATGGAGGTGCAGGAACCTAACACTGCTGCTGGGGGGGCTTCCTGTCAGGCAATAGGCCAAGGTAGAACATTAAAATGTCACCCTACAGTATGCTGGAAATGGGAATACAAGTAAGAAAATCAGGCAAATACTAGCAGTAGGAGACTCTAGGGCCAGAGGTGTGGAATCAGAAATAGGTTGGGGAAATGCAACAAAAAAAGGATAGTTTGGTGCCTTCCCAGTGCCTCAGTCCAATGTGATATAGAGTGCATAGGGAGGATGGTGGACAGGGTAAGAGGAAAACTGGGAATGCTGGTTTGCCTGGGAACCAATGATCTTGCAAACTGGTAGGTGGAAGCAGAAAAGCAGAGCTTTGAAAGACTGGGGGAGCAGTTTGCAGTGCACTCAGCCCCTCTGGCCTTCTCTGAGATTCTCCCTGTGTGGGTTGGGGGGGACAAAATTAGTCAAAAAGAAATAGATGAGTTTAACAGCTGGCTTAGAAGGTGGTGTCAAGAAAAAGGGTTTCACATTGTTGGTGATTTGGGAGACTTCTGGGAATAGAGGTTTTCCGGATGATGGACTCCACCTGACAAAGCGGGGGATAAGAACACTGGAGCAGGAGTTAGATGTCTATATTGGATGTTTAAACTGACTAAGGGGGGGGGTAGCACTTGAACAGGGCAAAAACAAAAAAGTCATCACCCAGAATCATGCTGTAAAAAGGGTGAAACTGGAACGGTAACAAAAGTTTTACCCCTTCCCCAAGGTGCTATGACTTTGGAGTTAGTAAAAAGTAAGGGTTGCAAGGACAACCCCCCAACCCTGGCAAAAAAGGAAAAAGTTGGCTTTCCAGTTTCACCCTTTGTGTCTCATGATTCTGAATTCACCCTTTGACTTTCACCCTTATCACATAAAACCCTGAGGGAGAGTCTAAAGCTAGAAAGACCATCATGGCCAATGAGAGGAGGGGCAACCTAGCTGGCACTACCCCATAAATGGAGTCTGGAAACAAAAAAAGTAGACGGAATGTACAGTCAAGATCAAGTCTGGAGTAGAGTAGGAGATAGTAGGCAGAAGGAACAACAAAAAAAAATATTTAGGTGGTACCTGGAAGGGTTCTGCCTCAATGCCAGGAGCCTGGGCAACACACTTTGCGAGTTACAGGTAATGGTGGTGAATACTATGCTGTACCTTGTTGCCATCACAGAAACCCGGGCCATGGACAACAGCCACTGGGAACTGACAATACCAAGATGCTCACTATTCAGGTAAGACAGTAGGGGAGGTAAGGGGGTAGCCCTCAATGTCTGTGAGGGTAATGAAGTAGTGGAAGATGGGAAAATCAAGAGTGGAATGGAGGAAGTCGAGCTGCTGTGGGTGCAGCTCACAGCAGCATCAGGCAAAAAAACAATTCCTGGGCTGCTGTACAGACCTCCAGGATGAGGAGAATGCTAGGAGAGGAAATAAAAAGAGGGCAGGAAAGAGGGAGGTAGTGGTATTCTGAGTCGGAGATTTAAACCTGCCACATGTAGACTGGGATGTTCCAGTAGCAAAAAGTTCTAGAAGTCAAGCTAAGTTGGAAACCCTTCAGGACTGCCTGCTGCCCCAACTGGTGAAGGAACCTACTAGACAGGGATCTATTCTGGATATAGTTCTCACAAATTCAGAAGCAGTTACAGCAGTAAGAGTAAGGGAATCACTAGCAAACAGGGACCATAATTCCATCTGTTTTGAGTTGACCCTAGGGACTGAAAGAACACACTCAAATTTGGCGGCCCTGGACTTTAAGGGGGCAGAGTTTGACAAAATGAGAATATTGGTGCAGAAGTATATAGTAGGTGTGGAAGAACTTTGGGGGTTTATAAAAGAGTACATCCTCGAGGCAACAAAACAAAGTGTGAAATCAGTTCTTAAAAGAAATAAGTTCAAGAGACCCACATGGTTTTCAGCAAATGTCTCAGCAGAGGTCTGCTCTGAGCTACTCATCCTGGGAGACTTTAACCTAAATTGGGCCCCGAATGCAAACCACTCCCTTAAAGGAATGGTACAAGAAGCACACCTTGCCCAGGTTATCTCTGGGCCTACAAGACTGAACCACAAAACAGAGAATCATTCCACCCTCGACTGAGTGCTGGCAACAAACCCTTGAGTGACCACTCCCCAATATTCTGCATCTGGAAAAACAGGGCACCTAGGTTCCATCCACAAATCCTGGCTGCAAGGGATTACACCCATCTATTGCCTGAACAGCTCTCCAACTACCTAAGCAGCATAGACTGGAGACCTATTCAAACTCTTCCCTTCTCTGGATAAGGCGGTTGCCTTCTTTCAGCGAACACTCCACACAGCAGCCAATCTATTCGCCCCTGTGAAGAAACTCCGTACCAAGGGATGCTGCTATATATGGATCACCCCCACCCTTGAAAGCCCTAATGAAAAACCAGGACAAGGCCTGGAAAAAATACAAGCTCTCCATCCTACTTGCTGACCTGGTGAGCTACAAAACTCTCAGAAACAGGGTTAAGCTGGCCATCAAAACTTCCAAAAGGGAGTATGTCATGCAACTTCAGAAAAAGAATCTAGGGAACCCTAGACTTTTCTGGGCACACACAAATGGGTTATTAAAGGGAAATGGCAAGTCCAAACCCGTCCCCATTGAGGTAAACGCTCAGCTAATAAATGATGACCCCCACATCACCATGTCACTCAACCACCACTTCACGAACTTTGACTCTAACATGGCTGGACTACCTCCCCTCTACTCTGACCCTAACGGGATGTCACTTCCTAACCTTGACCACCCAACCTTCCACCTCAGACTGGTAAAACCAAAAGAAGTTCTCTCATTACTAACGACTCTTAAAACTTCTGGCTCCAGGGGACCCGATGGGATTCACCCCAAGCTATTGAAGGAAGGGACCCAGTCCCTAGTCAGACCCCTGACCTGGCTCTTTAACTGATCCCTAAAAGAGGGTGCAGTCCATGAGCAACGGAAACAGGCCCACATGGTCCCAGTCCACAAGGGAGGCCATCAGGCATCTATTAGCAATTACAGGCCTATCTCCCTGCTTTGCACCATGGCAAAGATACAAGAGAGGCTGATCTATGGGCAACTCCGAGAGTACCTAGAGTTCCATCAACTCCTGGCACCCACCCAGCACAGCTTCAGAACCAGGCATGGGACAGACACTGCCCTCACCAAATTCTTGACTGACATACTCAGAGAACTGGATAAGGGGACCCCTACAGGTGTGGTCTTTATCGACCTGTCCAAAGCCTTCAACTTGGTCAATCACAAACTACTATTGACTAAGCTAGGCAATGTAGGCCTTGACAGCCATTCCCTAATGTGGTTCAAAAGCTACTTAATTGAATGTACACAGAGGGTAAAATGGAAAGACTCCATATCAGAGCCACTCCCATTAAAAGAGGGAGTGCCACAAGAGTCGATTCTTAGCCCCCTCCTTTTTTCCCTTTTCACCAATGAACTATGTGACCACTGTGGTGGGAGCTCTGTGGTCCAGTATGCTGATGATGCCGTCATCTATTGACCCTCCACTAAGCTGGGAGACCTCAGCCTCTTGCTACAAGGAGACCTGAGTTCCCTCGAGCAATGGCTTGTTAACAACAGAATGGTCCTTAACACAGATAAGACCAAGGCCATGCTGTTTGGCCCAAGAACCCTTGGACATGACAGAAACCAACACCTACAACTGACTTCCATGTTGTGCACCAGGCTAGAGGTTGTGGCATCACTAAAATACCTTGGTCTCACCCTGGACCAGGGCTTCACCCTCAAGGACCACTTGGATCAAGTTACTAAAAATTTACATGAGAAACTAGGCACCCTCGACCAACTGAAAGACCAGCTGATACCTGAAGCAAGGGTCTCCATAGCCACCAGCGTCCTCCTCCCGACAATCACCTATGCTGCCCCAGTGGTCCATGGAGTAGCTAGACTTGAGATGAATAGACTCTGAGTTCTGTACAATAAGGTGGCTTGGTTCACCACCCAGTCAAACCACAGGAACCATCACTGGGACACGCTATCCCAACTAAACTGGCTCTCCTGGGATGCCCATCTCCAGTACCCCTTGCTTTGCTAAACCTTCAAATTAATTAGCCCAACCCCCCTCCCAGCCTCTCGGGACTCATTGCACTAAAGAATAACCCCCAGCTCCTCCACACAACTGATCGCACTCTCCTAGCTGTCTCTAGAGTAAGAACCAAGGTGTGGGGCAAGTCTTTTGCTCACACTGCACCCACCCTATGGAACTCCTTCCTTCCCTCCCAGAGTGCAGGAAGCACCCTCCATCAAAAGTTTCTGCACAAGGCTTAAGGCTCACATGATGGCTACTTCCAAATGTAGCTGCTAGGGACATGGGTCCACCACACGGACAACTAATCCTCACAGTCCATTACTACCTGCTGAGCGCAATCTGTCTCTGCAATTGTGGTTCATACCCTCTTCTTTCATTTTGGTGTCAATACACATGCACTGCTGTATGCTGATCTCAGCACATGTAACCAGCTGACTGTAAACCACTGTATAACTTGTATCATACTGTTTTGTCTTTATTACTGCACTGTGATTCATTCTATGTTATGTAATCCCGGGTCGTCCCTGAAAAAGGGACCTCAGGGGTGCAGTGGGCTTACCCGGTCATCAAAATTTAATAAATAAGTAAATGTTAAGGAAGCAGTCAGTGCTAAAATAAAAGTATTGTATGTATTTAAAAGGAGTCAGGGGAAGAAACATCAGAGGAATGCACTGAATAAATATTTAATTTCATTTTTATGTTGCTTGCATGCATGTGCAAGAAACATACTGCCATCATCCGAGTTTTCGGAGGTGTGTTAGCCCGTCTTCCAATGCAGTCAGTGTGTTTGTAGGTACAGCCCCAGTTCCCCAATCACTGCTGCAGCTGTCTATGACAAGCTGAAAATGCAGTGGCATACAGTTCAAAGGGAGAGCTCCGCTTCAGTGAGCAGAGCTCTCCCCCCCCATGCACACACATGCACAAGCACGCATATTGCGTGCTGATGCATTCCCCCCATGCACATACACTGTATGGCTGACAGGGGTGCCCAATCCCCCATTGGCTCCATGCCCCCCAACAGCTGTCCAGGTGCCATGCTGGGAGCCCACCGCAGCATGGCAAAACTGTTATAGCCGATGGGGTGCCCAATCCCGTCGGCTCCAAGGCTGCACGCCCCCCACAAAAGCTTTCCTGGTGCCACGCTGGGAGCCCACCACAGCATGGCAAATCTTGTTTTAGCCAACCAGGGTGCCCAATCCCCCGTCGGCTCCATGTCCCCACGAACATCTTTTCCTGCTGCCACACTAGGAGCCCACCCCAGCATGGCAAACGTCCTGTGTCGTCTTCGTAAAAAAAATCAAAAAAACTGTGAATAAAAAAATGGTCCCTCATAGCCTCCCTGCCCTCCTCCCACAACTCGCACCCACTCACTGTGCACCCTGCCTCCCAACACCCCCCCCTCACCCCATACTTACCTCCGGAGCTCGGCGCGACAATCATCGGTGGACCGGGAACACGTCTGCACTCTTCAAAGCCGACCGCTAACTGAGGAAATGCCGGTAAGCTACCTAATGGGATAGATAGGGTTTTTTCAACTTTGTTGCATATCTTAGGCATTGCTGGGAACTTTGGCTCAAAATTTTCAACATGGGGTTTTTGGGACCCCTTCTCATGAATTCTTGCACTGTCATGGCGTTAATCAGGCCCAAAGGGTGATTTCACGGTCACTGCATGAAATCACCTTTCAGGACTGACTAATGAAATGACACTGCCAGTGTTCATAAGGTGGGCTCTGAAAAAGCCTATGTTGAAAATTTGGTGAAAAAATTCCTAAAAATGACTGTTTTACGAGCGCGCGTTGCGCAGTTCCTAAGCATGCTAGTAAGTTCACGAATGTTCAATATTTTCACTCCAGATTTTCAACATTGCCATTTTAGCACACCTCCTTATGAGCAGTACAGCTGTCATTTTTCACATCCTGCCCAAAACGTGTTTCTGCCCATGTAGCGCACAATGGCGCAGTCGGTGTGTGAACTCAATGTATGAGACACATTAAGAAAATCACAGTGACACTGTTCATGAGCAGAGGTCTTAAAATGGCTGTGTTGAAAATTTGGTGAAAAAATTCCTAAAAATGACTGTTTTACGAGTGTGTGTTGCGCAGTTCTTACACACGGTCGTAAGTTTGTGAATTTTCAATATTTTCACTCCAGATTTTCAACATTGCCATTTTACCACACCTCCTTATAAGCAGTGCAGCTGTCATTTTTCACATCTTGCCCAAAATGTGTTTCCACCAACGTAGCGCACAATGGCGCAGTCGGTGTGCGAACTCAATGCATGGGAGACATTAAGAAAATCCCAGTGACACTGTCCATGAGCAGAGGTCTTAAAATGGCTATGTTGAAAATTTGGTGAAAAAATTCCTAAAAATGACCGTTTTACGAGCTTGCATTGAGCAGTTCCTACGCACGCTCATAAGTTCGCAAATTTTCAATATTTGTACTCCAATGTCTTCCAAATACCTAAACAGCACATAGAAGCAAGCAACATATGGCATTGATAAATGCTTGTTTCATTTCATTTCATTTATTCGTAATTACTGGTAGGTACACTGAGACAGAAGATCTCATTTTCAGGCATGACCTGAAGTCAGTAGGGTCAACAGACAAACTAACATAGAATACATTAATTAACCATGAAATACCATATACCACCTGACTGTGACATTCTAATAGCATGCAACACTGCAGCGACTACAGCGCCACGTCGCTGTAGTGTCCGCATTGTAACCCGGCACTGTCTATTGGGGATCTGCACCCCCCTGAATCAGCTCCAACTTGGAGCTGATAATCCTTAGTGAGGGGGTGGGAGGTTTGGGGGTGAAGGCTCCCCCCAATAGAAAACACTTACGTTTCTTTGAAACTGGCAGCTGACTGTAAAATATGGTCAACCTGCCGGTTTCGCTGTCTGGTCGTTCTACAAACTTTTTGTCGACAACCAGCCATGGATCCATTAAATACAATAAACAATTAATACATCATTTTACACAGAAGCAAACTTTGATTTTTTTTTTAATGAATAGAAGCAGCAGTGGAGAAAGTGGTGACTGATAAAGATGACTTTATTTCATCAGGTAAAGGATTCTGTAGCCTGTGAAGAGGGTGCATGGGGAAGGGCACTGTCCATAACGGTGACTCCTTCTTGGTGAAATCTCTCACAGTGATGGGAGGGTAGGGCAACCGGATAGGGGTGTGTGTGAAATGGGCGACAGGATGTTGCTGTATGTACACGTGTGAGTGGGGGGGAGTGAGCACTGTGAGCATGTGCTGGGAGGGGGCATAGGAGCTGTAGGAGTGGCACTGCTATGGGTTGCTGAACTGCGTCATGGTGTCAGGGTTGGCCTGTGGTTGGGGTTGGGTGTGGTACCGGGTTCAGGTACGGGCACTGGTGCGACTTTATTGCACCCAGCCCAAATCTTTATTTTTACATGCTTTCACCCCCCACAACATGCACCCCCTGGAGTTAAGAATCCTTTAGTTGAGGGGTGTGGGGTGAAGCCCCCACGTGGGGGGGGGGGAGGCACGCCCCAACAGAAAGTATCGAAGTTATGTCCCTGATACTGTCATCCTGTATGCCAGGGAGTCAGTAGTGCTGAAATATGTTTTTGGTACTCTGTGGGATAACGGCGATCACCTTTAGGCTTTCGCTGTTATCACATAGAAGCAAGAGTTCCACACTGGTGCAGGGCAATAAATGAAGGCCCTTTTCCCTAAGTTTGTACCGACCAATGGAAGGGGCATGTGGGTCTTAGTAGATGATCTTCAACTGTATGGGGAACTATATGTATCCAAAAGGGCTTGAAGTGATGTTGGGATACCTGTATGTAGTATTTTAAACGTAAAACGTGACATAGCCAATTTATAAGTATTTTTAATGGACAGCCATTCAAGGCTAGTCAAAATATTACAGTGATGTGTCTGGAAAGGTGCCATTAATGCAAACTTTCCAATTTTATATAATAATGTTTCCTTCCAGGCAATAAAGGAAGAAGATGAGGCATCGGTAATTAAAGAAACGTAATTTAGGACCAGTAACAAACATTGTTGTGCAAAAGTTTTACGAGAATCTTTGGTCAGAAATGTAGAAATCCCATAAAGAGTACCAATTTTAGAATGTAACTTAGCAGTAACTTTATCTACGTGTATATTAGATTTTAATGATGGAGCCAGGTACATGCCTAGATATTTAAATGATTTAACAACTTCTGTAACCCCACCCCCCTAGTATGCTAACAGCAAAATTACCAGAATGTTTTTTTTTAATTTAGGTTCTGAGCCAAATATCATGGACTTTGTATTTAGCTTATTCAACACTAGATTATTTTGAGAAAGCCAGGACTGTACATTGTTAAATTCAGTGCTCAATAATAGATTAATATTGGTGACATTAGAATCATGAGTGAATAAAACTGCATCATCTGCATATAAAAACAGATCACAATGCTCCACCACTTTTACCACAGGGTCTACGAACAGTGAAAAAGTAGAAGGCCCAGTATGGAGCCCTGAGGGAAACTGCACTGGACCGCTTGATAATATGAACATATTCCATTTAACTTAATACACTGCAGCCTATTAGTGAGATAGTTCCTGAACCAAGACAAGGCAGGACCTCCCACCCCCAATCCAAATAATCAATCCAGTAAAATAGTTTGGTCAACAAGGTTGAATGCCTTGGCTAGGCCAACAAACACTGCCCCTGTTAAATCACCACTTTCGGTGGACCTGAGGACGGTGTCCACGAACCCAACCAAGGAACTCTCAGTACAGTGTCCCCCATCAAGTTATGGGTCTTGATATAATCGCTAAACTGTTTGTATACCAGTTTTTCTTGAAGTTTTGATAAAACAGATACAATTGAGATAGGGCAATAATTACAGAATTCAGAGTGTGACCAAGATTTAAAGACTGGGACAATGCATGCTTTTTTCTTCTATAAATTTGGTATCTGGTATGTTTGAAATGATAAATTAAAATAAGTAATTGGGTATGCAAGTTGGGAAGTGGCAAGAGCCAGGATGTTGGGTGAATGCTCATTGTAGCCATGAACTTTGTTGGGCTTCAGGCTAGTTAGGAGTCTGAACACCTCAGAACTCCTCACAGTTTTCAGGTACAATTTCTGCAGGTTCATGTTAGGTTCAATACAGCAGTTAGTTTGAGCTTGTAAAACACTGTGAGTAGTATGGTCCAACAGGTCCCTGCAGTATGAATCCAGGTTAGAAGAATTTGGAACTGAATTATTTTGCAATAAGGGCAGAGTCTGTTAACAATTCCCCATTGTTTAGTATTCAGGGGCCTCTATCACTGGGGGAAGGAAGTAAATAAAGATTTGATTGAGCTCCAAAACTTTTTGGGTTGGAAAGACTGATCTGTTGCTGTTTCTGAAAGTAACACATTTTAGCTTACTTAACTTCCTTTTTACACAAATTGTGCCTTAACCGGTAAGCAATGGATGTCCCACTTTTTGTATGCTTTCTACAGGTGGTGTCCCTTTTCCTCATTAATTTAATTAAATTTCTATCAAACCACTGACTCTCCTTTTAACTAAAGGAACAAATGTATTTACAACTTCCATAAGGGTAGTGATAAAAAAATCTAGGGCACAGTCTACGTCAGGTATAAGATTTAAATAAGACCAGTCAGTTTCTGAGAGAGCACTAAGAAAGCTGGAAACATCCAAGTTAGAGTAACATCTAAATGCTAGATATGTAGGTGAAGGTTTAGAAAGTCTTCCACCCTTCCATATCCCGAAAACTGGGTGATGGTCACTGATGGAATCTGAATACAGGCCCCTAGATATAATATGGTAATTTCTATTGGTCAAAACCAGTCAAGCAACGTATGCTTGTTGGTTTTAACATTAAGTCAGTTAAGGGATGTTATTAACCGCTGTATCCTTGAATTCATTAAAGCAGTTTTAAATAGAAGATTATTGTTACAGTCCCAATTTAAATTAATATCTCCCACTGCTATAGCTTTGCCTTTCAGACTGTGTGACATCAAGTCTGAAAAATCTTGAAAACTGTTTACTGTTTTTGGGGGCTTGTAAATACAGTAGCTGGATAGTTTTTCTGAGGGCCCTATATTAAGTCTTATAGCAAGATATCCAAAAGATGTCTGATTTTCATTAGGTCGTGGAAGGGCCTCAGTTGTAAACATGTCTCTTATATAGAACATGACCCCCCCTCTTTACCATTGGGCCTATCATTTCTGTGAATTTAATACCCTGAGAGTGTTATATCAGAATCAAGGATTGTGGGCTGGAACCAAGTTTCAGAAATAGCCAAGAAGTATGAGGGCAGCAGGGAGGTAAAATGGAAGTAAGGAGGGCAGTAGGGAGGCAAAAGAAGACACAGAGTTGTGGATTACCGAAGGGATCAAATCGGGGGAAAAAACATTTTCTTCTGATACATTAGGGAAAAGAGGGAGGAGGGGTTGATTAGGTTGGTAGATGAGGGATGGGCAATTGAGGGTGATGGACAGGCCACCATCCTTAACAACTTCTTCTGCTCTGTTTTCACCAGGGAGGTGTTATGCCTGGGTACCACACCCCTTGCACCCTCATGCACATGCCAAGGACAGATGATTTGATCATTACTGTGATATTGTTGTATTGCAATAACATGTAGTAATATGTAAATACTGTACAAGCCTGAATACTAGAGATTATGTTTGCTATTGTACACACTATCATATACACTCATTTTAAAGTGTTATTTCCTTATTTTCTGTTATATGCAAGACTATATAGTGTATATAGATATATATATAGATATATATATTCATTATATTCATTTTACTTACAGTTTCATTATACCTGCTGTGTTTATGTTTTACTGTTATGCATTTGCTTGTGTGAGCTATTTGTTTAGAATCATGGATATTCTGTGTGCATTCACTGATTTTCTGTTGTAATCATGTATTCATATGTATGTGCTTTGGGCCTGCTGTTATAATCATATCCTTTTATCAAAGTATTACTCCACATGTATTTCTGTATATGCTGCATTTCCTTTGTCTTCAGTTTATAGCTGATAATGCCTTTTCTTTGTTCTAAATTTCTTGCTAAGTCTACAATTTTTCCTATGTAAGATTATACCCTAGGGAGCCACCTTATTATTACTTTTTAGCCAATAACATTTCTAGAACTATGCCTCTATCAGTAGTATAATAGTTGTTGCTCAGCCTCTCCCTCGAAGGGAGATGAGACAAACTAGTAAGTCTGAGGGAAGGCCTGGCTCCCCTGTGACTGTACCACTTTTACTTGCAAGAGTATTGCCTGTAATAAACCTGTTTTTATTACATGATATATGTCTGCTTGTGACTGATGTTCTTTGTCTCAGCCAGACACCAAACAAGAACCTGATAGTGAGATTTCTCACTTCTACAGAGGGATGTGAGCCCCCTACCTGGAAGTGGCATCAGTGCAGCCACTAAGGGGGTCCCAGAGATAGAAACTCCAGCATTCACCAGGGACAGGGTCCGGAAGGGGCTGGCAGTCATCAAGATAGATAAGGGCCCCAGGTCAAGATGGGATGCATCTGACAGTGTTAAAGGAGTTGGCAGAAGAACTGGCTGATCCTCTAGCATATCTGTTCAGCAGCTCACTGCAGTCGGGGGTAGTACCTAGAGTATGGAGTGTGGCCAATGTAGTTGCACTCCATAAGGGAGGGATAAAGCAGAGCCAAGAAACTACAGGCCATTTAGTCTGCCATCTATTGTGGGAAAGCTGATGGAGACTCTTATCAAGCAGTACCTTATTGATTATGTGAAAAAAATGGCCTCCAGGATAATTTACCAGCCTGGGTTCGTAGCAAGGAGGTCATGCCAGACCATCTTTATTGTCTTCCATGACTGAGTAACAAGGGAGCTGGATGGGGTCATGGAGTGGATTTTCTTTACTTCAATATTAGTATGGGCATTTGACTCAGACCCACATAGCACCTGCTGAAGAGATTGGAGGACATTGGGACAGCAAGGTATATAGTCAGGTGGGTGGGAAATTGGCTCAAAGGCAGGCAGTAGAGGGTCGTTGTCAATGAGATTAAGTCAGTGGAGGTGGATGTCACAAGTACAGTACCACAGGGATTGGTCCTAGGCCCAGTTCTTTCCAACACGTTCATTCCTGACATGGGTGATGGAATACAGGGTAGGCTCACCATCTTTGCTGATGACACTAACCTTTGCAGATGGGGGATAGTGCTGAGAGAGTTTGGGAACTGCAACATGACCTCCAAAGGCTAGAAAGATGGTCAAATATGTGGCAACTGAATTTAAATGCAAAGAAGTGTAAGGTAACGCACCTGGGGAAAAGGAACCCCAGGACAGAGTACTGGCTAAATGGGATTAAACGTAGTACCACTTCAGAAGAGCAGGACCTGGGAGTCATTATCTGTGACACTCTAAAAAAGTCAAGCTAGTGCAACAAAGCCTACAGGAAAACTAGCAGAACATTGAGGTGTATAGAGAGGAGTATATATAGTAGAAGGAAAGAGGTAATTCTCCCTCTTAATCGATCCTTGGTGAGGCCACACATGAAATACTGTCTCCATTTCTGGGGCCTTCACTTCAGAAAGAATAAGGACAGGCTGGTGGTACTGCAAAGAATGATGAAGAAGATGCTACAGGGCCTGCGTAGGGTCTCCCACGAGAAAGCGTCTGAGAGCACTGAACATGTACTCACTGGAGGCCAGGAGGGAGAGGGGGATATGATTGAGACTTTCAGGTTCCTGAAGGGCATAAGTAAAGTGTACCACACAGAGCTATTTAATAAGAGCACCAGCTCAGTGGCATGAATGGAAACTGAAGTGGGAGCTCCAGGAGGGATTTGAGGAAGTACTACTTTACTGAGAGGGAGGTAGAGCCATGGAACAGTCTGCCTGCTGAGGTTGTGCATGCCAAGACTGTGGAAGGCTTCAAGCAAGAATGTGACAGAGTAAGGGAATTTAAAAAAATGAGCTCTGTTCCAAATACTGGGGTAATGAAGGATGAGCTGAGGGAGGGGGGTGGGTCCCCAGATTGACACTTACGTTCTGGGCAGATTGACACATAGGTCCTGCACAACTTTGTTGATTGAACAGATTCAGTAGATGCTTGTTTTTTTTCTGCCATCACAGAGTTTGTTTCTATGTTACCTAACATTTATTACCTCCAGCACGGAAGAGAGGAAAAAAATATGAGGAGGAAACTTCTGGGGTCCAAGCCCTTGGTCACTTCCCACAAGGCTAGGAAAAAAATTAGTGATGGCTTGGCTACCACAATTGAGAGACCCAGTTCTAAGGGGCACATTTTAGAGGAAGAGCTTTCACTTTATACCTCTAATGGGAATGATGTGGGGGTGCTTCGAGCTGATCTCTGCAAATAAGGAGATTACCTACAAAGGAGGCCCAACCCCCAAAGTGTGAGAAGGAGAGCAATGAAAGCTGAATGTCACTCACCTGTCCTTCACTGAGGGGAGCCCTACAGAGAAAGCTGAACCACTGAGGGGGTAAGGCATAGGAGTTGGGGCATTATGAGGCCTGGACTTGCATTATTGTGTGATATTCACCCTTGAGGAGAACAGGAAGGAAAGTAAGTGGAGACTAGGTGAACCTTAGGTGGCCATGGGGGGAATAGCTTATGCAGGTGCTTTCTATGTGGCCTGCACAGCTAAAGGAGCCCCAGGACTTAAAGGCCCCACCCTCTGGCACCTGAAGCCTTAAATGCTACATCAGGAGGTACAGCTGAGTCAATCTACACAGTTAAAGCTTTCCCAGGAGCATAGGACATTCTCACCTGAAGGACAGAAAGAGAAGGATCACAACCAAGTCAAGGAATCCACCCTCAAGATGCGAACTTCATGGGATCAGAGTAAGACCATCGGCATAGAGGTCAGGGAGCCCTGGAAGCCACGCAATGGTCACGGCTTGCATGCATCTGAGTGCAGGGGTAGTTGGAGGCCGATGGCAAAGCCTGATGCCATGAGCACAATGTAGAAACAAAAGGTAGGCAAATCTGAATGACTGATTGAAACATCAAATAACAACTAAGACATGGTAGAAGACTGAATGATACATGCTTGTACTGAATGGTGTGCACATGCCAACCATTTCCATGAGGGAGGTTAGTATTAGTTGCTGATGCACTGCAGGCCAGGTGATCTGAGGCAGTATAGAACAACAAATGAAACTGCAGAGGAAAACAGGAACATAAGAGAACTGAAAACTAGGAACCAGGTACTGCTGAACTGAGTAATCAAACCACAAGAACACAAATAGAAGTGGCTACATTGCTAGGAAGCCAGGTGAAAACATTTAAAGATTGTAGTTGAACTAAGAGATTACAGATGGTCTGGATGAAACAGCAAAATGGGAAGCCTGAAATAGCACAAGGCAAAACGAGAATGATGAAGGCAGGACACTATGAAAACTGGAAGCACTCAAGAACCAAAACAGAAAGAATACAGGAATTACAGGACAACAAGAGTGCAGCAGGACTAGTTGAATTAAAGCAGCACTTCAAAATGCAGCCAGGGTGGTAGAAAAGCAAAATGCAGAGCCCAAAAGCACAAAAGGAAAGCAGGACACAAACATGGGGGGGGGGGGCTGAGCCTCTATCAGTAGCAAAGAAACAGTGCTTCTGAGTCAGGCTGGAAGAAGCTGGCATAAATAGCTCAGGAAAGGGGTGTAGCTGGCTGCTCCTACCCACTGAACTGCAGGCATGGCCTTTGAATTAACCACTAAAATTGTATGTTTTTACATTCGCTTGTGCACATGCACAAGGAACGTTTTGGGAGAGTAGCACACTTTGGAGGTGTGCCTCTCCCTTTCAATCCACTGCTCCGTTGAGCAGGCGTGGCGGTCCAGCACCAATGGGTGCGGGAGCTGTGTATGATAGCGGTGGTCTTCGCTTCAAAGAAAACCACCGCTGTCATACACAGCACCGTGTCATGCCGCCCCCCCCAAATATTTGCTGCCAGGCTGGGAGGCCACCCCAGCGTGGCCAACGTCCCGTGTCATCTGCCGACGGGGGTGCCTATTCCCCCGTCGGCTCCAGCCCCTCCCCAAGCCATCTTTCTACCATGCTGGGAGCCCACCCCAGTGTGGCAAACGTCCCGTGTTGTCTGCCGACGGGGGTGCCCAATCCCCCGTCGGCTCCTCAGTCCCCCCAGCCATCCTTCTGCCACTCTGGGAGCCCACCCCAGAGTGGCAAACGTCCCACGTAGTCTTTTTTTTTTTCACCTGTAAAGCAAAAACGGTCCCACGGCGCTTCTCCCAGTCCCCCCTCCCACAACCCGCACCCACCCACTGCACACCCAGCCTCCCCACACACCTCCACCTCATACTTACCTCCGGAGCTCGGCGTGACGATCTTCGGTGGACCGGGGACACGTCTTCTCTCTTCAAAGCCGACTGCTAATTGAGGAAATGCCAGTAAGCTGTATAATGGGCTAGATGGAGGGGTTTCAACTTTATTGCATATCTCAGGCATTTTTTGGAATTTTTGCACCAAATTTTCAACATGGGGTTTTTAGGACCCCGTCTCATGAATGATGTCATTGTCATGGCATTATTCGGGCCCGAAGGGTGATTTCACAATCACTGCGCAGTCACTGCATGAAATCACCCTTCAGGCCTGAAAAATGCTATGACAGTGACATCATTCATGAGAAGGGGTCCCAAAAACCCCATGTTGAAAATTTGGTGCAAAAATTCCAAAAAATTACTGTTTTACGAGCATGCATTGCGCAGTTCCTACACAGGCTTGTAAGTTCGCGAATTTTCAATATTTTCACTCCAGATTTTCAACATTGCCATTTTACCACACCTTCTTATGAGCAGTACAGCTGTCATTTTTCACATCCTGCCCAAAATGTGTTTCCGCCCATGTAGCACACAATAGTGCAGTCGGTGTGCGAAATCAATGTATGGGACACATTAAGAAAATCATGGTGACACTGTTCATTAGCAGAGGTCTTACAATGGCTATGTTGAAAATTTGGTGAAAAAATTCCTACAAATGACTGTTTTACGAGCGTGCGTTGCGCTGTTCGTATGCACACTCATAGGTTTGCGAATTTTCAATATTTCCACTCCAGATTTTCAACATTGCTATTTTACCACACCTTCTTATGAGTAGTACAGCTGTCATTTTTCACATCTCACCCAAAACGTGTTTCTGCCCATGTAGCGCACAATGGTGCAGTCGGTGTGCAAAATAAATGTATGAGACACACTAAGAAAATCACAGTGACACTGTTCATGAGCAGAGGTCTTAAAATGGCTATGTTGAAAATTTGGTGAAAAAATTCCTAAAAATGACTGTTTTTCGAGCGTGCGTTGCACAGTTCCTACGCATGCTCATACGTTTGCAAATTCTCAATATTTGCACTCCAGATTTTCAACATTGCCATTTTACCACACCTCCTCATGAGCAGTACAGCTGCCATTTTTCACATCCTGCCCAAAACGTGTTTCCACCGATGTAGCGCTCAACGGCGTAGTTGGTGTGTGAACTCAATGTATGGGACACATTAAGAAAATCACAGTGACACTGATCATGAGCAGAAGAGGTCTTAAAATGGCTGTGTTAAAATTTGGTGAAAAATTCTAAAATGACTGTTTACGAGTGTTCATTCGCAGCTCTATGCACACTCTAGTAAGTTCTGCAATTTTCAATATTTTCCTCACATTTTCAACATTGCCATTTATCACACCTCCTTATGAGCAGTGCACCTGTCATTTTTCACATCTTGCCCAAGCGTGTTTCCATACATGTGGCGCACAATGGGCGCAGTCGGTGTCTTGAGAAATCAATGTATGGGACACATTAAGAAAATCACCATGATGCTGTTCATTAGCAGAGGTCTTAAAATAGCTATGTTGAAAATTTGGTGAAAAAATTCCTAGAAATGACTGTTTCTGACTCGTTCTGCGCGAGTTCCTACGCTTTCGTGGGTTTCTAATTTTCAATATTTCCACTCCAGATTTTCAACATTGCTATTTTACCACACCTTCTTATGAGTAGTACAGCTGTCATTTTTCACATCCTGCCCAAAACGTGTTTCTGCCCATGTAGCGCACAATGGCGCAGTCGGTGTGCGAACTCAATGTATGGGGCACATTAAGAAAATCACAGTGACTCTGTTCATGAGCAGAGGTCTTAAAATGGCTGTGTTGAAAGTTTGGTAACAAAATTCCTAAAAATGACTGTTTTACGAGTGTTCATTGCGCAGTTCCTATGCATACTCGTTAGTTTGCGAATTTTCAATATTTTCACTCCACATTTTCAACATTGCCATTTTACCACACCTCCTTATGAGCAGTGCAGCTGTCATTTTTCACATCTTGCCCAAAACGTGTTTCCGCCAATGTAGCGGACAATGGCACAGTCGCTGTGTGAACTCAGTGTATGGGACACATTAAGAAAATCACAGTGTCACTGTTCATGAGCAGAGATCTTAAAATGGCTATGTTGAAAATTTGGTGAACAAATTCCTAAAATAACTGTTGTTTTCTGGCGATCGTTGTGCAGTTCCCTCGCACGCTCGTAAGTTTTGAACTTTCAATATTTTCACTCCAGATTTTCAACATTGCCATTTACCACACCTCCTTATGAGCAGTACAACTGTCATTTTCACATCCTGCCCAAAATGTTTCCTATATATAGTGCACAATGGCGCTGATCGGTGTCTTGAAATCAATGTATGGGACACACTAAGAAAATCACAGTGACACTGTTCATTAGCAGAGGTTTTAAAATGCCAATGTTGAAAATTTGGTGAAAAAATTCCTAACAATGACTGTTTTACGAGTGTGCATTGCACAGTTCCCATGCACGCTCATAGGTTTGCGAATTTTCAATATTTCCACTCCAGATTTTCAACATTGCCATTTTACCACACTTCCATATGAGCAGTACAGCTGTCATTTTTCACATCCTGCCCAAAACGTGTTTCCGCCTGTGTAGCGCACAATGGGGGTAACAAAAAGGTCATGCTGAAAATTTATTGTGCAAATACCAGCAATCGCACAGGGCATTAGGGTAAAGCACCATACATGCCAAACACCACTGCAAATACCTGCAAGCGAACGTTCGGCATTGACAAATGCTTGTTAGTACTGTCTCTGTACTGTGTGTGATAAAAGGCATAAAGTTATACAACAGTGATTCCCGGCATCTATTTAGAGGAGACAGATTAGTTTGTTAAATGTTAAAAATATGAGAAACAGTTATTAGATGCCAACATCTATTAAGTTACATAAGAGTGTTATATGAAGCTCTACCCTTTCAGGATTTGCACAAGAGGTGCAGAAACAGTGAGAAAACATGGTGCAATTCTCTAATCCTCTTACAGAGGTGGATTATTGAACTAAACTTGGAAATTTGACTAAACTTTTACCTTGCAGCTCATGGCTGCATTAAAAAGCACAATTATATGGACATGCCTTAAAAATAACCTATGTTTCCTCCATCTCTAAGCTTAAGATGTATTACCTGTTTAAATTAAGAGGAGTGGCAGTGTCATTGAGAATATGACATGCATTTGTTATCTTGCATGCTTGTAATTTTAACTGCGTGCTTATTTATGCAAAATAATAAATATATAATGTTGAAACAAAAAGAAACCTGCAACCTAATAATGAAAACTGAATTCTTTTATGTTATCAGCACTTGAGTTTTCAGGTAGACAAAGTGAATAGATATGGCAAACCAAATGCAGAACTTTCCACATTTATCTCAACCTCTGTTCCTGCCATAAGACTGATGATGGATTTGGGGTTTCTTAATTTACATACTGCTATTTGTAAATTGTGTCCCTCTGGGACTGTTATGATACATTTTGATGATAACTCTCCTTGTAGTGTATGGTAGAATGTTATTATGGGGTGACTTCTGTTGAAAGCTATCCTTGTTGTACCATCGATGTGATGTCAAATTCCTGTTGTTCTATATTGAGTATGTCACATTGATGGTACAACAGCATCAGATGAGTTTGCACATGCTCATCAGTAAGCACCACACCTTGGGAAATGGCCACAGTGGTGAGACATGGACCTGAAAATGATCAGTGGTTATTAAAAGAAAACAAAGTAATGGCATATTATTGATTTACTTTTGCCTACTGAACAGCTGGCATGTGTAAACTTACTTAAAAAAAAATTTAGTCTGTGAGATTGGGGGACCAAGGATGGAGTTGGGCTCCTTCTTTGGTTGGGGGGTGTCTGAAAGCACACTGCAATACTCCAGAAGTGGGCAGCCATTGATTTTCTGTTGCCCATACAGTATACAAGTGTAAGACCCTGACCCCTGCCTTTTTGCAAATGACAGGTGGTATGCTGCTGAAGCTGACAGCAGTACCTGGTGGGGACTGGGTTCGGGGAGGACTAAGTTACTCGGCACAGGGGGCCTAGGTTTAGTTACTCTGCACAGGGGCACCCAAGTAAATACGAACACAGGAAGCAATAACTGTAATATCCTATACCAGGAACGGGATTCTAAAGAGTGGCTTTTATTCACATCCAAACTGAACAAACAAAGCATAGACGGACCCCCACGGGGCTACATTCCTAGTAATGCAGATTAGAGACACAGAACACTTCTTCACTATTCCAGCCCTCAGGCTCTGAACTCATCAGTCACACAGCCTGGACTTGCACACAGCTTTGGGTACACAGCCCGACTTGTACACTACTTGGGTTTTTCCCATGGCCAGGCTCCCCCGCCAACCACTTGATTGCGGTCCATATGACAGTGAACCAGTTTTCCTGTTGGTGGCTCCCCAAACCACCTTAGAGCCTTCGACTCCTTAAGGAAAATTTTCATTCCAATCCCACATCTGGGTACTTCCCTCATCACTGGCCAAGTGCATGAGGCAAAGTAGAAATCCACAGAGCAAATCCGTAGAGGTAGGTGTACCTGGTTACTAAAGATGGGGGGTCTCCCAACTCCAGCTCCCATTGTCCATACCCGGCAATTTCTCTGGACACTAAACAACTCTTTTTGAAAGCTTGGCAATGTAGATTACAGGGTAGACATATGTCACATCTCCTCTACATGTCTTGACTTTCCCCTTGTGCTGGACTTTTACTTTTGGCTAAGCCTATTACTCTAGGCCTCCCACTACTTCAGCAGTCCAATCCCCACTTTAACACAGTTCAGGATGAAACATTGGCCTATTAGGAAGAGCAGAACTCACCCTTTGGTTGCAGGTGCCCCACAGGCGAATCTTGAAATCTTCTTGTACCCCACACACTTGGGAAAAATAAGGCAGTTTCTTCTCCAGCAGTAGCCAGGGGATTGCCCCTGGAATAGCAGGCAATCCTTCCACCCCCATCCCCACTGGGGTGGGGCACAGAGACCAGAAGCAGTGGTCTCAATCACTTTAAAGAACAGCTTACTGTGTCCCTCTTTAGGCAGAAACACACACCTTTCCCTAAATGTAGCTCTATTTCAGAGCTGAGGCTCAAGAGCCTGTGCACAGAACTGCTGTGCTCCTCACACCACAATCTCCAACAACAGACTACTGTTCAAAACTCCCAACATTCTAATCTAACTCCCTCCTGCAGATTCCAATGTGGCTCATGCTGCTGTGATAGTTCTATGGTGATGTCATCCCTCAGTCTCAGGTAAGACTGAGAACAGAGTGAGACAGTGTGAAATCCATTTAACTGGAGTTTCACAAGCTGCCTTCCCTGCCTACCACTAGGTCTTACTGGGATTCTAGTAACCCCAGGTAACAGGGGGGTTACACAAGACAATGGACGGACAACAGTAAACAACAACAGTGAGTTCACTTCTCGAGGCTGTCTGACAACCGAAAACCTCTCGAGCTTTGCTCTCGAGGTTTACTTGGTTGTCATGACAACCTTTCAAAGTGAACACAGCATTTTTGTTCACTGTTGCCTATTCATTATCCTCTGTGTAATTTATACTACTTGTATATGACCAGACTCCCCCGGAGCTGGTGAATGTTTGTTGTATTCCAATTTGTTCTTAGTTATTTACTGACGTGGAACGTATGTAAAAGATGTTTTCCAAAATACAAATAAATAATTTTTTATGTGTTGTTGTATTTGTAAAGGAGAAGCCTAATCTAAACTCTGAATATGTATATAAAGTCTTTAGACTGCAAAGTCTGTATCAGTTAAGACCAAACATTTGCTTAAATATATTTTAAGGAGGTGGGACACAGAAAATGGAAAAAGGGTACTGTGCATGCAAATGAAGCCCTGCCTGCCTGCCCTCCCTTGGCCCACATCATTGCCTGGCCCCTGGGAATCTGGGTTTGATGTACTGGGGGGGGGGATGGTTCTTCCCCCTAGTCCATCTCTAGGGACAATCAAAAAGGAATAAGCTAGGGCTAACAATTTTCCAGCAGAACATTTCTATGTGCAAACTGACTGGAGAGCTAATATTTTAGATAAACCTTTTACCAATATAAATATCCATTTAAAATGCCAGAAATCTTGAAAACAAGGATTATTGTCCCCCTCTTGAAAAAGGAAGACAAGAATAACTCAGCTTGCTACTGGCAAATCACCCTTTAGTTGAAGCCTAGAGACATCAAGGGAGGGTTTGGAATCAGGATTGGGGTCCTCTTGGTCTGATTCTCCTCCCCAGGACCTTGTCTAATGTAAAAGAATAGGTATTAGTTTATCTATCAACAGTTTAAGAATGCTGGCTTACAATCAGAATTCATCATAACAGTCATTCAGCAGTGCTAGAGGATAGGATCATACTTGGGATCATACTCCGGATGTGTAGAAGCACTCCTTTGCTATTTAATAATAGCTTAGTATTCCTCCTGTATTATAATTGTTCAATTTAATTTTAAATTTGGTTTTATTTTTGATGAATATAATATCAATTGGCAATCTGTTCCATTGTGTATGATTCTTTGAAAGATGTTTCCTTCTGTGTGTATTAAATCTATCACTTACAATTTGTAATGGATGGCCGCTTGTATTTATGGATGATTGAATTAAGAATTAATTTTGTGTATTATACAGGGTCATTCATAATTGTGAACATCATGAGTAGATCTCCCCTGATTTTTTTGTGGTTCTAATGCATTAATTTTAATTCTAGCAATCTATTTCTGTATGGTATATCTTTTAGGTCTGTTAATATTTTTGTCCATTATTAGTTTCTTCGTAACATAGAAGCACTGCCCCATACCCTTTAAATTTTGCACCCCCTTAAATGCTTTGTCCTTAGCTGACCTGATTGTGGAGGGTAAAAATCTCCCATCTAGCATTCTCCAGTCTTGTTTGGAAAAAAAAAAACTGTTATCATCCCTTTAAACAGCTGCAGCTCTCCAGGGCAGTGGCTTCCTTCCTTGGCCCTCCCCTTGGTCCAGGCAGCACAATATGGTTCTACAGGATTTTTTGGCTGCAGTAGAGCAGCTCCACCCTATTTTCCATTTTTATGTGCTACTTCAGGATACAGATAAAAAGAGCCCAAGAGGGATTTGCTTCTACTGGGAGCATGAACTCAGGCTGGAGTTGAATGAAAAGACATGGCAATAGATCTGGAGAAGTCTTTACAAGTTTATTAAACAAGATCGTTATAGATTCTTACAATTTCGGGTCCTACATAACCTATATTTTACCCCCCTTCATTTGTTTAGAGTGGGCAGATCTAGCTCGCTATCCTGCTAAGGTTGTGGGCAGATGGAGAGGAGTCTGAGGCATATTTTGTGGGACTGCCCATGGTAAGGCCCTTTTGGAATGTTATCCACAGTTCTCTTGATCCTTTTCTGGGACTGGATTCTTTTTTCACTCTGCAAGTATGCCTGGTTGGTTACTATCCTGCTGAGCTAGTTGGTCATCGTCGGGCCTTTATGCCTTTGATTTCAATCATGGCCAAACTGATCATAGATTGTCATTGGTTGGATGACTCCACACCCTCCTTTAAGGAATGGCATGCAGAGATTTTACAAGCCCTTGAAATTGAGCAACACATTGCTCATCGGCAAAATAGGCTTGACAAGTTTACTTCATGCTGGGCTCCAGTTCTTGCTTTGCTCCCCACTTCAATGCATTTACAATTGCCCTGGGATGGAGCTGGTTAGTAGATAGGTCTGCCTGTTTCTTTTTATTTCTGTTACTCATCCTACTGTAACTTTTATATATATTAAGTTTTTCTGGATGTCGATTTTCTGCTTTTTTATCTTTCATTTTTAGTTATTAGCTATGCTATGTGCTCTGGAGTTTTGGTGTGGCTGTAGGTGGGTGGCAGGAAGCGGCAGGGTATGGTTTGGGGGTTTGCTTTATTCTTTTGTGTTTATGTTGGTTACTGTTATGGTTTTTTTCTTCTTTGTATTTTTTTTCAGAATGTTCGATAAAGCCGTCCCTGTGATAAAGAGGGAAGATCTGAATGGACTTTGCATTCCTGATGTAAAGTGATCCCTTTCACAAGAGCCTGAATCATCTGGGGCACCTGAGAGCACTCAATCAAGGATTTCTAACCTGCTTCTGTGTGGATCAGCAGTGTTTGTTCTTGAACCGGGAGCTGGGATTCTACATTCTGTGACATCAGTTTTCTACCAGTCTGATTGTTTCTGGTGGTCTGGAGCTCAAGCTCAAGTACTGCATTTTTAGGGTATTGTTTGTTTTTGTCTGTGGTACATAGAACTCGGAAGTTGCTTCAGGTCCTAGTTTCAGGGTCTGCAATCTAAAGTCATAGGGGCTGGATACTGATATTTTGAGCAGGGGAATTTTCACGCTAGGGTCTGAAAACTAAAGCTTGTGATGTAAGCCATAGGGAAAATGGAGGGGCATAAAAATTGGAGGAATCAATGGAGCAGGTTGGGGGCAGGTCCGAGGCATGGTGCCCAGGCTACAATGGCTGGGGGTATCTTTGGGAGGATGGTGGGGTGCACTGGTTGTGGGTCAGCCATGGTACCGGATATAGTTTGGAAAGTGGAGGGGTTGCATAGTTTAAAGGCAGCTTATGCAGCTGAGGGAGAAGGTGAGATGGCTGAGAGGGATGCTAAGCTGGGAAAGGGAAAGGGAATGGGAGAGGAGTATAATGGAGGACAGGAGTGGCTCCACTGAGGGAGCAATAGAGATTAGAGGGGGGCTGTGGGAGGACAAGGAACAGTTAAAGGGGGAGCTGTAAGGGGACAAGAAGCAAGTACAGAAATAGGCAGGGGAAGATGCAATGGGGACTGGAGGAAAACAAGGGAGTATGGAAGCAGGGTAGGAGGGATGGGGATGGCTCTAATGAGGCTGCAGAAATTCCAGATAGAGGTGGCAAGGACACAAGAAAACCCACAGGGAGTGGTAGGAGGTTAAGTTTAAAGGTCCAAAGTCCGCAGAGAGTGCAAGGGAGGAGGAAGCAAGGGGTGGAGCCCATCCAGGGGGATTCAGGCAGTGGGCTTGGAGCAGAAAAACAGATATGCTCCACAAGGGTCACTATATGGGGAACAAAATCAGGAAAGTGGAGTTGATGAGTATCCAGGGCACAGAGGAGAAGCAAGAATGAAGGAAGATGAAGGAAAATTAGAAAGGAAGATGCTCTTTCTGGAAAGAACAAGGAGGGTAGTAAACATAAGGATAGGGGTGCAGGGGTAAACACACCCCAGAAAGAGCAAACTCAAAAGGAGGAGGGGGGAGACAGGGTGCTCAGGTTCAAAAGGGCTAGATGGGGCTGGGAAATGGGAAAGTTCTCTGGGGAATTCAAGCAGAGCATGGCTAGGGGCAAATCAAAGGGGAAGATAAAATCTTGCAGATGGTGGGGCAGAGATGGGCGGCCTAGCAGTAAATGCCTGTGGGGGCATGGAGCTAGGGGAGTGCAGGGGGAAGACTGTACACTGGGAGATAAAATAGGCAAAGAGGATAGTGAGAATAGGGTGGGAAATGAAATGGAAGGGGTTTTGAGAACAATAGAAGGGAAATGTAAACAGAAGGTGATGGAGAACAGGGTCCTACTTGTTGGGAACTCTATAATAAAAGGAATTAGATGGGTTGGGGGGCAAGAGTAGCACAGCATGTGTTGAGTATCTGCCAAGCATGAAGGCGGTGGGGGTCATTCACTATATCCCCTATAGGGGGAAAGAGCAGAATGAGAAAACACACCTGATGTTCCATGTGGGAACAAACAAGCTAGTGGGAAAAAGCCTGTTGGAAGTGCAGGCGAGATTTAGAGAACTTGCTAGATACTGCAGCAGTCTGGGGTTCAGGTCAGTGGCTTTCTCTGAGGTGTTGCCAGTACGAAAGGCAAGTAGTGATAGGAGGCTGAGGATTAAGGAGTTCAATGAGTGACTGGTGGGGTGGTGCAAGCAAATGGGATATGGGTTAGAAGGGGACTGGGAATCCACGTGGGGGGATAAGAGCCTATTTGCTCCAGACAGACCGCACCTCAATAGGGAGGGTGTGGCAGTACTAAAAAGCAAATTAGGAGAGTTCATAGAAGAAACCTACAATTTAAACTAGATTGGGGGGAAATCCACACTACAAGACAGGAAAAATGGGTTCTGGGTAGTCAGGGTACCGGTGGTAGGGCACTGGCAATCAAAGCACCAGCAGGAGGCCGCCGGCAAGCATAGTGCTGGTCCACACAGCCATGGTGGACTGGGGGGTGCTAAACAACATGGTGAAGTAGGGCAGAGACACACAATGTGAGCTAGTTGCGTAAGTGCCTCTCCGCCCGTACCTAACCGCTCCCTGGTTTCCCTCCCATATCATCCCAGCACACGTCCCCCTGCAACAGTTCAAGGCTTGTGACGTGCTGTAGGAGACATTCAGTGTGCATGAAAGGTACTGCAGTGTACAGTCCAGTCCTTTGCCATATCTGCCATGCCATGCTATCTTATATATGAATGGCAGCTCCCGTGCAGAGGAATTCAGTGGGAAACATGTCAGTACGACCACCCTCGATATCGCACCTGCCACAATGACCAGAATCCTGACATGCAAACAGCAAAGCCTGTGGAAGAAATGCCCATAAGCACTTTGTCTGTCAACTCAAATACAGCTGCCAACATTGAACAGTGTGTGCACAACATATGGCAAGCCATAACACAGCTTGCAGGCAAGAAGTGTCATCCACTGTGTCCCATGTTACCCTGTTAAGCAGCCTCATATTGTACTGATATGGAATCCAGGGATTTCCCACACATATTGTGAGAAGGGATGTACCACTCACATAGCTTGACAGTTATGTATTCATTTAAGAAACTCCACCAGGATATTATCCTGCAGTGAGTAACACACTGTAGTTTACAGAGGCACCCTGAGTAGCAGTAACAGACAGGATTTCAAAGCAGCAACATATGCACAATGTTAACTACCAGATAATTAAAATCAAACACTGACAGCATGATGTACATGTCAAATGTCACACAGACTGCAGAGGACCATTCTCCTGCATGACGGTCATGTTGTCCAGTACTCCAAGTTCAGGGCTATGTGCATGTGTTGGCAATGTGGCAGCATGGCATTCAACCCCAGAATGCTGAGTGCCCTGTTGCACAGGCACCCTGTTTGCGGTGGTGCCCTTGTTGTTTGCACCCTCTTGTCAGTGTTCTGATTGCCGGTGCCCTACCACCGGCATCTGGAACAGGAGAAATGGGGGGGCTACCAGCCTCCACCCAGGATAAAGCTAAAATACTGGGCATGAGGGAGAATAGTGAATGGGGGGATGGAGGGGGAACCTGGTGGAAGGACTTAGCAGCCAGCACCAGGGGCTTAGTAAATAAGAAGGTGGACTTGAAGGCCATCATGGGGGATGAAGCACTACATATAGTAGCTATAAGCAAGACCTGGTGGACAAAGCAGCACACCTGGGAAATTACTATCCCAGGTTACAGATGTTCAGAAGGGATAGGGAGTGTAAGGGGGCCGAGTGGCTTTAAACATCAGGGAAGGCATAAGTGTAACTGAAGGACAAGAGGAGGATGTGGAGACTAAGCTACTGTGGGTAATGCTAGGCAGGACGATGGGAGAATCCTTGCAATGTGGGGGGGTGGTATACGGACCACCTACCCAAGGGGAGGGCTATCAACAGTTAATTCAGGTAGTCACAAGGTTGACCCTAAAAGGAGAACTACTATTGGTAGGGGACCTAAACCTCCCAGATGTAGACTGGGAAATCCCAGATGCAGCATCATCAAAGAGCTGGGAGATACTACTTACGCTTCAGGGGGTATTCCTTTACCAGCTAGTCAGAGAGCCGGCAAAGGGCAACAACTGCTGGATGTGGTCCTGACAAATGGGGAGATTGTGGAGGAGGTGCAGGTGGGAGAAGCCTTGGGCAACAGCATCCACCGCATGGTAAGGTTCAGGGTCAGGGCAGGGAGGGAGACAAGTAAAACCAGTACTACAGTCATGGACTTCAGACGCATGTACTTTGACAAGATGAGAAGGGTAGTAAGGGAGACAATGGAGGGTATGGAGAATATAACGGCAGTGAATGACGTATGGCAAGCTATCAAGGGGGGGTACTGAAAGCTGTGGAAATGTACCTTAAAAAGGTTAGGAAGAACAAAAGGGGGAGGAGACCGCTTTGGTTTACAAAGGAGGTTGTGGGGGCAGTCAGAGAAAGGAGGAGGGCTTTCAGAAAATTTAAGAGGACACTCAGTGAGGAAAATAAGGAAGAGTATAGGGAAAAGAGGAGTCTGGCAGGGATGATCAGAAGGGTAAAAGCAGATACTGAGTTGAAAATAGCAAAAAAGGCCAAAAGGGGAGATAAAACCTTTTTCAGATATGTGAGGGAGAGGAGAAGGGCAAGACAGTGGATTACTAGGCTGAGGAGGGATGGAGGAATAAAATTGGAAAGGGACCATGAAAAAGAAAAGTTATTAAATAAGTATTTTAGCTTGGTATTCATGGAGGAGGAGGATGATAGGGGACTTGAGCTAAGGCTGAAGTGAAAGGAGGGCAAATGGGTGGATCTGAGCCCATTCACTGTGCATAGGGTTAGATCAGAGCTAGATAGATTGAGGGCATGCAAGGTAATGGGGCCTGACAGATTACACCCCAGGGTGATCAGGGAAATGAGGCAGGAGTTGGCCGCACCCTTGACAATGCTCTTCAATGTGTCCCTGGATATGGGGAGAGTGCCGGAGGACTGGAAGAGGTGGGATGTAGTGCCTCTACATAAGGGAGATAGTGAGGAGGTGAAGGGGAACTACCGATCTGTCAGCCTCACATCAGTGGTGGGGAAGGTAATGGAGGCATTAATCAAGGAGAGGGTGGTGGATTACCTGGAGGACAGTGGCTTGCAGGACAGCAGACAGAATGGCTTCATGAAAGGGAAGTCTTGCCAGACAAACCTAATTCAGTTCTTTGATTGTGTGACTCAGGTGACTGACCAGGAGGGGGTAGTTGTGGCCTATCTGGACTTCAATAAAGCCTTTGACACTATCCCACATAGGAGGCTGGTGAGCAAGATGGAAAGTCTGGGGTTGGGTGGGAAAATAAGCTGGGTGGAGGCCTAAATGTCAATAAGGACTCGGAGGGTGGTGCTAAATAGGATGCACTCCAGGACAGTGAGGGCGAAGAGTGGAGTGCCACAGGGATAAGTTTTGGGTCCATTTCTCTTCAACATCTACATCAGTGATATTGCGGAGGGTTTGAGGGGAAGGGTGTGCCCATTTGCTGATGATACGAAAATATGTAAAAGGATGGACACCTTGGGGGGGTGGAAGACTTGAAGGAGGACTTTAAGACGTTTGAAAAGTGGTCTGGGATGTGGTAGCTGAAATTTAATGCCAAGAAGTGTGCTGTGATGCATTTGCGGAGTAGGAACAGAAGAGCAGGGTACACCCTAGGTGGGGATGAAATCAAAGTAACAGAACAGGAGAGGGATCTGGTGATCATAGTCTCCTCAAGCCTTAAGATAGGAATCCAATGTAGCAGGGTGACGGGAAAGGCCAATGGAATGTTGGCATGCATAGGCAGAGGCATTACTAGCAGAAGGAGGGAGGTAATAATGCCCCTTTAAAAAGCCATGGTGAGGCCGCACTTGGAGTATAGGGTTCAGTTCTGGAGGCCACATCTCTGCAAGGATATAATTGCACTGAAGAGGGTTCAGAGAAGGGAAACCAGGATGGTGCATGGTATGCAGGGAAAGTCATACAAGCAGAGGTGTAAGGAACTGGATATGTACATGCTCTAGACAAGGAGGGAAAGGGGAGACATGATTGAAACTTTTAAATATGTAAATGAGCTCAATAAAGTGGGAGAAGAGGGTTTACTTAAGAGGAAGGAGGGGGTCAAAACTAGAGGGCACGGCCTCAGACTCCAAGGAAAAAGATATAGGCACAATATGAGAGGGCATTTCATCACGGAGAGGGTAGTGGAGCCCTGGAACAGACTACCTGATGGAGTGGTGGGTGCTAAATCGGTGGAAGAATTTAAGAGGGCATGGGACAAGTATATGGGCTGAGTTTTGGGGGGAGGGTGGGGGCTGGCAGGGAGGGGGAGGTGTAGGGGAAAATAAAAGGGGCAGACTAGATGGGCCAGTATGGTTCTTTTCTACTGTCAAGCTTCTATGATTCTATGATAAATTGAAAAAAAAAAACATAGAAATACAGAAATTGATAGCAGATAAGGACCGCCAGTCCCACCCAGTCTGCCCATGTTCTCTACCTGCTGCAAAAACCATAGAACCTACTTGATCTCTGGCTTTGTTCTATTTCCTATTGCTAGGGTTCCTCTATGCCTAGCCCATGCATTTTTTAATTCCACTACCGAATTTGCCCTGACCACCTCCACTGGGTGGCTGTTCCATGCATCCACCACCCATTCTGTAACGAAATACTTCCTCATGTTACCCCTTTGTCTTCCCCTTTCCAGCCTCATGTCATGACTAATTGTTCTAGAACATCTCTTTTTCTGAAAGATGCTACCCTCCTGCACCTTATTTATGACCTTGAGATATTTGAAGATCTCTATCATATCCCCTTTTTCCTCCTCTCCTCCAGGGTATATATATTGAGGTCCTCCAGTCTCTCCTCATATGACTTTTGGTGCAGGCCCTGCACCATTTTTGTTGCCCTTCTCTGAACTGCCTCTACACTGACTATGTCATTATGGAGATGTGGCCTCCAGAACTGGACACAGTAGCCCAGATGAGATCTCACTAATGATTTGTATAGAGGCATCACTACCTCCTTTCTTCTGCTGGTGATACCTTTCCCTATGCACTCCAGTACCCCACTGGCCCTCTCCACAGCCTTAGAACACTGTTTGACCACCTTTAGGTCATTTGATATGATTATCCCCAGATCCCTTTCCTGGTAGGTGGCCATCAGTATCTTTTTCAAGATTTTTAATATCCTTCTTTTTATGTTGGTACCACAATTGGGATGAATAATCTGAGTGGGGGTGAACTTATGCACTATATGATGGGAAAATCACCTCTGCTTCATCATTTGATGTTTCTTTTGATGGTCCAAAAACTTTATTAGCTTTTCAGTTGTTTTATTTATGTTTCCTATGTTCTAGGTCACTTGTTATCTGTATCCCAAGACC
The DNA here is from genome assembly GCA_016271365.2 of Neoceratodus forsteri. NCBI lineage: Eukaryota > Metazoa > Chordata > Ceratodontiformes > Ceratodontidae > Neoceratodus > Neoceratodus forsteri. The sequence continues at coordinate 137,999,678 of CM028138.1, read as the reverse complement.
TTTTTCTGATGTTATTTTCTTCTAATATTTACTGGATGATGGGGGCAGTGCAACAGTGAAGGGCCAGGTATGCTTGATAGGTAGGTACCTGACCCATGCAGTTCCACACCCCTGGACAGATGCACAGTGGCAGGCATGCATGAATGCTGGCCACTGTTGTGTGCCTGTCCACAGCCCTGCCCTCCCAGTGTGCTGCTGCACAAGGGTGGATCAGAGGACACAGGTGGGCATCCAGTCAGATGCCTAATCTGGTTCTCTAGTGGATCCCCTGCTCTGTGTGGAGCAGGAGATAGCAGAATGGCATGGAGCTGCATTTTTGAAGTCTGCAGGCAAATGCCTGAATGGCTGTCCCAACCCTTTCTAACTGCCCAGAGGGCTGGAACAGCATAGTGGGGATGGGGGAGGCAGGGGGTTGGTCCCTCTGCAGCCAGCTGGTGAATCTTGGGGGTGCACAACAGATATGGCAGGCTCCCTGTTGCCATATCCTGTGCCCCCCTCACCCAGCACTCCATACCTTTGTGATTGGTGAGAAGTGTGGGCACACCCTCAGAAACAGCTCTGAACCACCCACATGCATAGCTATGTGAATGGACAGGGGATCTGGTGTGAATGGGCATGTGTCCCTTCCATGAATGCTGCTGGGGTCCATGGGATACCGCCCTCTTCATGGCATTCCAATTTAGGATTGTCTACTTGACACAGATCCACAGCGTGTAGGCAATCCGCACTATAATGCATAGACACCAATATGTATTGATGTATATTATTCTTTGCAATGTGCATTGCTTTGCATTTGTCAATGTTAAACTTCATTTCCTATTTTTCTGACCAAGTTGTAAAACGTCCAAGTCCCTCTGTATTTCCTCCTTTTGTTCTATTGTTGTACATGGGACACCAATTCTAGTATAATCTGTATATTTGGATGCCAAGTTGAATAAGTCATTTATTAAATCTAATGTGAAGATATGTTAAAGTACTGGTCCCAGGAATGATCCCTGCAGGACTCCACAAGTCACATGGCCAGTACTTGATTTATGCCCTGTAATTACTACTTTTTGTTTATGATTTGTCAGCCAGTTTATAATCCAGTTTGCTATGTGATATAATAAGGATAACTGAAACATGGTGGAACATGGAAAGATATATATAGGGAAGGGATAGAGAAGGATATAAACTTTACAGAAATGATAGAAATAATAGGAAGAATGGGGGTGTTACAATGTATGTTATATCACAGATACATTCTACAAATATTTCAGACAAAATAAAGCAAGAAAATAATACTGAATCAATTTGGATTAAGATACAAGGGGGACACTCATATATTATAATAGTTGGCGTGATTTATCGCCCTCCATGTAGTTCAACAGAAATTATATAAACTGTAATAAATGAAATTGAGAAAGCAAGTGAACTGGGTGACCTGATACTGATGGGAGATATTAATATTGGTGATATAGATTGGGTTGGAAATAAAGCAAGAAGTAGTGTAGGTCAAAAGTTTCTAGAAAGTTGTAATATTCATCACCTAATACAACATATAAAAGAACCGACCAGAAGTAATAGCTTACTAGACATTGTGTTGAGCTCTGAGAAAATACAGAATAAATCATGTAAAGTATCTCATGTACAGTGTTATTTCAATACATCCTATTAAATATTATACATATATTTAATTGTTTTAAAAAGCAAATAAGAATGAAATACAAAAGCAACTAAACAAAATAGATTGGGTCAAGGAGTTACATGACCTAACAACTGAGGAAATGTGGCAGTTTATAAAGACAAAAATAATAAATATAGCTGAGGAGTATATACCAAAAATAAGAAAGCGTAAAAATAATAAGAGAAGACCAAAAAGGTTAAATAAAAAGATCAAGAGATTGCTTAAAAGAAAGGACAAGCTATATAAAAAACAGAAAATGGACCCAACCATGGAAAAAAATCAAATCATTTCAACAACAGTGAAGGAGGAGCAAGAAAGAAATTAAAAAAGCAAAGAAAAATATGGAAATAACCTTAGAAAACAATGCAAAAAAGGACAATTTTAAAGAATGTTTGGCATATATTTATTACTTATTTATTGCATTGTATTGACCTGGTAGGCCCACTCAGACAAGAAGTCCCTTTTTCAGGGGCAACCGGAGATACAGATGGTAACCAACTGAAATTGAACCAGATTAAGCTGTTGATGGTATTTTCAGTGAATGGGGGAAATTTGGCCAGGACACCAGGGAAATTTCCCTACTGCATTGCCATCAGTAGGGGGAGATTTTGGCTGTCTGAGTTGCGTGATGGCCTCTTGGACTACGGCCGAGCGGTGTGAGGACACACTTCAGGTAGGAGAGCTAGCCTCCTCTTCTACTGTGGATCTACCAGAGGTTGAAAATGTGAAAATGATTCCGGAACTTGTTCCAGGTAAAGATGATGAAAGCACGGACGTGTATGCTTCAGCAGAGGATATTTTTTCAGCAGTTTCTACAGTTGTTTCAGCTAAAGTTGGTTCTGAGGAATGCACACCTGAGAGAGTTGATGCTCATGCTGAAACTAGGGATACAGTTCAAAGAGCGTCAAGCAGTAAGTCTACCTTTAATTCAGAAAAGCAGAAAGGGTCGGCTGTCATTTTGCTTTCTTTGGCTGTCAGTACAGCGTCTGACACAGTAGCATCAAAGGCTTCTCCACAGCCGGGTGAATCATTTCTGCCTTTGGCACCTTTTTCAATTGACATTTATGCCAAAGACTTTCAGGCTGGCAGTATCAACTCTACTAATGTAGAAGTGTGCCAAAAGCCTGTAGTTAGTTCTGCTGTCCTTGCCAACAGTACAAATCCCTCAGGTTTCACTGCAGATAAACCAACTGTTGCATTACCAGGGAATAAGGTAGATTGTGAGCTGGGTCCTCAGCTGTCTAAAGCAGCTGGTTTCGTATTTAAACCCCCAGAGACAGTTGATAAGTTGCTACAACCTTCACACCCGGTACACTATCAAATGGTGCATAATCAGCAATCAGTAGCCAAAGTTTTTTCATTTACTAACCTCACAAATAATAAAACGAAAGATATAGCCTCAGGTAGCAACCTGGTGCCTTCAGAAAAACTGGCTATTTCTCATCCACAACGGCCGCTGGAATTTTCCACTGTTGGCCCCACTACTACTGCATCTACAGTAGAACCAGCCATATCTAGTGATATTTGGTCCCCACAAAAAGCTCTTTTAGAAGCAGGCTAGAAAAAAAATGTCAGGGGGAACTTGGCTTCCAGATCCTGCATGGGACTCTACTTTTGATTTCACATTATCTTCCCCAGATTGGAAACCAAAGTCTGAAACACGACCTATGAGCGCTCCAACTCATTTACAAGAATCTTCCAAAACTGTCATGAGCACTGTACCAGCTATTTCAGATCCTGATTGTCGTCAGGAAAGGAAATCTGCTATTGTCCAGAATAACATCTCAATAGGAGATCATACAGAAGCTACTAATCAAGACAGCACACCTGCTTATCGCAAACCTTTGATGTCAGAGTTATTCTCCCATGCTAAGAGAGAAGCAGCACCTAGAAGAAATGCTGTTCATATTAGATATAAAGGGGGCTTAGCAGATAGACCAGACCGCTATTATGTGGGCAGAACCTTGTTGAAAAACTCCTTGCATTTCTCTCACACCGATGTTTTTGCTTTTATAAATATATTGGGAGAAGATAACTTTGACATCAGTTTTCGAACGTTGCTTGCTTTAGTCTGGTTCTGGGAACGTTATGGACAGGTTAATGATCCCACTAACTAAACCCCTTATAAAGTATGTTACAGTTATGTTTCGCAATGAGGGGGTCCATGTGGATGATATTACCTTTTGGCTTACTCAGAAATGTGATGTGCTTAGCTCTCCAGAAGCAATTCTGGATTCTGAAAACTTTTGGACAGGGGGATGGAAATACAAAGTTAAGCTTCATCAGAATGATTCTGGAATTGAACATATTCCTAATTCCTTTCTTTTGGGAAGGGATAGAGGGGTATGTTTTTATGGGGGGCAGCTGAGAGCATGTTACAAGTATGGGGCCAGTACTCATCTATCAAGTACTTGTGATAAACCATGGTGTGATAACTGTGGGGAAATAGGCCATGTCACAATGCAATGTGCTAATCACACCAAGTGCAATTTGTGTGAAGAATATGGTCACACTTTTGGAGAGTGTTCCTGGGCAGCAAAGAATAAAACTTCCTGTGTCAGCCCTGAATTGCTTATACAGCAAGCACAAGAGACAGTGGCTCCCTTGGAAAAACCTCCCCAACTTTCTTTGCCGGGCCCTTCTTCACCATTGCTTTCTGTTTCAGTTTTACCTACAAGTATACCAGTTCAGAATCCCCCCCCCCCCACTCCTCTGCCTGTTCCAGCCAAAGGTTCAGTGGAACCTTCTTAGGAAAGTTGTCTGATATCAGACCTAGTTTCTGAATCAAAGTTGTTACTTCCTGTGTGTTATACTGATCCACCTTTTTCAAAGGAGTCTTTTCCTGCTCCCTCAGTTACTTCTCCTCTTGCTAGAAGAAGGTCTACGAGATCTTCAAGATCTAACCTCCCCTTCCCCAGAACCTATAGAGACTGACAATTCATATTCAGTACTTTTTTGGGGTGACTCAGAAATGGATTGTGGGAATTCTTATTCACAAGCCTCAAACTTAGACCCTTGTTCTCAGAGTCATGGGGATTATAAAGGAAAAAAAAAGAAAAAAAGGAAAAAATAGTTATTGAGCGCTGATTTTGCATACTCATGACTACATTTTTGGAGTTTCTTTTAATCCACATAGTATTCTTAATTCTGAGAAATGTCAGGCAGTTTTTCAATATGTCCATGATTAATAAATGGATGTATGTTTCTTGCAAGAAACTTGGATGTATTCTGCAGAACAATTAGTGACATTTAGAAAGGATTGGCAATGGGGTCCTTCCTATTGGTCTTTTGGCCCAGACAAGGCAGATGGTACTGGTATTCTCTTTAATTCTTATAACTTCACTATTAGGAAATTGATTGATTTAAATGCAGGAAGAGTTTTGATCTTGGCTGGGCTATGGGGAGCAACACTCTTTAGGTTTATTAATATTTACAATCCTCAAACTAAAGCTGAAAGAGTAGCCCTTTTGAAAACAATTCAACCTTTTTTTGTTACTACCTTATTAATCCTTTTTGGAGGAGATTTCAACTGTACCTTACCTCTGAAGAAAGTGGTTTCTCCTTCACAGGTGACAAGGAAAATCTATTGTGATTCCCATGCTTTATGTCACTTGGTTAAAATTGCAGATCTTACAGACTGTAGGAAACATCAGACTTCAGGGCCAGAATTTACATATGTTCGCAGTAAATATTTCACTACAATAGATGATTTATTTGTTTCCCAGAATGTATCAGTTGGGGATTTCAAAACTTGTCCAGTGGAATTTTTGGATCACCTTTTTTTATCTTCTACCATTTTTTTAGGAACTCCACATTTTTAGAAAACAAATAGATGGAAACTTAATTCTTCTGTTTTATTACATTTACATGTTCAGCATAATAATTTTAATCTCCTGACAGCAAGATTATCAGTAGCTTTTTTATATCATGATATAGGGAAATGGTGGACAACTACTAAATCTGATTTAAAACAGTGGTTTATAAAATATGGGAAAAAACTGGAAATAGGAAGTTTTTAAAATATCTTTCACTTAGGCAGCAATTGCAAAAACATTATACTTTTTCATAATCTTCAAAATTTGATTATACAGAGCAAATTGTACACTTAAAAAAAGAAATGTTGTCTTATCAATATGATAGAGCCTGAACAGTTCAGGCCTTGTTATGTAATGGGACTCAGAAATCTCCTATTGGTAATCCTTATGAAACTTGTAAGTTTTTTAGAAACTCTACCAATCTGGATGTTCTAATTGACCAAGAAGGGAATCATATAGAAACAATTGAGGGGATTAATGATATGCTGAATAATCATTTTCTTTCCTTAGCCCCCCAAGCCGTTATTTCCCAGGAAAATGTTAATAATTTTTTGCATGATATCTCAGTTCCACTTTTTCAAAATGAGATTTCGATCTTACAAGACTCAATCACTGGACCTGAAATTGAGATAGCCATCAAATTCTTAAATAATACTTCATCACCAGGGATCAATGGTCTTACTAACAAATTTTACAAATCCTTTTCAAACATGGTAGCACTTTGTTTAAAATTGTTTTTTGATTATTTTTTCAAAACCAATACTATGTATCCTTCTTTTTCAGAAAGGTTAATGATTTTTTTTTATTTAAAACAGAAACTAGAACCGATATTAAAAATTGGAGACCTATTACTTTATTGAACTCAGACTACAAAATTCTGACTATTTTGCTTAATAATCATTTGAAACATTATGCAGCTAAAGTCATTTCTCAACATCAGTACTGTGGCCTTACCAATAGAATGAAACAAACTGCTTTAATGAATATTAGGGATGTCATTGAACACTCCACAAATTTAGGAGCAGCAAATAGCATAGTTGCAACTGACTTAGAAAAAGCCTTTGATAGGGTTTACCGGCCTTTTTTATATCAAGTTCTACAATCCTATCATGTCCCTCTTGAAATCATACAGAACATAAAACTCCTTTATCAACATTCCTATATTTTCCCAGTAATACAAGGTTAGGTTGCTTCTGTTTTTTCAGTTCCTACAGGGGTTATGCAGGGATGCCCCCCTAAGTCCACTGTTATATATGTTTTCTTTAGACCCTTTGCTAAAAAAGTTAGTGGACACTCCTTTAAGGGAAGATATTTCAGGCATGGGCATACAACGGCAGTTGCTAGTACATGCTTATGCAGATGATGTTTGTTGTTTTTTTTAAACCACACTTTTAATCATTTTTAAGGGGAATTTGCAAAATATGCTAGCATCACTAATGCAAGATTAAATCTTGCTAAAACACAAGGTTTGCTTATTGGTAATGGACATGATTTATTGGTAAGAGAATTTGGGATCAATTTCTCTGTGGAACCCATTGTCATTCTTGCCATTTCATTTGGCTCCCAAAGCTTGCCACTAAATAATTGGGATATGGCCCTAAAGAAACTTGAGCCCAAAGTTTCCAGATGGAAGCAGTGGAAACTTACAAAGCAGAAACGCATTCATCTTTCGAAGCAGTTTCTTTTGCCTTGCTTACAACATGTTGCAAAAATATTCCCTTTACCTATTACATTAGAAACCAAGGTTTACAGTTTATTTTTCCAAATGTTATGGGGCAATCAGCTTAATCCTATCAAGAGACATTTTAATTATCTGGATAAGACTAAGGGTGGCATTGGCATGATTGACCCAGTTGTTTTTTGTTGTTATTTATTTTTTTCAGTTACTATTCACAGTGGTTTATTAGCTGTTTCAGAAGGTGGAAATGCTAGGGTACAATTACTTTTACATAATTATCTAGCTGCTTGGAAGCAAACTCCACCAAGATGTAATAAATAACTATATATACCATTATACTTTAAACCAGCAGCACAGAAATTATATAAATGGGGTATTTCTAAGGAAATGCTTTTACGTTGCTATGGGAAATCTCTTTATAAATCCCTGATGGGTTCAATCTATCCTTCTGCCCCTAGTTTCAAAAATTGTCCTGACGCAGATAGTCACCTAATCTTATCTCAACTTAATAGTACCAGACTTCCTCCTCAGATGTGGGAAACCCTTTGGTTATTAAAATATGGAAGATTAAATCTGAGAGGTAATGCAAAATACAAAGTTAAAGAAGAAAGGAATTGTCCCTATATGGATTGCATTAAGTTAGAAGAATCTACTAAGAATTTTTTGTTATATTGTTCCTTTTCAAAACATCTGTTTTTTTTCTTTTTTTGGCAAAACAATGGAATTTCAAATGGATGGCTTTTTTAACCTATGACATTTTGTTAATTGGTAAATATCCCCACAGTTTATTGATGCTTCATCAGGAAACTTTTTTTTGTTTTGTTTTCTCTGTTTTTATTTATGGCAGGCACACTGTCAGTGGGTGCTTTATCAAAAGAAAATGGATTACATAGTTTTTCCCAGATTAATTATGCAAGAGATGGGAAAATTATATGATAGAGATTGTTGTTTTTTTTCCTCTACTCAAACCACTAGATGGTGGAAAGGTTTTCATATATTTATTAAATACAAGTAGAATGTTTGATTTTTAATTTTTGTGATACTTGTATTTTTCCCCACTTTAGGGTGTTTATTTTCTTTATACATGGTAATCGTTTATTTTCTGGAGTGATTTATTTCTTTTTTTTTATTTTTTTTGTTGTGTATAATTTGTCTTAAATTGTTATTTTCTGTTTTTCTTTACAATAAAAACTCCCGTACTCTGTAGGCGGATGGCACTGTCCGTCTGTCTGCAGAGATGGAGGACCTCAGTCTGAAGGAGGTAGTGGAAGAGGATGGGCGTGGACTTGGAGCTCAGGAGCTCATTGCAGTACCTTCTGTGTTGGAAGGAGAAGGTCAGCTTGTAAGTGGTGACCAAGCAGTGGTTTTGGATTCACCTTTCTCTACATTGCTAATGGAAACAGAGGTGTCTGCAGAAGCACAATTACAGAAAAAATTGAATAGAATAAAATCCCAATTGTCAGACTTGATAAATATAGCTGAAAGAGACTTTCATACCTGTCAGCAGAAGCTGGAAGTGGAATGGAATAAACGGAAATGTTCTACGGCAAGTCCACCAAGTGCAATCTAAGGATGAAGTTTTGCCTATACTACCAGTGTTTTTTTTCAGGAAGAACCTGTCCAGTTTCTGTATGGACTCCAGGAATGGCTTTACAGCAAACAGGATGGTTCTGGGAGGCAGGTCATTGGGTTCCGGATCCGCAGTTGGTCTGTCTGAGTTGGGTGTGGTGGTGGATGTTTTGTGCTTGGAGCCTTCTGTTGGTGAAAGGCCTCTGTCCTGTCCCACTGCAACTGCGTGTTTCAAGGGCAGGTAGGAGAGTTGAAGGTTCAGCCTGGCGTGCTGGACCAGGCTTTGTTATTCAATGATTCTGCAGTTTTGGATATTATTTTGGACTCACAAACTGAGGTTTCTGATGGGCTACATAAAGAAGATGAGTCACGCAAGGTCCAGTCGACCTTGGTCGATATTTGTTGAGGAACTGGTACTGATTCTGTTCAAAAGAATGCTGATTCTTCTATCAATTTGGATTCTGGGACAAAAACTTATGCTGGCTTATTTCAGATGCCTGCTGAAGTGGCCAAACACCGATTTTTGGTCAGACTCTGCTACAAGGGTAAAGCCACTGTAGTTCTAGACAGAATTTGGGTTGGGAAGACCCCTTTGGTGGATTCTCTAGCATTTTCACCTTCTGATGTGTATGCTTTTATTCATCCTTCAGGTGAACATACATATGATATTAGTTTTGTGACCTTGAAGTCACTGGATAAGTTTTGGAGGAAATATTATGAAATTAAAGACTCTGAGGTTTGGAAGGACTTCTTGGCGATTCCTATAACCAAACCAACTATCAAAACTATTACTTTTCTTTTTCACAATGAGGGTATTAATGTGGCTAATATTATATTTTGGTTAAAAAAAAAATGTTCAGTGTATGAGCACCCAAAACCAATAATTGATGAGAATGGTTTCTGGACAGGGGGGTGGACTATAAGGGTTCAATTAAATCATACAGAGGAAGGCATCCAACATCTTCTAAGTTACTTTTTTCTGGATTGTGACAGGGGAATATGGTTCTATGCAGACCAGCCAAAGAGCTGTTACAGATGTGGGTTATTGCAGCATTTGAACACCTCATGTGACCAAGTTAAATTTTTTCAGTGTGGTATGTTGGGTCATACAGCAGTTCATTGTGAGGCTCCTTCTATGTGTCATTTATGTGGGGAGGAAGGTCACTCATATGCTGAATGTTCAGGGGCTACTCACAATAATGATGCTTCTTCAGATCAAGAGTATTTTTTATATAGGGCTAGAACCCCCCCCCCCCAGGAATCTGAATCAGGAGGTATTGAAAGGGGTAGACATTGTGGTAGAGGGAGGGGAAGGGGTATAAGGAGTGTAAAATAAAGGTCCTCAATAGTTTCCTCCTCAGTTGAAGCCAATCCTATTTTTCATGATGACATGGAATTTGCTTCATCCCCTCAAACTGTGGCAGATGGTGGGGACAGAGGAACTCCCTTTGTAACTCCCCTTGGTTCCCTAATAAGGTAAAGCAGAGGGTTTCTTCCTTCTGTTACTTTAGATAATGAACATCTTTCTATATCTTCGGTTATGAATGTGCACCATTTCAAGGAAAAAGTTAATGTTTCTCCCTCTGTAGGGGAGGAAAGAGCAGAAGGCCTTAGGGTACAATGGGTGCCTCTGTCTCCTTTACCACTAACAAATAGTTTTACTCTCCTCTCATCTTGGGGGGAACAAATAGAGCAGGAGAATCCTCTGGTTGAATTTGAACTATCCCAGAAATCTGTGTAAATGGTAACATCAGGTATACAGTTACCCCCTATGAAAATCCCAGATGTTAATAAGTGAGTTACGAGATCCAGTGGGAAAATTATAAAAAAAAAACCTCCCTGATTTTTCTTCCCTGTGGGTTGCAAGCTTAAATGTTAACAGTATTAAATCATTAACTAAGCGACTTGCAACTTTTGGTGTATTGTGTCACTTAAAATTCGATGTGTATCTATTACAGGATACTAGGTTGAATACCCCGAATAAGGTATTTCAGGCAATGTGTAATTGGCCATGGAGCATTTCATATTGGTCAATGGGAAAGGACGCTTGCAGTGGGATAGGGATTTGTTTTTTAACTTTAGATGTGCAAGTTTTACGCATGGTTGATATAGACCTTGGGATGCTTTTTCTGCTAGATGTAGTAATTCATGGTCTACGAGGTAGACTCATTTCCTTTTATGGTCCCCAATTAAAAGCTTCAAGAATTGCTTAATTAAAACAAATACAACCTTTTTTATATACAAGTCATCATTTTTTTTTGTGGAGATTTCAACATTAATTTTCATCATAGAACTGAAATGGGTAAACAATATTGTGATAAAGTTTTTCTAAAAACAGTTTTGGCACAAGCTAATTTAGGAGATGCACATGCTTTAAGTGGTTTGAAAGCAAAACTGACTTTTTCAAAAGGCCTATTGAAATCAAGAATTGATTTTATTTTTATACATAAATCTTTGATGATGCATAATGTAACAAATTTACCAATAGAAACTTCCGATCATTCCTTAATAGGAGTTAGTATAGAAAATCCCCCTAGACTAAAACGTCATCCTGGGGTATGGTGGCTGAATTCTTCCCTCTTAACATTACCGGATATAGAATTAGACTTAAAAATTATAATACAAGATAAACCTACAACAATAGATTTATTTGATAATGTGGGGGAATGGTGGGTAGATTTTAAGAACTATCTGATAGGATATTTCCAGACATTGGGTAAATCACAAGCTAAAATAAAGCTGGAAGAATGTTATGGGTATAGACATACTCTGTCTATTACTGTCCTGACAGGAGGAAGGGGAAAAAGGTTTGACTGAGGAGATTGCACAGGTTAAACATTTAATGAGTCATTATCAGTATAATAGAATGTTTTCATTAAGTAAAGAACAGTCATTTGGAACTCAGGGGAAAACCGCCTTTGTTAATCCCTTTACGGCATGTAAAGACCGAAAAGGGAAGCAAGTTTTTGAATATTTAAACACTCCTGCTGGCAAACAAATTTTTGATAACAAATGCATAATGAATAGTCTTGATGATTATACTGAGTCTAAATTTGGTAAACAGGTAGAAGACTCTGATTTTTTACTGGACTTATTTCAAGCTGCAAATCTTCCGCAACTTTCTATGAGTTTACAAAAGACAATGATTGGGAATTTTTCGGAGATGGAATTGGAAGGGGTTATATTATCCTTAAAAGCAAATATATCTCCAGGACCAAACAGATTGTCTGGAGAGCTATATAAAATGTTATGGCAGTTAATGCCTTTGACATTATTATCTTAATATATTTTTTTTATGGAGATTTTTTTACCTTCACAGATGTATGAAGGATTGTTAGGGTTTTTTTTATAAATCAGGAGATCGGGCAAATATTAATAATTGGAGGGCTCTTACACTATTAAATGTAGATTTTAAGATTTTTTTTTTCAAAATTATAGGCAAATTGATTATCTTTAGGGATGCCAGATTTGATTTGTCAACATCAGTATGGATCTGTTCCGGGTAGACATATTACAGATGTTTTATTGTTAATTAGGGAATTATTTGATATTCAGATGGTAAATAAGGAAAACATTTTAGGATATTTGGTTAGTCTGGATCAGGCTAAAGTATTTGATGAGGTTTCCCAAGAATATTGATGGCACTGTTTACAGGCTTATGGCATTCCAGAACCATTTATACAGGGATTAGATTGTGTTATGTTTTAGCCAATGTTAAACCATATGACAATGGATGGTTAGGATCTTGTAATCAGGTTTTGAAAGGGGTATGACAAGGGTGTCTGCTTAGCCCACTATTGTATGTTTTCTCCTTAGACCCTCTATTAAGGCTTTTGTTAGGGTCTGTGGATCTAAATGGGATAAATGGGGCTTTTGGTAATTTTCTAAAACTACTGATATATGCGGACGATTTGTGTTTTTTCTAAAAGATGGTAATTCTATTATTTCAGCTTGTGAATTAATAAGAGAAGTGGGTAAAATAACTGGTGCACAGATGAATTTGAATAAAACACATTGGCCCAGATATTCAAATAGGCTAGCGTAGGCGCAACAGTGTTGTACCATCATGACCACTAAATGCACCCTGGTGTGATATTCTAAAGGGAAAAGTGCGGCACAAATCCCAATGTGCCTAGAGTGCATCAGTAACGTATGCAGGCACAGGTGGCATGCCTACGTACAACCCGGCACAGCCCAATATTCTCAGCCCGGATGTGCAGATCCATGCATGTGCAACCCCTACCTGCACCAGCAGAAAATTACACCAAAAAAAAAGGAACAACTGATGGCCATCCACAGGTGAGCTGCCACATTGCAGGGCACAACCCGGCAGCTGCCACCTGTGGGTGGCCACCCAAGTTCTGGCTGCACCTGGCGGAGCCCCCCATGCCTGATCATGGGCATTTGTATAAATAAACAATAAAGCACTCTAACATCCCTGGTGGTCTCAGTGACCGCCGCCAGCCCGATCACAGGCATCTGCATAATAATAGTAAACATCCTTGATATCTCGGTGGTCTAATGGACCACCTCTGCTCAAATGCGGGCATCTGTAAAACAAAGTCCTATTTTCTGGTCCAGTGAATCTCTCGCTTGATCACCGCATCTGTAAAAAGAAAGTCCTATATCCCTGGTAGTCTAGGGTACCCCTACCATACTACTCATTCCAGATATGTGAATGAATATGTTGCGATGCCCATTGGCTCACGCCAGAACCAATGGGCATGCAGTCTACTGATGTGTCAGTCGGGTGTGTGGTGGGGGTGGCAGGTGGGTGGTGCTGCCACCCACTGGCTGACTGGGGGAGCGGGGTGGTAGGTCTGAGTGGTTTTCTGCGTGGCACTCCAGGACCACCAGGTATATAGGACTTTTGTTTTTACAGTTGCCCGTGATCAGGCAGAGAGTGGTCCACTGGACCACCAGGGATATAGGACATTTTACTATTATTATACAGATGTCCATGATTGGGCAGATAGCAGTCTACTGGACCACCAGGGATAGTGGATGAATTATTCTATTTTTTACAAATGCCCACGATCGGGCAGATATAGGTCCACTGGACCACCAGAGATATTGGATGAGTTACTCTATTGTTTACAGATGGCCACAATCAGGCAGATAGAGGTCCACTGGACCACCAGGGATATTGGAAGGGGATCTTTCTTTTAAACAAATGCCCGCAATCAGGCAGATAGCTGGTCCAATGGACCACCAGGGATATTAGAAGGGGATCTTGTTTTTAAACAAATGCCCATGATTGGGCTGCAGGGAGCATCAGTCCCTGATGGCTGCTGCCTGGCAGGAAGCCAGGCACAAGTCATCAGGGGATCAGCACGCACGCAATGTACAGCAATGACATGCAAATGGCCCCATGTGCACCTTGCATACACTATGGCCCCATTTGCATGTCAACTTTTGAATATCGTGGTTACTGTGCATGGCGCAATGGAACTTATGCTAGCGCATCCCGATGCTCCACTCTGGCCACTTGCACTGGTGCAGTGCCACTGCACCATGCACACTGGGGGTGGCCAGGGTGTGATATTCAACACTGCTGAGCCATGGCACAGCTCTGTTGAATATCACCCAGTCCACTCCCCTGTGCAGCCAAGTTGAGCTGCGCCCAAGCTTGAACCACAGCCTGCTGCAGTTTGAATAGCTGGGCCATTGTCTGCGTAAATGGTTTTCCCCAAGAAAATGAAATTGTGGGAGGTTTACCTGTAGATATGGTTCCTTGTCAAATATTAGGAATATATTTCGGAGGTAATAATATGGCAGAATATAATTGGCAAAAAGCTTTAGACAAAGGACAAAAATTAGTGACAGATTGGAATAGATGGAAACCATCTAGGTTGAAATGAGTATATTTGTTAAAAACATTTTTGCTTCCTATATTTTTGTTTTTAAGTTCCGTTCTTTTCTTTTACCACAAGATCTGCAGATACGATTAAAGGGATTTTTTTTATTGGATTTTGGGGGAGCTGTTTAAATCCACTTTGACGAAAGGTACTATATTTATCAATAAAGGATGGGAGAGTTAAGATGGTTAACTTGGTATTATTTTTTTCTCGGTTTTTTTATATGGTAATATTGTTCCACTAATTAAAGGGTGTAATCAAGATTGGAACTGTTTTGTACATAGACAGACATCTGGTGTGTTGTTAGAATGGAAATCGGGATCTTTTCAACACAAAAATGAAAGACGTCCTAGACTGATGAAGGTATGGGAAGGTTTGTTTGACAAGATTAAAATGTGGCAAATCAGTTGGAATTTGGTCACAAAATTTGAAAGAAAAGCTTTTTATTATGAAGTTCTTCAAAGGTGTCTTTTAGAAATTCTGTTTTCTAACTTTTCCTTGCTCCATCAGAAAGATATCTCAAAATATATTTCTGATCCAAGAATTCCCAAACATATTTGAGATACAGTATGGTTAGTTCTACACAATAAAGTTAATGGACGTAGTAACCAAAAACATAAAAACCTTCGGGATAGATATTGCCCAAGGGAGGGGTGTGTCGAAGTCCTGGAAACAATGTCGGATCTTTCCTTTGATTGTTCATATGCAACAAAATTTTGGGATGTAGTTAAAAATCATTGGAAGAATAGCATTTTTGTTCCTTCAGCTTTGGAATTATTGTTTTATGGGGTTTCTATTACTCCAATGACCAAAGAAAGTCTTAGTACTTTAAGAATAATACATAGTCATTTATTATACTGGTTATGGATAAGTAGATGTAGATTGTTGCTACAACACCAACATATTTCCCCAGAAGAGTTATTATATATGGTAAATAATGATTTAAATTGTTTACAACACTCAGTGGCTTTATATTTTAGTCCTACTCTTTGGGATCAATTATGGAGTGATTATGAATTTTTATAAAGTAGGTTAGAATTAGTAGGTTCAAAATATAAAAGGGGATTAGAAAATAAATTATTAAATGCTTTTTATGTTTGGAATATATATTCTTTTCATATTTTTTTAGGTTAGATTTGAAATATGAGCTTAAATGTATATATTATTAATGGAATTAAATTGATAGTTACAAAGGTTCTCTCAAAAAATAAAAAAAATGGAAAAGAAGGGAGAAGGGGGGTAGGGTAAAGGGGAAGAGTAAAATATTGTTTAATCCTGTGTATAATGTTTTTCTCTATGTATGAATTATTACTTATTTTAAGTTCTGTTCTTCTTTCAAAATGATGTGTTATGAAATTGTTTCTTTTTTATGATTTGAATTGATATTATGTTTGTATTTGTTACGATTTGAATAAAAATTCCCCTACGCTTGGAAGGGGGTGCTGTTGACCCTTGTTGTGGATGGCTTACCTTGTCCTTTTGAAAGAAGAACTGAGGAAATGGATGAGGATGAGTTGGATAGTTCTATGGAGGATGAGGATGAATCTAGATTTGCAACGCCTTTGTTGCAGGATGAGACAGATACATTTTCAGACTCTACAGATATTGCAGCTGCTGCTGCACAGCTGGAAAAAGATACTAACGAGAGATGAACAGTATCGCTAACTATGCTGGCAGAGGATGAGGACAGATATGAAAAAAGGAAAACTGCCTTGAATAAATGGCAATTGGAGGTCCAACAAATCAAGGATAACTGGACTGCTCAAAGGTTAGTTGTGGGACAGCCTGTAAAAACTGTAAACCAGCAAACTAACAATATGACACACAGTACTTCTCATTTAGTGGATGCACAATTTGGTTTGGCATATACACTTACCCTGCAAGATGCCTGGCCCCTGGACAGAGCACTTGGAGAGGCTGGGTGGTCGCAGGATCAAACTAGGTTTTGGACTCCAGACCCCCCTTACGAGGATTCCCGTGATTGAAAAAAACCCGGTAACAGCAAAATCCAAGGCAGACTCAGTTGTGTCTCCTAAACTAATGTCTTCTGAAAGCCAAAGGCAGGCTGAGGTACAATTAGAACAGGAGTTGCTTCCCAGTCCTGCAGCGAGCAATAGTACAGACTGTAATGTAGCACTTGGTATCGGGGATGCCTCAAGTTGCAATGACCCAGAGGATGGGGATGTTAAAACACAGCATCCACAAACTACACTGAGGGGGAGAAGGCCTAAAAATCAGGAGAGACCTGAAACTGGCATACGGGACCCGGTGACAGCTGAAAACAGCTGAGAGGTTCAAAACATGAATAACGAGCCAGGGTGTCAGCACCAAGAGCAGTCAGAACCACGGAAGGCTAGAACAGAACATGTTGCAAGTGAAGGTGTTCAGTCACAGAATGTGGACTTTCATCAGCCAACAGGGGTAAGACATAATTTTAATCCTATGGTGCCTGAGTTTCACTTGCAGGGGTATGCGAATAAGAGTGAGGAAAAACAAACTGAAGGAGAAGTCCCAGAAGAGAGAGCTGGGTGTCTGCCACATGCCCAGCAATCTCCAAACTCACAGCGGCAGTCAGACAAGGGGGTATCTGCTGAGGGAGGATAGTCCCCTACAAGAGAACAGCAGTTGATGGGAGGGTCAGCTCCCCCCCTTCTGACCAAGGTTTTTGGACCTCTTTAATAAATCAGAACCAATTCCATGAAGAAACGCAGTGCATCTTCGATATAAAGGGGGTCTAGAGATGCACCCTGATAGACTGTATGTGGGCAAGAATTTGTTGAAAAACTCTCTCAGATTTACTGCACAAGATGTCTATGCCCTAATACATGTATCAAGAGAGGACAATTACAATACCAGTTTTAGAACACCAGCTGGGCTTGAAAGGTTTTGGATGTTGTACAACCAATGTCGGTTTGCCCCGCTGTGGACACTTTTCTATGCTATTCCTCTTTCTAAACCCTGATAAAAATGGTAACGGTGATGTGGAATGCAAGTATACACACTATGCAATATATACCAGTGGCTGCAGCAGTGGTGTGAGGTGCTTGGTGACCCAGAAGCACTTTTAGACTAAGAAGCCTTTTGGACCGGTGGCTGGCATTTTAAAATAAAGCTAAGACAAACTGCTGAAGGAATTATCCATATCCCCAACAGTTTTTTTTTTTTTTAGGAAAAGACCAGGGGGTGTGCTTCTACTTAGGCCAACCAAAGGCCTGTTATAAATGTGGGTCTCATACACACCTATCAAAATGTGTGTGATAAGCTGAGATGTGGCATCTGCTAGAAATAACCATACCAGCTCCCAGTGCAGGAACTTTGCAAAGTGTAATCTTTGTGACGAACATGGGCATATTTTCCAAGAATGCCCATGGGCAGCCAGAAATAAAGCAAAAATGGTGGATCCTGATGACAGAATCTCTTGAGCACAAAATGATGTTCCCACTTCTGTCCCAGAGTCTGCCACCTAGAACCCACAATCGCCTGGTAGAGAGAGAGTGATTCTGACAGTGACCCGGATCCTAGTTTCCAAACAGAGATGAAACAAAGTGAGGGGATGGCAGGACAATCCAAGGAGGGTAGCAGGGATTCATCCTCACAGGAGGAGCCAAAGGCATCGTGCATTCCCCCTCCGGAGCCAAAGGCATCATGCATTCCCCCTCCCTTGCAAGAAACTTGGTCCCAGCCTGAACCACGATGAAGGAGTAGGAGATTGGCTAATGCTGAGACAATGGGGGAGGAAATGAAAACAGAAAATCCCTTTTTGACACTGGCTCATAAAAACTGGGGGGACTCTGAGCTACAAGAGGATATGTCTGATGGGTCCGCTCTGTCTGGGACTGTGGACTTGAAATCAGAGGATAAGAAAGCAGGGGGAAAAAAAGAAGAAAAGCCGGAAAAAAACTTCTTGAATGTTTTAGGGGATGACTTTGGGGGTGTCCTTTAATAACATGTCTTCCTTTTCAGTGGTTTCTTGTAACATACACAGTATTAGAAAACTTAGGAAGCAATCAGCTGTATTTTCTTTACTTCATGAGTCTAAATTTGAGGTGGTTCTGTTACAGGAGACTTGGTTGAGGTCATATACTGGACTGTTAGGAACAAAAAACAACAGGGTTTGGGGCCCCTCTTATTGCTCCTTTGGACAGGACCAGGCGGATGGGGTGGGTGCTTTGTTCTCTGGATATAATTTTAAACTACAGAAACTAGTAAATATTATGCTTGGGAGAGCTTTGTTAATAGATGGGACATGGCAAAATGTTCCATACAGATTTATAACTGTATATGACCCCCAGACTAAGGGTGACAGAGTGGCATTATTCAACTCATTGCAAACTTTTTTAGCAACAGCATGAGCAATTGTTCTGGGAGGGGATTTTAACTGCACTCTGGAGACAGCAAGTAGGAGACTTGGGGGGGGAAAAATGTGTATAGTGATTCGATAGCTTTCCAGACTTTAATTAATACATCTGATCTACTTGATGTATCAATCAATGCCTCTCCACTTGTGGCACACACGTTTGTGAAAAACAATCTCATATTAAAAATAGACTATATTTTTATTTCTAAACAACTTTCTAGGAGATCAACTAGAGTGCTGCCTTTAGAATTTACATATCATTTATTGGTATACACTATTATTTCAACACATTGGGTGCTTCCAATGGTCACCACTAGATTGAGACTAAATACTTCTATCCTAAAAGATCAGATAGTTAGGTACAGTATTACATCTATATTTTTGGCAAGGGTTTCAGTAATGAGCTTATACGAAGATTTGAGGCTTTGGTGGATTGAGACTAAACAGGACTTGACTGCATGGTTTCAATATTATGGGAAACATTTATCAAATGGGAGATTCTGTCAGTACCTTAAACTAAGGACACAGTTGTTAAAATTACTGTCACTCACATATACTTCAAATCAGGATTACTCAGGGCAAATTACAGTGTTAAAAAGGCAAATGGGGGAATTACAGTATTATAGGTCCAATTCTTTACAAGCTAAACATTCTTATGGAACTCAAAAAATCCTGTATGGGGATCCTTGCAAGGCTTGCAAGGAAAGAAGAACAAATTCTTGTATATTGTAGCTTAAGAGCTCACAACGGATCATAGTAGGGACCAAAAGGGAAATAAAACAGGAAGTGGAAAATTTCTTAACAATACTGTATCTTCCCTGGGACATCAATAAAACAAGATGACTAATTATTTAACTGGGGTAACAATTCCAGGTCTAGACACTGAGGAAATAGAAATACTAATGGAAGGGTATAGGGTGTGAAATGAGTCTCTTCGCTGATGACTCCAAGATGGGTGCAGTAGTTGAGGAGGAAGAGGGGAGGTTGGCCCTGCAAGGGGACCTGGACACCCTGGAAAGCTGGGCTTACACATGGAAATTAAATTTCAATATCACCAAGTGCAAGGTGTTACATCTTGGGCGGGGAAACTGTAAACACATGTACACCCTGGGAGGGGAGACGCTGTAGGCCTCAAAAGGGGAAAAAGACCTAGGGATCATGGTGGATGCATGTAGGAATAACTCTGAGCAGTGCAGGAGAGTGGCTAGCAAGGTAAACAGGATGTTGAGATGCATCGTAAGGGGGATCACCTCAAGGAGCAGGGAAGTGATTCTGCCACTGTACAATGGACTGGTTAGACCACACCTTGAGTACTGTGTACAGTACTGGAGACCACACTTGAACAGGGACATACAGCTCCTGGAGAGGGTACAAAGGAGGGCAACTAAGATGATACAAGGACTAGGGGATTTGATGTATGAGGACAGATTGAGGAGCTCTGCCTGTTTTCATTGGAGGAGAGGAGAGGAGAGATGGGGGGGACATGATTGAGGTCTTCAAGTACCTCAAAGGAATAAATAGGGTAAACATGGAGGGGATCTTTTGACTAAAGCAGGGAGGTATCACCAGAGGGCATGGTTTGAAGTAGGAAGGTGGAAGGGTGAGGGGGGAAAAGGAGGAGGTTTTTCACTGAGTGGGTGGTGGACCCTTGGAATGTGCTGCCTGGCAATCTGGTTCAGAGATCCACAGTGGAGGTCTTCAAGACAGGGTGGGACAGACACAGAAAGTGGATATATCAGATGATGGCCTGGTCCAGGGGGGTGGGGATGGATGATAGGGGTTTTGTGGAAAACAAGGGGGGGAGGGCCTCGGCACCCAACTAGGGATCTGAGGTTCAAGCAGAGTCGATAGACTGTAAGGCCTAATCTGCTGGCAATTAGTATGTTAGTATGTAAGACATAACCCCATAGGAAATCTTAGACACTATTAAATCATTAAAAGAAGGTACCTCTCCAGGGAGAGCTGGGATTTCAAACTCCTTTTATAAAACATATGGAGATTTGGTGCCCCCCGGTTTTGCCAGAGTATTAAAATACCAGGTGATGCATAATGTAATACACCCAAATTTTTCAAAATGACTGGTTATATTGTTACATAAAAAGGGGATAAAAGAGAAATTGACAAATGGAAACCAATTTGTCTTTTGAATTCGGACTTTAAGATTTTGATGTGCATCTTACAGAAATGGCTTAGAAGAGTGTCACCAAAATTAATACATCCAATACAGACGTGTTCAATTCCTGGCAGGAATATAAAGGAAAACCTTTCCATAATTAGAGATGTGGTTGGTTACAGTAATAGACGAGGGCAGCCGGGATATGTTGTTTCTCTTGATCAGCATAAAGCCTTTGATAAAGTCAGCCATGATTTTTTTATTTTGAAATACTAACATTTTATGGGATTCCAGATTCTTTTATTGATGTTTTGAAACTGGTTTATAAACAGGCTATGGTTACACCACTGATTGCTGGTAAAGAAGGGCAATGGGTACGGGTTAAGTTAGGGGTCAGACAAGGATGCCCCCTGAGTCTGCTGCTATATACCTCTGTGTTTGATCCTTTAATCAGAAGGATATTATTGAATAGGAAAGTTCAGGGGATTTTAAGGGAACATAGGCCTCTGGAAATTAAATTAATGGCTTACGCTGATGATTTATGTGTTTTTCTTAGAAATGAAAAGGGTATTTTAGAACTCATACAGGAAATTACATCATGTAGTAAACTTTCTGGGGCCTGTTAAAATATATAGAAATGCAGAGGACTGAGGGCAGGAGCCAAGGAGGTGGGGGCACTTCAGGTCAGAGGAATCACTATCTCAAAGGACCCTATTAAGATATTAGAGGTATGGTTTGAGGAGGGGGATATGGCTAGTAGGAACTGGGAAAATAGCCTTATGATCTGTGAAGGCAATGTAAACAGATGGAAAAGTTGGAAATTCTCAAAAACCGAAAGAGTTTACATCATCGAATAATTACTGGTACCCTGTTCATTGTATATTAGTGCTATATTCCCATTACCTTTAACATGGGAAACAAAATTATTAAAATTATTTTTTCAAATGCTATGGGAATCCTGACTAAATCTGGCTAAAAGCAAAATAACATACCTTCCAAAGAACAAAGGTGGTTTGAATATGATTAATCCAGTGGGTTTTTTATACCATATTTTGGTTGGGTTCCTTTTAGGTCATGGTGAAAGATATGGACTCATTAGTTAAGACATGGCTGACTAATAACCAGGGTTTTGTGTTGGACATGTGGGGGATGCCTGTATGGTTTAACCACAGATGGCAGATCTCTGACTGTTATAGATCCACATTACAGAAATGATATAAATGGGGGTTTTGCAGATTGCATTTACAGGGTAAAACAAGGAAGGCTCTATACAATCAAGTTCTGGAGTCAATAGGACCAGATATGGTAGAGTTCAAGGGATGCCCTCTTTCTGACAGAGCTCTAGTAGTGAACCAACTTATAAATAAAAGGATACCACAGAGAATGTGGGATGTGTTATGGTTGGTGTCACATGGGAGGTAAGGGGTCAAGGGTAATAGTAAGCACAATGCACTGGATGAAATGAATTGCCCATATCCTGAATGTGAGAACCAGACAGAGACAATAGAACTCTTTCTCTTGGTATGTCCTTAATCCAGGGGGTATGGAATATTTTAACAAATAGATGGAGTTTAACCTGGCTTCGGGCGCTCATGTATAAGCAGCTGGCTTTAGGGAACTATTCAAGCCTTATGACTAGTGGGATGAATACTACTTTAAATGTTTTTTGGTTTTTTTTGCAATTTTAATTTTCTACATGTGGCAAGCTAGGAGCCAGCTAATATTCCAACAAAAGAAAATGCCTTATGTTTCTTTATGTAGACTTAGTGAAGCAGCTTTGAGAGAGGTATATGTGGCAGATGCATGACAGTACCCTAGGCAAAAGGTACAGTTTGGTGGAAAGGTTTCCCTTTTTTTTCAAATATAAGGTTAATTTGGGGGTAGGAAATAATGTTAGATAGATGGGAATAATGGCTTTAGAATATTTATGATTTGAGTGTGCTGAAACACTTTTTTAGTTGGGTTTGATGTATGTATTTTATTTTTTTTTCTGGTTTACAGTAGGGTAATGCTGAGTTTAATTATGTGTATAATGTTTTGTTGTCTTTTACTTTGTGTGATGTAACACAATTGTCATATCTGTGCTTTGAAATTTGTTCAATAAAAAATTCCCCTGCTCTTTTTGAGAAGTGCCATGGGAGCTTTAACATCCACCTGAACAAGAACCAGCACAGGAAGACAGGACCTCGGTTTAATGTCTCATCTGAAAGATGGCACCTCAGGAGTGCAGCATCTCTCCCATGCTGCACTGCAGTGTCAGTATTGGGATATTAACCCAAGTGCCTGGTGTGGGGATAGAACCCACAGCCATCTGATCTCCAAGTCTCAGAGGTGAGTTTGCAACCTGCTGAGCCACTGACACTGTAGTCATTCATTCATTAATTATATTTATTCATTAAAAAAACCTCAGACACACGTAGGTCCAATTCGTAAAAAATATGTATTGGTTACAGACAATAAAGAGGTGGCAGAGCTATTTAATACATATTTTTGTGACATCTATAATAAAGATGTGAGAACAGTTAATATACAACACCAGCAAAATAAGGACAAAATAATGATACTAGAGGATGACATCAAGGTTAAAATCAAACATCTAAAAAGTAACTTGTCTCCAGGCCCGGATAAAATATTTGCTAGATTACTGCAAATAATGAATTAATACATTGCATTGCCATAGAAAGTTCTATTCAAAAAGTCAATCAATACAGGAACACTACCTACAGAATGGAAGATGGCAGATGTTGTTCCTATTTTTTTAAAAAGGTGAAATAGCTGACATTCAAAACTACTGACCCATAAGTTTGACCTGTGTGTGTTATAAACTTCTAGAATCCATAAATAGGGATAGTCTGGCTAGTGTACTAGATACATGGGATCAGCTACAGCATGGGTTCAAAAGAGGTACAGTAGAAGCGGTACGATTCTACGAAAAGATCAGTTATACTTTAGATCAGAAAGTGCCTTGTGACATCATATATCTTGATTTCGCTAAGGCATTTGATCTCAGACCACACTGGGCAGATTATTATTAAACTATACAAGACTAATATTAATCCTATATATATAAGGTGGATCAGTAAATGGCTCGGTAATAGGTTACAGAGGGTCATGGTAAATGGCACTATAACTAGCACAGGATGGGTGATGAGTGGGGTCCTACAGGGTTCGGTGTTGGGACCTGCACTTTTTCAGATCATTATAGTGGATTTGGCAAATGTCTTAGAAAGCTGGGTGTCCAAGTATGTGGATGACACTATGTTGGGTGGAGCAGCGAGCTCATTAAATGAGGTAGAAATAATACAAAAAGATCTTGACAGGATTATAGAGTGGACAACCCAATGGAGCATGAAACTTAATATAAATAAATGTAAAGCACTACATATGGGCAAAGAGAATAATCAAACTAATTATTATATGCAAGGTACCCCTCTACCAAAAGCAAATAATGAAAAAAATCTGGGTATCTATCTTATGGATGACTTTGACACAATAATGCAAATGACAGAAGCAATCAAAAAAGCTACAAAACTTAGCTGGGCAATTAAATGGAATATAACATCTAGGGATAGCAAAGTAATGATTCTCTTATATAGGGCCTGTGTTCACCTACATCTAGAATTAGCATCACAATTGTGGAATCCATTTAGAAAAAAAGAAATGAATAAGATCAAAAAAGTCCAATGGAACTTTACTAAATCCATTAAGGGGCTAATTAACAAAAGTTATAAGGAAAGATTACAATCGCTTAAATGATGTCACTGGCCACTAGATGTGTTAGAGGAGATATATTACTTATGTTTGACATAATGAAGGACTCACTATTAATTAATGAATTGAAATTACAATTCAAGGAGGGAAAACTGCAGACAAGAGGACATCCTCTGCAAATTAAAGGCTCAAAATTTGTAAGCAAGTCGAGGAAGTATTTTTACAAAGTGAGAGTGGTGAATGTGTGGAATGGGCTGCCAATTAATATTATAAGTAAGACAAAGTCACAGTTTAAAAAGAATTTGGATAAATATATACTCAATGGAGGGAAATTAAAATATTTGTAAGACAAATGCTACAGGAGCAAATATGGGCAAACTCCTTTAAGCTCCTAACAATTCTTAGTATGAACCTTAGTATGATTTTTCAAAGATATATTTAAGTGGGATTACTATTTCCTGACAGTGATTTTGTCTGGTCCCGGGTCAGAGTATGGTTTGGTTTTATTAATTTCAGTTTTAATTTCTTCCGTTATTTTGTAATTTTCAAATTGTTTTTGTCTTGTTATTGATAGGTGTGAATACAGAGCAAAAGCGTATATTTACAATGTCTCTCATTGCTGTTGGTTCGATAATAACTTTATTATTTTCTTCTTTAACAAAATTATATATACAAAAAAAGATTAATTGTTTGTTTTATCTGCTGTTTTTTTCTAATTTTAACTCCATTGTTTTTAACCCATTTTTAGAGTTCTGTAAGGTTTCTTTATAAGTCTTCTATAGTGCCCTTTCCTTATTCATTTTTTTAATTGATTCATTCTTTTTATTTATTATCTGAGGACTTCCTCTAAAAATCTTCCCCTGAATTAGGTCACTAAATTGCAGTAATGAGCCATCATTAACATCATCTCAGGCCTGGAGGGAAGGTGACCAAGGTCTTGGATCTCCAGAGGTTTCCCTCAAAGGGGGGTTTCCTTGCCTCTGTGCAGAATGTCATAAAGGTTATGTAGTCCATAGAAGGTAGCCCTCCACTAGTATATCTATACAGTATACATTGTCCCAGGTAGGTGTCCACTGTTGAATTGGGGTTGGATGGTGGCCTTCTTTCTCTTTTGCCATTCCCTCACTCCTTATGGAAGTCATGCTCCTTCTGATATCAATACCAATATCATCTGTCATTGCACAATCCTGCCTAAGTCTTTACTAGTCATCATTACTGCTGTCAATCCATGTTCATCCAGTTTCTGCATTCACTGCTTGTTGCTCATCCTTTTGGGGGACTCCTATCTAAGGTACCTATTATATTCCTGTGGCACCTCTACAAGTAAGACCTTTCAAGAGGGCTCCTTTGCCTTTGTGGTACTCTGACAGGGTGGTAGTTCTCCATGGGACAGGGAGTGAGAATGGCCAAAGCATCTATTTATCTTAGTCAACAACATAAGCATTCAAATTCCATCAGACTATCAATGAAGGTGCACAGGCATAACTCATCATGAACTTGCATACACACATTGAACTAAAGAGGGAGCTTTTTTCCTCTGGAGGGCTGCTGCTTCTACACTGGAGTTTCTTTGCCTCAACCAGTAATGGTAGCTTGTACTGCAGCTTCTGAGGTGAGGATAGCTCAATGCCACATCACATCCTGCTGACGGGGGGGGGCTCACTTTGTTTTCTGGCCAGCTCCCAGGCAGGGAGATGAAAACACAGGGTTCATGGCCACCACTGCTAGGTCTGCACAGAGGAACTAGGAACCTGAAAGCTTTGATCAGATACTGTGAGCGATTACCTAAGAGAGACAGATTTGATAGTCCAGGTTGAGTTATTTTATCCCCCACCAAATACTAATGAATTGCACTAGATACATTAGGTGAGGAATGCTGTATGTTTGTGACCTTATGTATCAGACAACTCAGTTACAGCACCTGGTATTCCCAGGCTTTCTCCCATCCAAGTATTTGACAACTCAGCTAAAGGGGGAGCCTTTTTTCTCCAATGGCTGCTGCTTCTACACAGCATGAATGGCAGCTATATTTAATAAAGCCTTTTATATTGCACAGCTACTTAATGTATGTCACTACACCAGTATGTACTGATTTCTCTGAAATATTTGTAATGTATAATTTGACCTCATAACAAATGTATTCGGCAGTCCTGTTTTGTTCTAATTGTATCTCTGTATTGTATTGATGTTTGTTGTGTTTGCCACCCTGGTGGCCCGGGTCACAACTGAAAATGGTCCTCTGGATCAGTTTGCTCACCCAGTTATCAAAGACATAAATAATATACAAAGTTTCTTTGCACTGACCTGTGATGATAACTTGGACTGCAACTTCTGAGGAGATGGTGGCTCAAACACACACCCCATCTTATGAGAGCCAAATATGATGCTGATCTGAATGAATAGTGAGGGGTGACTTGTCTCTGACTGGTATTGCAAGCCCTGTATGCTGTTTGTTGCAGGAAGTCACAGGGTCACTGATGTTACTGAGGAGATCCCTATTGTACCAACTATGTTGATTCTGCAAACCAGGAGCTAGTGAGCAACAGCCAGGATGGATGGATGGACCACTTCCGAGGAGCTACTCATTAGCCATGTCGACCTAAATGAAATGTTGGCATCTTTGACCTGGACACCTTGATGAAATTGACTGGGTAAATATTGGGCCTGCATAGCACTTTCTAGTCTGATTCATTCTGTAACTGGGGGTGGGGATGGGGGGTGTAGGGTAGATCTGGCAAGCCTTGATTTTTTGAAGAAGAGTCAAGCAAGAGCCAAGCCAAGGCTCTGGATTGGCTCTTAGATCCAATCGTGCTGAGCTGATGAGCATCGGAAATTCAAAAACTGAGCTGTTTTTTAGTTTTTCATACTGCAATAAATTCCTACAAAATTACATATCTTGGTACAATGCTGTCCTATTTACAATCAGAAACATGTGGTAACACCATTTGTATACATCCACATTATTAATAATCTAGCATGCATATCGAATAGGTAACATCAAAGGAAGAGATTTTTTAAAATTATGAATAGCAGCTATATTTAATGACATGAGTCAATAATTTGAAAAAATAGCTATGAAATCTATTTTAAAAATATCTGAGAAAACTAAATGTGCACTTAAGATGCATTTAAGGATGTCCAAAGTATATTTTTGATAAAAAAAACTATATAGAAACATAGAATTTGACGGCAGATAAGGACCGCTTGGCCCACCCAGTCTGCCCATTTCCCTGCCTACTGGATAAGCTGCAGATCCTAGTTAACCAGCAGCCTACTTCTTCCTACCCCAACCCCCTAGAATTGCCTTATGACTGTCCCATGCATGCTTGAATTCCACCACTGTTTTTGACTCCACAACCTCCTCCGGAAGGCCGTTCCATGCATCCACAACCCTATCTGTGAAAAGATACTTCCTTAAATTACCTCTGAGCCGCCCTCTATCTTCAAATTGTGCCCTCTTGTTCTTGCACATCTCTTTTTTTGAAAGATGCTACCCTCTTGGACTTTGTTGATTCCCTTGAGGTACTTGAATGTTTCTATCATGTCCCCCCTCTCCCTCCTTTCCTCGAGGCTATACATATTAAGTTCCTTAAGTCTCTCTTCATATGTCTTCCGGTGCAGACCCTGCACCATTTTAGTGCCCTCCTCTGGACATTCCATCCTGTCTATGTCTTTCCGGAGAGATTGGGTCTCCAGGGCTGCACACAGTACTCCAGATGGGGTCTCACCAGCTGTCCGTACAGAGGATAATAACTTCTTGTTTTCTTGTGTTGCCTCTCCCTATGCATCCCAGTATCCCCCAGCCCTCCTTGCTGCCCTCTCACATTGCTTGCCCACCTTTAGGTCATCTGATATGACTACCGCCAGGTCCCTTTACATTTTGTTGTTGTTAGTATCTCACCCCATTGTGTACTCTTCCCTGGGTTTTGTTTCCCAGGTGCATTACCTTGCACTTCTTAGCATTGAATCTAAGCTGCCATACATTTGACCATTACTCTAACCTTGCCAAGTCCTTCTAATCCTTTCCACCCCACCCTGTGCATCAACTCTGTTGCAGATCTTGTGTCATCTGCAAAGAGACATACTTTTCCTTCCAGTCCTTCTGCAATGTCACTTATAAAGACATTGAAGAGGACTGGTCCTAATCTGAACCCTGTGGTACCCACTAGTAACCCTCCTTTCTTCTAGTGGACTCCATTTACTATTACTCTCTGTGTTCTATTCTCCAGCCAATTCTTACCCAGGCTGTCATCTTGGGACCCACTCCCAGGCTGGCTAACTTGTGTATTAATCTTTTGTGGGACTGTGTCAAATACCTTGCTAAAGTCTAGGTAGGCCATGTCCACAGCCCTCCTGATCTACTGCTTTGGTCACCCAGTCAAAGAAATCTATCAGATTTATCTGGCATGACCTTCCCGCAGTGAATCCATGCTGCCTAGGGTCCTGTGCCCCTCTGGCCTCTAGATACTCGAAAATTCTTTCCTTCAGAAGTGATTCCATCATTTTCCCTATCACTGAGGTTAAACTAACAGGTCTGTAGTTTCCTGCTTCTGCCTTGCTCCCACTTTTGTGAAGGGGAATCACATCTGCCCTCCTCCAGTCCTCGGGTACCACCCCATCCTCCCATGATTTGTTAAAAAGTTTAGTCAGTGGTGTCACTAGTTCTACCCTTAGCTCTTTTAGAATTCGGGATGAATCCCATCAGCCCCATTGCTTTGTCCACCTTCAGTTTTAGAGTTCTTTCAGAACCCTTTCTTCTGTAAATGGGCTGGTATCAACTTCTGTATCAGAGTGTTTCTACTGTTTGTTTATGTACCTCCCCTCTTCATTTGTAAATACTGAGCAAAAATATTTGTTTAGTATCTCTGCCTTTTCACAGTCTCCCTCTGCCCACCCTCCCTCACCTTTTTAAGCCTCACTATCCCTCCCTCGGTCTTCCTTCACTCCTGATGTACCTATAAAGGTTTTATCCCCTTCTTAACTGAGTTGGCTATCTTTTCCTCGGTTTGGGCCTTTGCTGTTCTGACTGCCTTCCCAGCCTCCTTTGCTTTAACTGATACAGTTCTCTGTCCTGCTCCTTCTAAATTCCTTGTACTTCCTGAATGCTTTCTTTTCTCTTGAACCTTCCTGCCACTTCCTTTGAGAACCATAGTGGTTTCTTACATCATTTTGTTTTGTTTATTTGCTTCACACAAAGGCTTGTTACCTCTGTGATGGCAGTTTTTATTTTCCCATTGTTCTTCCACCCTCCTTCCTGCCCATTTGCTAGTGCATTCTTAGGCACTCACCCATTTGCAAAGTCAGCCCTCCTAAAGTCCAGTACTTTTGTCATTGTATGGCTTGACTCTATTGCTGTGTTTATTGTGAACCATACTGTTCGATGGTCGCTAGTTCCCAGATGGCTACCCACTTCCACATCTGTGATCCTCTCTCCATCTCCATTTGAGAGAATCAAGTCTAATATTGCTCCCTCTCGAGTGGGAACCAGTACTAGTTGTCTAAGGCATGCCCCCTGTAGGGCATCTAGAATAACTGCACTCTTTGAAGTGGCAGCTGCAACTGCACTCCAGTTAACATCTGGCAAATTCAGATCACCCATCAGCAATATCTCCCCTTTTTCTGCCATTCTAAGTATACTTTCTAAAGCACATTTTCTTGAGCTGGAAGGACACTACTTCTTTATTCAACTGCGAGCTGTGTGAGAAATTCTATATTGCACTTGATATCTGCAACAAACGTGCACTTTTGCTTAATTCTGTGGGAGGTGAAACTAACTACCCTTGGTAATTGCTTTTTATTCACATATTTATTTAGTGTTTAACCAAGAAGGGCTTGCAAACTCTGTTTATCTTGTTAGTAACTTCAGAGGATTTACATACTGCATTTGGGTAGGTCCTTGGAGGTAGCTAGATTGTCTATTAGGATTTTCTGACAGTTAAACTATTTTTAAATGAATTACAGGTGGCTGAGGAGTTGAAAAGAAACTTGCAAACTCTGCTTATCTTGGAAGTAACTTACAAGTGTTTGAATACTGCATTTGGTTGTCCTTGGGGGTAGCTGGATTGACTACTAGGATTTTGGGACAGAAACTATTTTTAAATAATTTACTGGTGCGTAGGAGTTTGTGATAGTTAAACTATTTTTAACAAAGTTACTGTGGTTAAGGAGTGGTCATAGAAAAACCTGCACTGTGAAACAGGAAAAGACAGTCTTTCAAGCAACAGAGGGAGGTGGATCTAGGTTTACGTTTGTTTGTTACAATTCTTAACATTTTCAGTGCAGGAAGA
Organism: Neoceratodus forsteri; assembly: GCA_016271365.2. NCBI lineage: Eukaryota > Metazoa > Chordata > Ceratodontiformes > Ceratodontidae > Neoceratodus > Neoceratodus forsteri. The sequence continues at coordinate 137,968,624 of CM028138.1, read as the reverse complement.
GTTTAAAGCACAGCTGACTTATTTTGGGGCTGACAGCTTTCAGAGCACAAACCACCAGGCCTGTTTTGGGGCTGGGGAGGTTTCCTGTGTCTGACTTGGATGTGTGGATTTTCTCTGTTTGATTAGCAGGATATTTTCTCTGTCAAATTGTTGTGTAGGGCATCTTGCTGACAGGAAGGCACTCATTGCAGCAGTGGGTGAGAGCTTTAGCTGATTGTTTGTGAGGGCACAGTTTAGGCCCAACCCTTTCCACCCTCACCCCACCACCCCTGGAAATAGTTCCTTTATACCTGGGGTTCTGACATCATTTCCTCAAGAGTGCAAGTGCATATCACTGTCATATCCTCTCTAGCACACTGCACTGACAATATAAGCATACACATTGTATAATATAAATATATATGTATTTCTATATTACAAACCAATAACACACACACACACACACACACACAAATGTGGGAAGTAGTGCAATGTAATGGCTGTGGGGCAGCAGTCTTCCAGGAGTCTTTCTGGAGGCTGAGATGCTGCCCTATTTGCAGACAACTCTCTGCCCTGAGGGAGGAAGTTGCCCATCTTCAGGCCACACTGGACAGTAGTAAGGGGACCTTCCCCCAGGCCACACAGGATGGTAGGAAGGGAACCTCCTCCATCCAGGGGGTGCCAGAGCCACCACCACTACCTCAGAGGTTGAGAAGAAAGCACAGCAGTTGGACCACAGTGAGCTCAGGGAGGGTGAGGATGGTGGAACAGAGGCACACCCAGTCAGTTGTTCCACACCACAATCCATACACCATTCTGGGGGAGCATGGCTCCCCTATGGATGCACCCACAGAGGAGATTAAGGAGGCTGATGACAACTGTCACAAGGGAGGCCCACAGGAAGGAGGCAGAGGACACAACAAGGAAAGGAAGCAGCTCCTGGTGGGGGACTCAATTATTAGGGGGATAGAACTGGGAGGAGCAGGGAAAACTGAAGTAAGGTGCCTGCCTGGTGCCATGGCTTGGAGAGACAGGAAGTGCATCCTCAGGATCACAAGAACAGCTGCACGAAAATCTGAGCTGGATGTCATTGTCCACCTAGGGACAAATGACTTGGCTAATCATGAGATTAGAGCAGTACAGAAGGACTTTGTAGAATTGGGGAGGGGCCTAAGACAAGTAGCACACACAATATCCTTCTCCTGAGGTGCTGCCTGTCAATGGCATGAGTGAGGCGTGCACCATGCAGTTTAATGAATGGTTGAAAAATGGTGTGGAGCACAGGGTTTGCTTCATTGGGGACTGGGGTTCCACCTGGAGGACACCAGCCTATACTGGCAGGATGGTCTGCATCTGTCCAGGAAAGGAACAAGTCTTTTGAGCAATTGGTTTAAATGCTTCATTGGCAAGCTTTTATGCTAGTCAAGGGGGGAGGCACTGATAAGCAGCAGGAAAATCCCAGCCTCTCCCTACAAAACAGGGTACTAAATGAGAAAAAGATTGAGGTAGACAGGTCAGTGGGGGATGCTGCAAAAGAAGGTAAAGCCATCAAAAAATGGAGAACAATGAGTACCAATGCCCATAGTCTGATTAACAAGCTTCCTGAATTAGTGGCCTTGATGGAGGAGGAACATCTGGATATTGTGGCAGTCACAGAAACATGGTACACACAAAACCATGACTGAGACATAAACATACCAGGATACACTATCTACAGGAGGGACAGGAGGGCAAAGAGGAGGAGGTAGCTCTTTACATAAGGGAGGAATCAAGGCAACAGAACAAAAAGGGAAAACAGGGAGGGAAGAAGCACTGTGGGTAAATTTGGAGAACCGGCAATGGCACCACAATCTGCACAGGGTTGTATACAGACCCCTTCTCAGGGGAGGAAATGGACAAGGAAATGATAGAAAGAATACTTAGAATGGCAGAAAAAGGGAGATATTGCTGATGGGTGATCTGAATATGCCAGATGTTAACTGGAATGCAGTTGCAGCAGCCACTTCAAAAGTGGGGTTATTCTAGATGCCCTACAAGGGGCAGGCCTTAGACAACTAGTATTGGAGCCCACTAGGAGGAGCAATCTTAGACCTGGTTCTCTCAAATGGAGATGAAGAGAGGATCACAGATGTGAAGTGGGTAGCCATCTGGGAACTAGCGACCATCGAACAGTATGGTTCACAATAAACACAACAATAGTCCAAGCCATACAAAGGCAAAAGTACTGGACTTTAGGAGGGCTGACTTTGCCAAAATGGGTGAGTGCCTAAGGAATGCACTAGCAAATGGGCAGGAAGGAGGGTGGAAGAACAATGGGGAATAATAAAAACTGCCATCACAGAGGTAACAAGTCTTTGTGTGAAGCAAATTAACAAAATGAAATGATGTAAGAAACCACTATGGTTCTCAAAGGAAGTGGCAGTGAAGGTTCAAGAGAAAAAGAAAGCATTCAGGAAGTACAAGGAATCACAAAAGGAGAAGGACAGGGAACTGTATCAGTTAAAGCAAAAGGAAGCTGGGAAGGCAGTCAGAACAGCAAAGGCCCAAACCGAGGAAAAGACAGCCAACTCTGTTAAGAAGGGGGACAAAACCTTCTATAGGTACATCAGGGAGTGAAGGAAGACCAAGGAGGCTAGTGAGGCTTAATAAAGAGGAGGGAGGGTGGGCAGAGGTGACTGTGAAAAGGCAGAGATACTAAACAAATATTTTGCTCAGTATTTACAAAGGAAGTGGGAGGTACCTAAAACAAACAGTAGAAACACTCTGGATACAGAAGTTGATACCAGCCCATTTACAGAAGAAGGGTTCTGAAAGAACTCTTAAAACTGAAGTTGGGCAAAGCAATGGGGCCTGATGGGATTCATCCCAGAATTCTAAAGAACTAAGGGTACAACTGAGCACCACTGACTACCCTGTTTAACAAATCATGGGAGAATGGGGTAGTACCGAGGACTGGAGAAGGGCAGATGTGATTCCCCTTCACAAAAGTGGGAGCAAGGCAGAAGCAGAAAACTACAGACCTGTTAGTTTAACCTCAGTGGTAGGGAAAATGATGGAATCACTTCTGAAGGAAAAATTGTTGAGTATCTAGAGGCCAGAGGGCTCAGGACCCAAGGCAGCATGGATTCACAGTGGGAAGGTCATGCCAGACAAATCTGATAGATTTCTTTGACTGGGTGACCAAAGTAGTAGACCAGAGAGGGGCTGTGGAAATGGCCTACCTAGACTTTAGCAAGGCATTTGCACAGTCCCACACAAATTAATATACAAGTTAGCCAGCCTGGGGTGGGTCCCAAGATGACAGCCTGGGTAAAAATTTGCTGGAGAATAGGACACAGAGTAATAGTAAATGAGTCCACTCTGAAGAAAGGGGGTTACTAGTGAGGTACCGCGAGGTTCAGTATTAGGACCAGTCCTCTTCAATGTCTTTATAAGCGATATTGCAGAGGACTGGAAGGAAAAGTATGTCTCTTTGCAGATGACACAAGAACTGCAACAGAATTGATGCACAAGGTGGGGTGGAAAGGATGAGAGGGACTTGGCAAGGTTAGAGGAATGGTCAAATGTATGGCAGCTTAGATTCAGTGCTAAAGTGCAAGGTAATGCACCTGGGAAACAAAAACCCAGGGAAGAGTACACAATGGGGGTGAGATACTAACAACAACAAAAATGGAAAGGGACCTGGGGTAGTCATATCAGATGACCTAAAGGTGGGCAAGCAATGTGAGAGGGCAGCAAGGAGGTCTGGGGGGATACTGGGATGCATAGGGAGAGGCATCACCCAGCAGAAAACAGGAAGTTATTATCCCTCTGTACAGACAGTTGGTGAGACCCCATTTGAAGTACTGCGTGCAGTTCTGGAGACCCAATCTCCACAAGGACATAGACAGGATGGAAGCTGTCCAGAGGAGGCCAACTAAAATGGTGCAGGGTCTGCACCAAAAGACTTATGAAGAGAGACTTAAGGAGCTGAATATGTATAGCCTCGAGGAAAGGAGAGAGAGGGGGGACATGATAGAAACTTTCAAGTATCTCAAGGGAATCAACAAAGTCCAAGAGGGTAGCATCATTCAAAAAAGGGTGTGCAAGAACAAGGAGGTACAATTTGAAGGTAGAAGGGGCAGCTCAGAGGTAATTTAAGAGTATTTTTCACAGAAGGGTTTGGATGCATGGAATGGCCTTCCGGAGGAGGTTGTGGAGTCAAAAACAGTGGTGGAATTCAAGCATGCATGGGACAGTCATAAGGCAATTCTAGGGGTGGGGTAGGAAGAAGTAGGCTGCTGGTTAACTAGGATCTGCAGCTTATCCAATAGGTAGAGAAATGGGCAGACTGGGTGGGCCAAGTGGTCCTTATCTGCCGTCAAAATCTATATTTCTATGTTTCTAATTTCTTTGTCCATTTCCTCCTCCTGAGAAGGGGGTCTGTATACAACCCCTGTGCAGATTGTGGTGCCATTGCCTGTCTCCAAATTTACCCACAGTGCTTCTTCTCCTCCCTGTTTACCCTTTTGTTCTGTTGCTTTTATTCCTTTTCTTATGTAAAGAACTACTCCTCCTCCTCTTTTACCCTCCCTGTCCCTCCTGTAGATAGTGTATCCTGGTATGTTTATGTCCCAGTCATGGTTTTGTGTGTACCATGTTTCTGTGACTGCCACGATATCCAGTTGTTCCTCCTCCATCAAGGCCACTAATTCAGGAAGCTTGTTACCGAGACTACGGGCATTGGTACTCATTGCTCTCCATTTTTTGATGGCTTTACCTTCTGTTGCAGCATCCCTCACTGACCATTCTACCTCAGTCTTTTCTCATTTAGTACCCTGTTTTGTAGGAGAGGCTGGGATTTTCCTGCTGCTTGTCAGTGCCTCCCCCTTTGACTAGTTTAAAAGCTTGCAAATGAAGCCTTTAAACCAATTGCTCAAAAGACTTGTTCCCTTCCTGAACAGATGCAGACCATCCTGCCAGTATAGGCTGGTGTCCCTCAGGTGGAACCCCAGTCCCCAATGAAGCCAAACCCCTGTGCTCCACACCATTTTTTCAACCATTCATTAAACTGCATGGTGCTAATTACCCTCGCCTCCCCATGCCTTTGACAGGCAGCACCTCTGAGAAGGGTACTGTGTATGCTATTTTTCTTAGGCCCTCCCAACTCTGCAATGTCCTCCTGCACTGCTCTAATCTCATGATGAGCCAAGTCATTTGTCCCTAGGTGGACAATTACGTCAGCTCAGACTCCCTTGCAGCTGTTCTCGTGATCCCTGAGATCGTTCCTGTCCCTCCAAGCCATGGCACCAGGCAGGCACCTTACTTCAGTTTTCCCAGCTCCCCCAGTTCTATACCCTAATAATTGGGTCCCCCACCAGGGCTGCTTCCTTTCCTGTGGTGTCCTCTGCCTCCTTCCTGTGGGCCTCCTTGTGACAGCTGTCATCAGTCTTCTCTGTGGGTGCATCCATGGGGAGCTATGCTCCCCCAGAATGGTGTATGGATTGTGGAGTGGAACAATTGACTGGGTGTGCCTCTGTTCCACCATCCTCACCTTCCCTGAGCCCACTGCGGTCCAACTGCTGTGCTTTCTTCACAACCTCTGAGGTAGTGGTGGTGGCGCTAGTGCTCTCTGGATGGGGGAGGTTCCCTTCCTACTGTCCAGTGTGGCCTGGTGGAAGGTTTCCTTACTACTGTCCAGTGCGGCCTGAAGACAGGCAACTTCCTCCCTCAGGGCAGATAGTTGTTTGCCAATAGGGCAGCATCTCAGCCTCCAGAAAGACTCCCAGAAGACTGCTGCCCCACAGCCATTACATTGCACTACTCCCCACATGTTTATCTACTTTTTTTTTTGTGTGTGTGTGTGTGTGTGTGTGCAGCGTGTGTGATTGGTTATATAGAAATATATATATTATACAATGTGTATGCTTATATTGTCAGTGCAGTGTGCTAGAGAGGATATGACAGTGAAATGCACCTTGCACTCTTGAGGAAATGATGTCAGAACCTCAGGTATAAAGGAACTATTTCCAGGGGTGGGTGGGGTGAGGGTGGGAAGGGTTCAGCCTAAACTGTGCCCTCACAGAACAATCAGCTAAAAGCTCTCACCCACCGCTGCGATGAGTGCTTTCCTGTCAGCAAGATACCCTACACAACAATTTGACAGAGAAAGTACCCTGCTAATCAAACAGAGAAAAATCCAGACATCCAAGTCAGACACAGGTAAACCTCTCCAGCCCCAAAACAGCCTGGTGGTTTGTTAGCCACAAAGGAAAATCAAATATGCTGTTATTTCAGCCCTTCTGAAAATGCTGACAAGATAAGCAGTTTTGAAAACCCCCTTCCTGAATTAAAAACTAAAATAATTAAACACAAAGCAATACCACTTTAAAAGTGAGAAAAACTTCTCTCAGATGTAAGCAAGAGAGAGAGATTAGATACAGATATGTAGTCCAATATAGTATATCCCACGCAGCTTCTCAGTTGTTTCAACGCACCCAGTACACAACTTGGAAGAAGATGGACTTCTGTCTCAAACAGGATCCTACCAGTAGTTTATAGTAATAGAACAATGCTGAAATAGTCAAGCTAGACAATTGGCTGTGATGCAGGCCTCTGACTTGTGAAGACAATTTCCCCCACCTCAGGCTATGTCTGGCATCCAATTACAAACTGCAGCCTCTGCTATTTTAAAATCACAACCCCACCAAAAGTTGCAAAATATATTGATGCAGATTGTCACAGAATTCTAGTAATCAGTCCAGTTAGCCACAAAGGAAAATCAAATATGCAGTTATTTCAGCCCTTCTGAAGATGCTGACAAGATAAGCAGTTTTGAAAACCCCATCCTGAATTAAAAACTAAAATAATTAAACACAAAGCAATACCACTTTAAAAGTGAGGAAAACTTCTCTCAGATGTAAGCAAGAGAGAGAGAGATTAGTTACAGATATATGGTGAAATTTGTTGGCTACTAACAAATACTGCTGTGAATTAGTTGGGTAAAATGTTAGTGGTGCAGAGTTTAAGGTAGCCAGACTGTGAGTAAGCCGGCAAGTGGGAAAAAACAAGAAATCACAGACAAGTTGCCAATGGTACTGTCATCTTTTAGTATTAGCTGCCCTGCTAGTAAGCGGGGGCATAGTCACTGGGACTTCAGGTTTACAAGTATTATTTTGCTGCAGCACATGCTGCATGCTATATTGTATTGAGTCTCCTCACCTACTCTTTCAGCAGCTGCTCATGCTTGATCTCAGCACATAGAGTTCAGTTCCCAGCACTGCCTGCTGACTCAAGTCACTTTCAACCAGCAAGGCATTTACAGCATAAACTTCCTCACCACCCCGAGGGCTGGCAGTGCCACATCGGTGATCAGTATCTTCCTTATAATGAAATTTGAGTGACAAGACTAGGAAAGTTGCTTCCATCCACACGTTAGGGCATGGAGCCTGGGCTCACCTGTCTGTACTCAGGAGGACAGTGGTTCATTCCCTCCCTGGTGCACCTCCTTATGCAGTTTCACCTTCTTTAAATATCTAGGTTAGCAGTTCTCTATTCTACCATAGGGCACAGTTTAGTATCCAGAATTCCCAGTCCTGCATCGTGAATCCCGGCCAGCAATCAGGGCTGCCGAGTAAAACACCAGCTGTCAGAGTGACTCAGCAGCTGCAGTGGAGATCAGGTTCCTAGGTGCATCCTGAATAACAGCTGAGGTTCTTGTTTGGGGAGGGAGGGCTCCAAGCTCAGCAAAAGGAGGGCAGGAGATCTGAGTGACAGCAACAGGGCTCTGAGTATGGAATGTCCTCCATGCATCTCTCAGTATCTTCTAGTCATGACACAGATGTCTGTTTCATGCCACTTTATGGAACTTTGTTTATTTTTTAAATCATACTTTGGCTTAGCTTGTGGCTTGCAATTCAACAATACAGTCAAACTGAGCCAAGCCACGTCTTTGGTTCTAGCTTGGATCGAGCCTGTGCAGGCTTGCCCAGCTATAGGGCAGAGGGTTACTACAATTTAGTTTGTTGGGGGGGTATTGGCCTTTAATTTCTCCCAGAGATGTTAGTGGTGGCTCTTGCTGATGTCCCAACTTATTCTGCTGTTAAATGTATTTTGTTTTGACCTGCACTATCCTGGGTTGTACATGAAAATGGGCATTCACTTATGCCTAATGTACCTAGCATGTTAAAAACCAAATAAATAAATTTCTGCAACTCTATGCTGTCAATGTTGGCATCATCATATAACCAGGGCTGCGAAGGGAAAGCTTTCCCCCATTCTTTGCATCCTTGGTAGAATGTGTATGACTGATGTAGCTGTGGATAACTTATTTTTTTCTACACAGCACATAAGGTAAAGCCACAGCATCAGAGTAGCTATTCTTTTATGGCTGCATAGCAAGAGCTATGTTGACATATACCAAACAGGAAGATGAGATACAAAAAGGGGTCATGGGGCATAACAGGATACAAAACACATAGCAAATGCTTGCTCCATGCTCCATACAGTGAGTGGAGTTGAAGAACATCAGTATATAGGAATCAGTCCACTTCTTCCCTCTCTCTCCCGAACCCTCTTCTCCTCCTGCACACTTTTATTTGCATTGCCTTAGCTCCTGCCATCAAGGGGTGGGGACTCCCCCTGGCACCCTGCTGGCTCCCCCCACTCTTGGGTCTTAACAAAAGTTCCCCCCTTATCCCCTCCATTTTGTCTGTCCCAATCCCCTCCTGAAGTGTGTCCACCAGCTGCCTCCATTGGTCCTGGGAGGGAGTCACTTGTAGAACTTGCTGCACCCACCCATTTGTAGTCCCAGCTCCTGCTCAGAGCATACCCTACTTTTCCCTTTCCACCAGCATATCTCCATTTTAGTCTTTCATGGTCTGTCTCCACTCCCATCTTTCCAGTGGCCCTCCCCCTGCACTTCAGTAGCCAAGCAGGAGAGCCATCTTGGTTGGGACACATCTGGGACTCTAGGATCTGCAGTTATAGTTAGTCTCAGTCTATGAAACCTTGAAAAAGGGCAGCAAATTCATCAAATTGGACAAGGTCAGCCCCAGTTTCTTATTCCCTGGATTCTTCTCTCCTGTGTTTTGTACTATACTTAACTACATATGAACATATGAAAACACTAGCAGAAACAGGCCATAATGGTCTATCAAGTCTGCTCAGTTGTGCAGCTCAGTCTGTTTTACTGGAGCTGCCCCACCTCCCCTTTCTCCCCAGAGTTATCTTCCCCCACCCTCTGACTCAGCAAGAGGTGATCCTGAGCTTATCTGAGTCCTTTCTCACCAATAGGAGACAGCGGGTTGTGATGGGAAATTTCTCATCTATACCCTTCCTCCTTTTGTGTGGAGTCCCTCAGGGTTCAGTATTGGCCCCAATGTTGTTCGCAGTATATATGCTGCCCTTGGGGGGGGATCATTATGAAGTATGGTCTGAGTTTTCATTGCTATGCTGATGATACTCAGCTATATTATCCTTTGCCCCAGGAATATCAAACGCAGTGGATTTGTTAAATATCTGTCTGGCTGAGATTAGTTACTGTATGGTCTCCAGCTGGCTTTGACTGAACCCTGTCAAGACTGAGGTATTGGTAGTGGAGTCGAACAGAGTTCATGATGGGATGGCCTCTGACTCCACAACTGGACTTGTGCTAGGAGCTGCGTCATTGATGGCCTCCCCTTGGGTGCGAAATCTTGGCGTGATGTTTGACAGGAATTTGTCCATGGAGGTTCAGATATCTTCCATGGTCCATTCCTGTTTTTTCCATCTTCGAAACATTGCCAGGATTAAGCCCCTTGTTCTGTCTCTGGACCTCCCTACCTTGATACATGCCTTAGTCACTTCTAGGCTTGACTACTGTAATGCCCTCTATCTCGGGGTCTCTGGGGGCTCTCTTCACAGACTGCAGCTAGTGCAAAATGCTGCTGCCCAGCTTTTGACTGGGCAAAGTAAATTTTGCCATATTACACCTGTGTTGCGTGAATTGCACTGGCTGCCTGTCAGGTGGAGAGTGCTCTTCAAGGTGGGGTTTCTCATCTATAAGGCCCTACATGGACAGGGCCCTGGTTACCTGTCAGTTCTCCTGGCACCCTCTTCCTCTTCCGGTAATCTACGCTTTTCTAGTGGCAGCCTCCTAGCTGTTTCAAGAGCGAGATTAAAATCTGCAGGCGACCGAGCTTTTAGTGTTGCCGCTCCCGCTCTTTGGAACTCCTTACCAGCTGTAGTTAGGGAGGCCCCCACTATAACTGCCTTTAAGGTTCACCTGAAGACCTTTTTATTTTCACAAGCTTTTGGGGTTTAACTTTGATTATTTATATTTATTATTATTATTTTATATATTTATGGGTATGAAATGCTGTATAGTTTTGTGCGGCGCCCAGAGCCTTTGGAATTGGGCATCTTTTTAAATAAACTTGCCTTGCATTGCCTTGCCTTATCGAGGGGATCAGCCATTGTGGAGAGACAGCATCCAAAGGCAGCAAGGAAACACATTGTGGATCCAGGAGTAAGCAATTTCTTGTTCTGGGGAACTAAATGATCAGAGGAGTCAGGTCCCACCTGAGTAAAGGTGTAACCTATAGTGATGGTTAAATGCCTTCCTGGAGCTTCAGCACAGTGTGACACCAAAAGCATTGGGAGGTTGGTAGACAAAGTGGAGAAAGGAACCATAGTTCTGGTTCATCTTGGTATGAACAACCTGTCTGCTTGAACAGTGGAAGAAACCAAGCAAAATTTCATTAAGCTCGGGGAACAGCTGGAGGCTAAAACAACCACCATGATATTCTCGGAAATCATCCCAGCGTGGGGCAAAGGGGATTGCAAAGACAAAATCAGGAAAAGGACATCAAGGAATTCAAAGCTTGGCTACGTAGATGGAGTCATGAAAAATGATATCACATCATAGGCTCATGGGGAGCTTCTGTGAGAGGAAGCTATTCAGGTTTGACAGACTTCACCTAACAAAGAAGGAAGTGAGTACGCTTGGGCAGAAATTTGACATCCATCTTGACCATTTAAACTATGTGAGGGGGAGTCTAATGCTAGGGAACCTATCAGAAAATACACTTCTTATAGGAACTTAGTCATCACTCCCCAACAAGTAGGAATTTTTCTCCCATGACCTAAGAAAACAAATTGGAAATGGTTGGAAACTATCAGGAACCAAACACAGGGCCATGCATCTGCAGGCCCAAGAGCAGAACCAATAGCAGTGAATAGCAGCAGGGGTACCAGACTATAGAAATGGGTATACATCAATGCCAGAAGACTAGGAAACAAAATAACTAACCTGGAGGCAATGATGGTGGATTCCTGAGTGGACCTGGTGGCTGTCACATGGACTTAGGCCTTGGAGAAAAACGAATGTAACCTTTCAGTCCCAGGCTATGCCCTGTTCAGGCAGGATAGAAGGAAGGGCGCAGGGTAGGCATAACATTATATGTAAAGAACAGGAAAAATGCCATCTCAGTAGATAGCATCAAAAATGAGGGTGTGGAATCCCAGTAGATGCTACTCAGCTGGGCAATGAGAGAGAGGATCCACATAGGTGTGGCATACCGGCCTCTGGGTCAGGCCGAGGGCAGGGATGAAGAGCTGCTACAGGAAATCAGAGGTGTAGCCTAAAAAGGGGATACAGTGGTGGTAGAAAACTTTAATATGCCTGATGTTAACTGAAGAATCCCAGTGGCAAGTTCTACTGGGAGCCAAAAGGTGGCTGATAGGCTACAAGACTGCCTACTTATACAAATAGTTAGCGCCCTGACTAGGCTGGACACTATCCTGGATGTGGTCCTCACTAACTCTGAGAAAGTAAGGATTACAGGTGTTGAGAGGTCTAAACCTCACTTTCAGATTCTTGACGATATTGGGAATGCAAGTAATCACAGACATGTTGCATTAGAGTAATAAACAAGTTTATTACTACCAAGGGATAAACCACAGTTGCCCTAAGCAGTTCTTACCAATAAGAACCGGGAGCCAGTGCTAAGCGTTCCCTACACCTCGAGGTTTCTCTGTTGTCTCTTGGGGTCTCTCAGGTCTCCGAGGTGTAAAGCTTATGCATTACATTATATACCTATGATAATTACTATGGTTGCCAAAAGATAGAAACATTTCTAGTTACAGAGATGAGCCCTATTGGCTAAATAGAGGTGGCTCCATGGTCCCAGATAACATTATACAATTCTGTAAAGTTATCAGTTTGAGAACAAAAGAGTTCTTATACAGAGTCTTACATAACTCAGTGTAGTGGTACAAATCACCAAAAGGTGGCAATGCTGTCTTACATATTACAATTACTTCAAGGACACAGGTGTCTTGGCATCTGACAAGTTAGAAATACACAGAAAATACATGGCAGAATATATATGTATTAGCAAACAAAGTGTATTACAACAATATGCATTCATATCCTGACATCTACTCTTATACGGTAGATGCCCTTAGCCCTAAATATTAGTATAACCTATATGTAAGTGTTAGCTGTCTATGGTGTACCTCTGAGGGTACCAATTAGGGTGCAGAGACCTCGTGTAACATTCCTCCCCTTGTTGCCTCCAAGGGCAACACAGGCAATTGTCTAGGGAAAGGACAGGAGCAGTGGTCATTTACAAACCCGATGCGTGAGCCTTGTAAAGGAACTCAAGCTCAAGCTGTTCACAGTGTTGTCGTAGTGTGCACCATACGCAGCAAAGCTTAATAATCAAAATGAAAATTAAAAATGCTTGTATAATAACAAAACCTTTAAAAGTAATCTCCAACCAGGTGTTAGTTAATGCGTTATTCATATCTCCATCATTAATCAAGGCAAGAACAGCTTCATTGGCTTTGGTCATATTATTGCTGATGTGGATGAGGTGTGTGTCTTTCCTGTCTAAAAGTGATTTCAGTGCAAGTGTAAGTGGGTCTATGTGTACATTAAAGTATGGCAAGTATTCTGACACTATGAGTAGATAATCGGGGTTACCATCAATAATGTCTGCATCTAGAAGGGGAACAGGGGTTATGACAGTATGTCCAATGACAGTCTTCTGGTGGGGGACAAAACAGAAATTGGGGTAATCAATAGCACAAGTAACAGAACCATATGTGTAGGCTTTATAGTTCGTAACTACACAATATTTGCCATCAGAATTATACTGTGAGCACACAGTAGCCAGTCTCCACTTTTGCAACTGGACAGGGCAGGAGTAGGTCATCTTCGAAATCCATGTTGACAGGCGATGAACCTCCTCATGATAGGATTGGTAGAGCTTATCTGGAGCCAAAGTTGAGTCAAAAGAGTTGGTGCCATTCGCAGTGATGTCATCATCCATTGTGAAAGTCCAATCAATGCTGTCTGGAGAGTAGTCACAAACAGGCTGTATAACATCAAGCACGTCACATCGGCACAAGTAAATATATTGCTTTTTCACACAGCAGTCCATGTGCGGAGCCACCCAGGCAACCAGGAAAGAATGGTAGACCAGTAGAGATGGTAGATCCAGAAGTTCTCTGTAGATGTCTTCGTCCAAATGCCCAATCAAACGAACCAGTGCGAGCTTGTCGAACAAAGCTGTAGTGGGATCAAAGTGTGGTAAGGAGACAGTGAAAGAAACAAACATGGTATCTGTTATGGAACATTTCTTAGCAGTAAAACAAAGACCAGTATTAGGGTGTCTGGTCACGAACCCCAAATTCCTAGCTGTGGAGAGAGGAATAGTCAAAGTCTGTTGCATACGCATGGAAACACAGCTAGTGGTTTTACACCTTGGACAATACCATTTGGAAATGTGTCTATCATGTACAATGTCAGGAATTCTTCCCAATTCTAGATCACGAAAGAGGTTGTTGACGGTAGTGATAATGTAAGAGCCATAAGCAGAGCAGAGTATCTCTCTAGCAATGTATTGTTTATCTGCTTCCTTGTTGTTCTGTTGTATGAGTGCATTGATCTTATCTTTAGAATCAGAGAATGCCTTGCAATGTCATGCATGTTGTATACAGTGTATCTTTCTTCCTGACTAAGGCCATCCACACCATGCAATAATGGAGGTAAGATGTTATTGACCAAGCCAGTGAAGAATTTGGCAGAATTATTTTTGATAGCAGCAATGTCTTTCGGATGAGACGTTAAACCGAGGTCCCATCTGCCTGGATTGGTGGTAATTCAGGTGGATGTTAAAGATCCCATGGCACTTATCAAAAAAGAGTAGGCGAATTTCCCTGGTGTCCTAGCCAAATTTCCCTCAATCACTAAAAATACTACCAACAGATTAATCTGGTTCAAGGTCAGTTGGCATCCATCTGTATCCCCCTCCCCCGGGTTGTGCCTGAAAATAGGCAGGATTTGTCTAGTGCACTTACCCGGTCAACAAACAACTAAATAAATAAATAAATATTCCAGATAGACATAGCCGTACCAAAAAGACCTGTGGCAGTACCTGTTGCACCTGTAACATCAGAACTGCCAACTTCACATTTGTTACATTTATGATTTAGATTATCTGAAGAGGGCTTCCTCCTGAAGTTGCCTCTATGTTCAGTAGAATGGACCCCAGCAATAGGGTCTTGCATACGAATCTGAAATGCAGTTAAGGAATCAAGCAATAATGTACTGTAAAATGCTGATGTATTAGTATTGTGACACATACCAAGCTCTTTCATATTCCAGTAAGTAAGATTAAACAAAACAGGTATATGAATAAACTGTAAGTTATTAATCAAAGAACCTGGGAGTGCAGTGGCTGTGAGACCACTACGGGGACCAGGGGTATGCTTTGCACATTCCAAAAGCTGCTTGTCAGTGGGTGGTAACACAGAGAGGTACATGGTTGCAGAAGCCATGTGGTGTATAGCGCAAAATCTGCAAGCAGAATCTTTGGACAAAGACTTACAGTAAGAAGGATCTATTAAGGCAGTTATGTTGTACAAACCAGAATGTCTTAATGCAGTTTGTAACAAGGACAGTGAACAATTTGGGGATAATTTAGCATTGGGCCAACCCTGGAAAGTTCCTTTGGAGAGTTTGGCCACAGGGAGAATTTATCCTTGTGATGTGGTTTGCCACTCAATTTGAAGGGTAGATTTGTCAGGAGCACCAACCGAGGCAGTGAGGTAAGCATCGGAATCTTCCTGGACAGTGATCATACTATCTAGTATGTTGATGGAAACTCCCTCTGGAGGAGGTGCTGGAGGATTGAGGTGTCGTAGCAGGTCTGGTACTGTGCTTTGGATGCAGGGGATAACTCCTGAGATGAGGAGATGATTGAACAAGATAGCCATCTTGTCAATGTATCTGAAAAGGAAGATCAAAGATTAGTATGTTAGTACAATTCCACCCATTGGGGTGAGGAAAAGTAATTTAAGCTCCTTTATACAGTTTCAGCTGGTTTGCATGTAACCATTTGTCAGTCAATTTGTTATTGTGGAGGAGTCTAACTTGATAGACTGCTGGACTGAGATTGTTGACAATAGGGTTTGGGCCTACCCATTTGTTGGAGAAGGAGTGAGTGGGATATGCAAATCGAAGTACCATTATCTGATCTCCAACTTGCCAATCCACTTCTTGTGCGTGTTTGTCAAACTGTATTTTAGATTATTGCTGGGCCTTGCCCATGCAGTTGGCAGCATACAAGTGTGTGTGTATGAGGTCTTTTCTGAGTTTTTCCACAAATTTTTTTACAGACACATGGTCTGCAGTGGAGGTGTGCAGGTCAAATAACAGATGTTCAGGTAATCTCATCTGTCTGCCAGTCATCACCTCAAAGGGTGTGAACTGGGTGGTGGCTGAGGGTGTGCTCCTAATTGCCATAAGAAGTAAAGGCAATAGGGAATTCCATGTTTTGGGATTGTCCTCAATGAATTTGCAAAGCATTTGCTTGATCTGTCTGTTGGCTCTTTCTACTTGACCTGAGGATTGAGGGTTGTAAGGTATGTGGAACTTCTGCTGAACTCCGATGAGTTCAAGGGATTCTTTCATCAACTCACCTGTAAAACTGGTTCCTTTGTCAGAATCTACCTTAGGAGGTAGACCCCACCTGGAGAGAATCTGTTCCACCAGGATTTTGGCAGTAGTCTTTGCTGTACATGTCTTAGTGGGGAAAGCTTCTACCCACTTAGAGAAGAGGCCAGTCACCACAACAGCATACTTATTATTTCTGCTGGTGTTGGTCAGAGGGCCAATGAAATCAATCTGAATGGCATGCCAAGGGCCAGACTGTCTTTGTGGTAAAGGTTTTTCATTTCCATTGGTAGGGATGGGATTGTTTTGTGCACAAACAAGACAGTTGTCTATGTATTGTTTAACAACTTTGGTGATACCAGGCCACCAGGTGGTGGTCTTGAGTCATTGGAGGGTATTCTCTGCTCCCTGGTGTCCACCAGTATGAGTGTCATGCACTTGGTGCAATAATTCAGATCTTAGGTGTCTGGGGACTACCCACAACTTGGTGGTAAAGTCATCTGGTTGGAACCAAATGAGCTTGTCATCTGGTGACAAGTGCAACTTGCCTTCATGCCTTCGATAGGGGTTATGTGTGGGAAGTTTCTCTTTAGTACCTTTATCCAGGAATTTGAACACCTCTTTCAGTTCAGTATCAAGCTGTTGAGCTGCGGAGAGGTCCAGGGGTGAGAAGGGTTCAGGTTTCTTCTTGAGTGCTGCAATGTGAACAGCTGCATTAGCCTCTGGATGGTCCATCATCCAGACATCCCCCCTCAGGCCCCTTCCTTAGCAAGGGTGTCTGCTGTGTCATTGAAGGCATGATAGGGGTCATAGAGTGGGCTTTAACCTTGTGTACATAGAATTTGTGTGCAAATTTCTGTGCTAATCAATGTATGTATAATACCAATTCTTTGTACTTCACTGGACTGTCTTCAGAAGACAGGAAGGAGTTCTTCTGCCAGAAAGGAAGAAATTCTGTAAGGGAACAACAAACCCAGTTGGAGTCTGTAAAAATGATGGTATCCTCGATTCCATGCTGGATGAACTCGAGGGCACAGGCCACCGCTGCCATCTCAGCATACTGTGATGAAGCTACAGTACAGTGCTTAGATATCTTGACGGTGTTCCCATAAGGGTAGATCACCAAAATACCCATCCCTGCAATTAGTTCTCCCTGATAGTAGGATGCTGAACCATCAGTAAAGATACGGCACAAAGAGGTACTCTCGAGTATTTGTGGCATGGCAGGGAGGAAATGACCTGGATCAGGAAGATCAGGTGACTGTAGTGTACAGTCATGGGGTTCTCCCTGGAAAAGGAGGCCATGAGCTAGCATAGATGGAACTTTAGTCGGTTGTACCTGTATATCTCTGTCCTGGAGAAGAAGTGACCAGTGTGTCAGCCTGGTGTTAGAGACTGACCCATCCTTCACTCTGTCTGAGAGCAGAAAGGTGGCTGGTGTATGGTTAGTGTGGATAATCAGTGGCGAGTACCCAATGATATACAGGAAGTGCTTGACAGCCTAGTAGGTGGCCAGAAGGTTCCTTTCACAAAGGCCATACTTCTGTTCCACTGGGGTCAAGATCTGTGAGACATAAGCAATGGGTCTCAAGGTGCCATGCACCTTCTGGGCCAGAACTGCTGACGTAGCAATGTCAGAGGTGGTACACTCCAGATTAAATGGTAGTGCTGTATTGGGGTTCACCAGTGCTGGGACGGAGGCCAAGGTCTGCTTCAGTAACGTCACAGCCTGGGTGTGAATAAGGCCCCAAGTCCATGGTACATCCTTTTTGAGTAATTCATACAGAGGAGCAGCTTTCTGAGTAAAATCACAAATGAAATCTCTCGACTAGTTTACCATACCTAGAAACCTTCGAAGAGTTGCCACACTGGTAGGTAATGCCAAGTCTTGCAATCCCTGTACCTTCTTCCAGGTAGGGCTACGACCTTGGTCAGTTATTTTTAGACTCAGAAAGAGTACTTCTTTCTGACACAACTGTGCTTTTTCCGGGGTTACATTTCAAGACTGCTTTCTGAATGAGAGTCAATAGTTCGTCAAAGAGATCCAAATGTTGTTCCTGTGTGGCTGTGGCCAGCAACAGGTCATCCACATATTGTAAGAGACATTGGGGGGGTAGAGAAACTCTTGACGGCATCCATCATGTGGAGATGGAAGAGGGATGGACTGTTATGGAATCCTTGTGGCAAGCAAGTCCACGTGTACTGTCTTCCTTCAAAGGTGAAGGCAAACTTATATTGACTCTTAATGGCCAATGGCAATGACCAAAAATCATTGGAAACATCCAGGGCACTGAACCATTTTGAATCAGGGGTCAAAAGTTGAAGCACATCTGGTGCTGATGCCACAGTTGGGGAGCAACTGGGGGTGACCTGATTCAGTTTCCTGTAGTCAATAGTAAGTCTCCATGTGCCAGTGGGTTTCTTCATGGGCCATACTGGGGAGTTTGCAGTGGAAAAACAAGTTCTGATTACTCCTTGCTTGAGGAATGACTTGATCATTTCTCTAAGGGAATGCAAGGCCTCAGTTGGCAAAGCATATTGCCTTTGCCTCTCATGTGCTGGGCCTGGCACTTCAATGACGGTGTGCATTCTACCACAGTCATGCTTGTTAACTGCAAACGCTTCCAAATGTCGTTGCAGAATAGGTAGGAGTTTTGGAAAAAGTTCATGATTCTTGAACAAATCTATGACGTAATACTCTTTGTCATTGGCAGATATTGTTGCCACAACGTGTGAATCAGGAATCAAAATTGTATGATATTGACCCTGAATCTGTATCAGTAGCATGTTAGCTAGTTCCACCACACAGCCGTATGGCGCAAGGAAGTCGACCCCTATAATACTAGGATGATCATTCAGTACCATTAGTTGGAAAGTGTGTGAGGCCTTTAAGTGGCCTAGCTCTACCGGTAAGGGTAGAGAACGGAATGCAGATAGCCTAGTACCATCGACTCCTGACATGTTGGTCCTCCATCTGGTGCACCAAGGGGATGTGTCCAGGTGTTTGTCATGTAGCACAGATACAGCTGCACCTGTATCTAGCAAAACTACTAGTAGGCGGCCCCCGACCTCGGCCTCAGTGCAGGGCCTTCCATTTGTATCCAAGACTAGCTTGTTTACAATATGGACTGGGGCCTGTAATTGTCAATCCGTACTGCCGGAAGCATGCAGAAGTTGGGCCTGGCTCATGTGGATGACTTCGCCATGCTGTACTGATACTATATAGGGAGGAGCTTCTGGGTTCAGACCTGTATGAGCCTGAGGGCCTGTACCTCCAGTGTCTCCATGGCTGGTTGAGGCCTGGGCTGCCGGTTGTACTACCACAAGGGCCTGTGCAGTAACAGCATCCGCCACAGAGCACAGTTGTCCCAGGAGTTCTCAAAATTTTCAATTTTCTTCAGCTATCTCCCTATATGGAGGACCCATTCTCTGTTGTGGTTTACCTCTACCCTTATGCTTCCTGTTCTTATGCCAATTCCGGTTCCCACTCCATTGCTGTTGTTGATGCGGTTGTTGTTGATGGGCCTGTTGGGGTGTTGATTATCAGCTGGAGGGCTGGCTGATGTTGGGCCTGTTGGCGTTGAGCCTACCCTTCCACTGTGTAGTGTGCTGTGGCCTCCGAAATGGGTTCCACAGCAGCTACCTTCTTGGAACCGGAACCCAAATCACTTATATACAGTTGATACACCCTCTCGGTATTCCGAAGAATATCGGCAAACCTATCCATATTTGGATAAGTGGTTGGCTCTACCTTTTCTCTTACTGCTGGAATCATGTTCCTAAGGAACAGGGTCTTATATTCAATAAGATCTACATCCGCAGCTTCTTGTGCCAGGTGCTTTCCTGCTCGGTAGACCATCCAGAGTCACTGGTGGTAAGTCACTGGACTTTCGTTTTCATTCTGCTTTACAGGATATGCAAGCATCTGGTACACCAGGACTGTGAGCAGAAATGAGCTCAGCTGCAACCTTGTCAAAGGTAGCATTCCCATCCTGGCGAACAGCTTTGGGGAGTTTGGCCCATAAACCAGGATCGATGGTGTGGCATAGTATTTGGACCTGATATTCTGCAGCAAGGCTAAGCATCTTGCATTTAGAACATACCTTTTCCAGGTGACAGCTGAGGTTGTCGGAAGGATTCATCCGACCGAAGCTGTCAGCGATTTATTGAACAGAGTAGGCAATTTGCAGGGGATTAGTGGGTCAATCAGGCAAAGGTAGATTGTCTTGAGCACCAACCAAGGCTGCACGAGCTGCAGCTTCAGCCACAGTGTGGACAATACCTTTCTGAGTGCCAGCTTCTTGAAAAAGCTGCCTAATCTGGGAGTTAATAGCCCTTTTACTCCTCTCAGGAAGAGGGATATTGCCTATCACAGTTTCAGTCATGATTTCTATCTCTTGCCTGTTTTCCACATTAATAATGGCTACCAGAGGTGCCGTCGGGACCAGGCTTGGGCGTGGGTCCACCATGTTGGAGTCTCCCATGATGAGCGTCATGACGTCACCGAAGTGTGACATGGGGGTTGGGGGCAGGGACCCGCCATGCTGTGGATGGCTGGGTGTGGAGTCCTGGCCATAGTAGGGGTGTGACTGGGTATTGTATTGTGAAATATCATCATCAGATAGCTCCCCCTCTGAAGACGAATGAAAGGCAGGGGCTACGCCTCCCATTGCCTTAACATGTCCAGCCAAAACCTCTCGTTGATGGTGCAATGTCACCACCTTAGTTCTACATTCACCATAATTCACACTCACAACATCCATATCAACCTGAACTTGCTTTTGCTTTTGCAAAACTCTATATGTGGTGCTCAATTTGTGATTGTCCTTGTAAGCTACTTCTAAATCATTGCACACCTGGTTAATCTCATCCTGCAGCTCACCCGTTTCGTCACTCAACTTAGCATTTGCAGCACTCAGCAAATCATTCATTTGCACAGCCTGACTCTTATCCTGTCTCAAACTTTCACACTCCTGCTTCAACATACATATTTCCTGTTCACCAGCCAGAGCTGAATGACGCAATAGTGAATCCTTTTCATTCTGCAGAGTTTGGAGTTCAGACTCCAAGTTCTGCTGCAGTCTAATACATTCCATTTCCTGTAAACCCATCTGTTGCTCAAGAGATGAAATCTGCAGATCAAGGGTTTGAAACCTCACTTCAGAGGCTTCCAAAGCAGCGTAAAGAGCAGCGACCATCAACCCTTTAGTATGATGCTTATTGGTTGATTGTCTCGTCTCTGGATACTGGGTTGAAATCCCCAGTATAGGGTTGTCGGATTGACTTGCGTCCCACACAAAGTCAGCCCACCCTCCATGGAAGGCAAAGAAGTTCGAGACATCGAGTCTCAGTTCTGCGCTGATATCTGATGCTGTGGCCATTGTGTGGGAGGGAACAAAAATTCAAACTGTGAAAAAGACAGAATGCTGCGTATCAATCCACAGCACAAGTACTTTAAACACAGCCAGGCTACTGTATTATTTGCAGGCTTGTAATTCAAAGCTGCTATGGAGTGGGTCGAGACGGCATCGACCACACCTGAAAAGTCAGCCAGATTTTGCAAGTGACTACAAACTGGTTTTAAAATGGGAGCGGTGATATGGGAATGTACACCTACTGTCCCCGTGGGAAAGGGAAAAAGTTTAAGCAACAAGTTAAAACTTACAAACACCAAATATCGCCTGCACACGATCGCCAATTTGTTGAGAGGTCTAAACCTCACTTTCAGATTCTTGACGATATTGGGAATGCAAGTAATCACAGACACGTTGCATTAGAGTAATAAACAAGTTTATTACTACCAAGGGATAAATCACAGTTGCCCTAAGCAGTTCTTACCAATACAAACTGGGAACCAGTGCTAAGCGTTCCCTACACCTCGAGGTTTCTCTGTTGTCTCTTGGGGTCTCTCAGGTCTCCGAGGTGTAAAGCTTGTGCATTACATTATATACCTATGATAATTACTATGGTTACCAAAAGACAGAAACATTTCTAGTTACAGAGATGAGCCCAATTGGCTAAATTAGAGGTGACTCCATGGCCCCAGATAACATTATACAATTCTGTAAAGTCATCAGTTTGAGAACAAAAGAGTTCTTATACAGAGTCTTACATAACTCAGTATAGTGGTACAAATCATCAAAAGGTGGCAATGCTGTCTTACATATTACAGTTACTTCAAGGCCACAGGTGTCTTGGCATCTGACAAGTTAGAAACACACAGAAAATACATGGCAGAATATATGTGTATTAGCAAGCAAAGTGTATTACAAACAATATGCATTCATATCCTGACGTCTACTCTTATACGGTAGATGCCCTTAGCCCAAAATATTAGTATAACCTGTATCTAAGTGTTAGCTGTCTACATTGTACCTCTGAGGGTACCAATTAGGGTGCAGGGACCTCGTGTAACACAGGGGTTGGGAAGCCACTGGCCAACAGTGACCACAACTATGTGGTTTGAGTTAGCCGTATGGTTAGAAAAATCACAATCCAAGACAGATGTTTTAAACTTTAGAGGAGCTAATTTTGACAAAATGAGGGATGTAGTCAGAAGCAAGCTGTTAAGGATCCAGGAGCATTTATATGTGGAAGACAGATAGGGGGTGGTTAAGTTAGCCAGTTTAGAGGCTACCAGGATGTGTGTAAGAACAGTGACCAAAAAGAACAAACACAAACAAAATATGGTTCAGTAACCAGAAGGTCCACAATCAAAACCAAAAGAGAGGCCTATTGGAACTATAAAAGAACTCAGGAAGACAGCACATGGGAAGCCTACGTTCAGAAAAACCAAGAAGCAAAGAGCATGGTGAAATCAGTTAAGGCTGCAAAAGAGCTTCATTCTTGTGGAAAGGGGTTAAAGAAGGGAACAAACACTTGTTTCAATATATACAAGAAAAAAGAAAGAAAAGAGGAAGAATAATTAGACTCAAAGCTGGTGACAGAGTAGTGCAGGAGGCTGGGCAGAAAGCCACTGTTCTGAACAACTTTTTTTGCTCAGTGTTCATGGAGGAACACAAAGGCCCAGTACTAGACAGTGGCATCAAGGCTGCTCGCAAAGTTGTTCCACAAATGGAAGCACCATCAACCACCAACAGTAGGGTTAGAAAGGCCCTGGATCAACTCAGGAGAGACAAGTCTCCAGGGCTTGATGGAATACTCCAGAGGGGGCTAAAGGAATCAGCAAGTAAACTGGCAGGTCACTTAGCCCATTTATTCAGCAGATCACTTCAGACAGGGGTAGTGCCAGAAGACTGGAGGAAAGCTGATGTGGTACCTCTCCACTAGGGAGGGAGTTGGGAGGAAGCAGGCAACTGCCGAAAAGTCAGCCTTACATCAGTAGTGGGAAAACTAATGGAAACCTTAATAAAACAAGGCTTGGTAGAGTACCTAGATAAGAATGATTTGCAGGATGACATGCAACATAGGTTCATGGCAGAAAGGTTGTGCCAAATTAACCTAATTACATTTTTTGACTGAGTCACTAGGGAACTAAACAGAGGCCACCCAGTGGACCTCCTGTACATCAATGTCAGTAAGGCCTATATTCGGTGCCACACAACCACCTGCTGAAAAAGCTGGAGGACCTGGGTGCAGGCAAGTGCATTGTCAGTTGCATAGGTAATCGGCTTAGGGACAGAAAACAGAGGGTAGTGGTCAATGGGGTGAGGTCTGAGGAAGGCACAGTCACTAGTGGTGTGCCCCAAGCCTCAGTATTTGGGCCAGTCCTGTTTAATGCCTTTATCAGTGACATCAGCATAGGTATTCAGGGCAACATTGCCAGAGGAAGGGTTGACAGTGAGGAGGTGGTTAAAGGACCTACAAAAAGACCTACAGAGGTTGGAAAGATGGTCCAATGTCTGGCAGCTGATGTTCAATGCAAACATAATGTAAGGTGATGCATTTGGGCAAAGGGAACCCCAAGGACAGAGTATCACCTCAACGGGGTCCAGCTGAGCACCACTTAGGAAGAACGGGACCTAGATGTCATCATAAGCAGCACACTTTAACAGACTAGCAAATGCAACAAAGCTTATAGCAAGGCCAACAATGCTGGGATGCATTGGGAGGGGATTCGACAGCAGGAGGAAGGAGGTAATATTGCCACTCTACAGGTCACTGGTAAGGCCCCATCTGGAGTACTGTCTACTTTTTTTTTTATCATATAAAATTTTATTCGTTTTCCAAGTACATCCAATCATGGTAGAGGCACTCAGATGAGCCTCCTGCTTATAAACACAGGTGCCACAAGCATGTTTACAAACAAAAACACCATACACATGAATGGGATATCCAACAGCAATATCAGCTATCCCCTTTATGCAGTGCACACCTACACATTAAGTTCCCATTGCATTAAAACATGCTTATATGTACCAGTCAGCTTCTAAAATTTGTACCATCGACCAACCGGGGGGTCTCCTGGGGCTAGCCATTCGTACTCTAAGCTGAAGTGACATAGGCCAGGGTCTTCCTATTTCTCCTTATTAGCCAAACCATGCTAATCCTTTCAGAAAAAGGATCTGAGACAAGTAACACCAGGGTAGATAATAAGGACAGACTGGCAGTGGTCTAGACACTACGAGGAGATTGCACAATCTACACCCGACACTGGGCATCCATTGTTTGAGTAAAAGATACATAAAAAGACAAGGTTATTAATAAAGGATGGGAGACATCACAATTTAGACTATCGGAGGGTTTTGGGGGGGGTGGAACTGCACAGATATGTGAATGCAGATATGCATCCCACTTCTTATGAAATCTGGAAAGATGGCCTTTCCCAATCGCGGAAAGTCTTTCAAAAGTAGCCAGCTGCACCATAGCTGTCCAACAACAAGTAATCATAGGAGGGTAGCAGCTGCCACTTCATCAATATAGTCCTCTTGGCTTCCATGATAGCCACCAGCACCCAGGCCTTAGTGAGGCGCAGACATTGGGCCCAGGGTAGAAACATCTCCCAGCACCAGAGTGGGCTGGACAGTTGGCAAGGGTCTGCCAACAATTTTAGAACAGTCCTCCAGCACCTGTTGCCAAAACCCCCGAACTGCTGGGCATGTCCATAAAATATGGAGTAAATGAGCAGGGGAGGCATTGCACCTCCAGCACTTATCGTGTTTCATAATGTTCAATTTGTGAAGCACTGCAGGTGTCTTATACCACCTGAGAAGGATTTTCAACTGAATCAGTTGACTTTTGACATCCTCATATGCCAGATTGGCAGCTTTCAAGCAATCACCCCAATGCTGCTTTGAAAGGGGGCATTGAAATTCAGCTTCCCAGGCTGTGCAACTGGTCAGCATGAGTGTCGGGTTGGGCATCCCTTATTACCCTATAGAAGGTTCCCACAAGCCTCTACTCTTGCCGGGTTTGTGAAGGGTGGTCAAGCATTTCCACCTCCCCTGCTTTCGCAGGCACTGCCAAAGAGAGGCAGTTGCACTCTGGATTTGAAGGTACCTCCAGAAATCCTGAGTTTTCATTCAGATTCTCTCTCGCATCTGTTCAAAGGACATAACTGTCACCCAGTCAGGGAGGAAGAGATCCCCACCACCCGTATACCTCTAGAGGCCCAGTGTTTCTAATGTGCTGGTCTGCAATCTACCTTTATGAGTTGGTAATTCCACAGAGGGGCATACGCAGTCGGAGGGAGGTATGCTTCTCTTGGGGCACCTGTGAGGGCCATTGCCCGTCGCCATGCTCTGCAGGTCTCTGTCATGAAAGGCATAAGCATTCCTCCTGATGGCCTCTTGTCAGTGAGCAAAGAAAAGAGTGCATTATCAGGTAGAAGGGCAGTTTCTAATCGCACCCATTGAGGAAGAGGGGACAAGGGGGCAGCAAACCAACTGATAGCCTGGCCCATACGAAAGGCCAGGTGATATCCCATAAACCATGGGAGCCACAGCCCTCCCCTGGTCCAATGTGCCCATAGTTTGGCCCAGCTCCAGCGTGCCATTTTGCCTTCCCATAAGAAGGAGAAAATTAGTTTATCCAGTTGCTGGAAGGGCCTAGGGGTTAGGGGGATGGGAATATTACTAAGGAGGTACGAAACCCAAGAAAAAATGAACATGCAGATAGCCTCTATCTTACCCTTCAGGGAGAGCTGCAACCTTCTCCATCTCTGAACCTCAGCCGTGATGGCTGCTATCAGGGGGAAAAGTTGACCTTCTCTAAGTCCCGCCAGGCGGAGGAAATATAAATCCCAAGGTATGAAAACCCTGAGGTGCCCAGGTAATGTCCGTAATTTCTGAGACACTCCCTACTGCACTCTTGCATTCAGGGGATAAAATTGTCTTCTTTGGTTAATTACTAGTCCAGACAGGAGGCAAACTCCTGCAGCACCTGGAGAATTATAGGAATGGAGCGTTCTGGGTTCGACAGGGTAAGTATATTGTCTGCATAGGCATTTACCAGGAAACAGTGCTCCTTCACCGGGATCCCAGTAATATCTGGGATGCTCAGAAGCTTCCATATCAGGGATCTAGTGCCAAGATAAAAAGAAGGGAGGAAAGGGCAGCCTTGTCTAGTGCCCTCTGTAAAGAGAAGGGCTGGATACATCTCGTTGGTTACAATTTTCGCTGTGGGCAGGTGATATAAAGTGGAGACCCAGGAACAAAACCCAGGCCCAAACCCATAAAGAGGTAATACTGCTCATAAATATCCCCACTCTAGAGAGTCAAAAGCCTTGGCAAAATCTATGGCCAAGGCTGCCATATGTGTGTGTTTGAATGCAAGGCTAGCCACTTTAAGTTTAGGACTAGTCGGAGGTTGTCTGTCCCCCAACTTCTCCTTGGAAAAACCTGCCTGTGAGGGGTGTATCACCATTGGTAGAAGCGGGGTAAGCCTGTTTGACAGGACTTTAGCTAGCAGTTTGATATCCACCGACAACAGGGAAATGGGCCGAAAATTAGCGCAATCCAGTGCATTGGAGGATTTCTTAGGAATTAAGGTCACCAGAGCCTCCCGTGTGGTGGGAGGGAGAATTGTGGATGCCTGAGCTTCTTGCAGAGCCTGCAGAATTGGAACGATAATTTTGGTTTGTAGTAATTGGTATAACTCCACTGTCATACCGTCTGGGCCTCTTGCTTTTCCTTTGGCCATCTGGGACAACGCAGAGCAAAGTTCCTCCGCAGTAACCGGAGTGTCTAGAGCCACCCTCTGCTCCGGAGAAAGTTTAGGGAGAGAGAGACCCCATCACACAGCTTGGATAGCCAGGCGACATTCCTCATCTGATAACTGGGCTTTAGATCGGTAGAGCTCTTGATAATAATTCTGCATTACCTCATTAATGGCCTTAGGTAAAGACACTTCTCTGCCCTGCGGAGTCTTCTCAGAGCTAAATTCTGGAGGATGCTTGCTGCTTGCGAAGGCAGTACGCGAGGAGTTTTCCCCCCTTGTCCCCTCCTTCCCAGGATTTGTGTTTACCTCGAATTAACAGCCAAGCGGCCTTCTCATTTAGCAAGGTAATTAGCTGGTATTTTATACCGGTGATGGCGGACAGGAGAAGGGAGTTAAGTGGATCTTGAGAGTTTACTTTAAATTGTCTCTCCAGAGCCGCAAGCTCTGTCTGCAGTAAGGAGATGGTCTTTGTTCTGGCCTTGTTCTTGGCGGCCATGAAAGATATGATTCTTCCTCGCAGGACAGCTTTAAATGCTTCCCATACCACCGAAGCCATGGTGTCCCCGGGGTGTTAAGAGCGAATTAATTTTCAGCTTCCTTTTTAATATAGGCTTGAAAGGTTTTGTTTTGCAGCAGGGTAGGATTGCATCACCATCTTGTGGAAGGAGCACCCTGGCCCGGTGGAGAGTACAAGATGGAGACTGGCGCATGGTCTGAGATTAATATGCTACCTATTGAAACATCAATGACCCCTGGCTCTGCAGCATAGTGTGTGAGCCAGAAGTCCAGTCTACTATGCGTATGGTGTACCCATGAATAAAAAGAATAGTCTCGTCTATGTGGGTTGACCCTCCTCCAGGAGTCACAGAGGATCCATTCTGTCATCAAGTCGGTAAGACTGGCTAGAGCCTTGGGATGGGCTTGTGGGGTGGGTAAGGATTTATCAAAGAAGATGTCTAAGACTAAATTGTGATCCCCTCTGAGTAAAATGGGGACGTCAGAGAAGCCACTCGTCAAGTCCATGAAGGCTTGGCTGAGGTCTGAGTATATTTCCCCAACATCTGTGTTGTGGCCATAGACATTTGCCATCAGTAGCCGACCTCCCGGATATGATATCCAAGTTGCTATCCAGTGCCCCTGTGAGTCTGAGCGCTTGTCCTCTACTACCCATGGCAGAGATTTCCTTATTAAAATGGCTGCTCCCTGGATTTGGTTGTGGCACAGCTGGAATCACCATCCCACCCAGATCTTTTTCAGCCACTGCACAGTCTGGTTGGTAAGGTTTGTCCCCGGAGAAGGGCCACATCCGTGCCCTTAGAATTCAGGAATTGTAGAACTTTGGTTCTTTTAGCGGATGATTAAGTCCCTTCACATTCCAGGAGACGCACCTCCAACCGTGATCCGACAAAGGTTTTGCAGTCGTTATCATAGCTCCAGGGAACAGTGATAATTAAAAATAATTCAGTACTCACCCTGATGTCTCCCTGGGGGTATCAGGCACAGTGGCCCAGAACTCAGGGTAAGGGAGAGTACCTGCCTGACAGCTGTACCCCACTGGTAACAGAAGCAATATCAATGCAGCAGGGGTTCAGAATATGAGTAATTATTATTCCACCTGAGTCCCACCTGGTTGGAGAAAGATTAGAGAGAGAAACACACACACACACTCTCTATTAAGTTATATAACAATTTTAAGGTTGCAAAATTCAGAACTAAAACAATAAATCTAGGCTCTTATTGGAGCTCCCTAAACCACAACAGTTGCTGATGTTGAAGTAAACGTGTGAAAGAAGCCACCCAAAGAGAGGGTGACTCATGCCATACTGCTTCAAACACCAGGGGTATCAAGGGAGAGGTTACACCAAAATGAAGGTAACCTGTCCCAACATGGTCCAATGGATCTCTGTGACTCAACGTCATCCAGAGGATCCTGGTGAAAGAAAAACAAAGACTGCCCTAATAATAGGGCAGCCACCAACTGCCTATCCACTGGGGAAGGGGGGGGGTCTTGGAAAAGAAAAGAAAAGAAAAGAAGGGGGAGGGGAAGGAGGTTGAGGCTAGCGCTAGCTTGTCAGTGCCTTAGGAGTTTGAGGGGGAACTATCTAAAGGGGGAGTGCTGCTGGGGAGGGCACATGACAGGTGCCTGGCACTCCATTCAGCCATTCGACCGGGGCCCCTCTGTCGGGTCAAAAAGTTGCCTGTCCGGGTCTTCATGCCCCTGCTTAATAAACCCACGGTTATCCAGGGCTTGGGGGTGTTAAAAGAAGAAGGGGTAAGAAATGTGCATAGGAAGAATTAGGCAGGAATAAGGAAGTGCCCATGGAGGGGGGTGTCTACATCACACTACCCCTGGATCCCCGACATAACAGCAGTTGAAATGGGGGGGGGGAGATAGGAGTGTGACAGCGAGATAAAGTATCTACATGTGCTACTCCACTCCCTCTTAACCTGTTCATAGGGAGTAAAAAGAGAGTCACAAATTAGTTCAGCCAAAGTAGCCAAAAGTCCACTCAGCCTTCTGCTCCCAATGTCGAGGATTGCTCTTTGGGCCTAGGAATGGAGACACAATAAGGTGAGTTAAGCGCCTCCGCATAAGATTTAGTCCCAGGCATCAGGAGGCCCACCTCTATGACAGCTTCTTGCTCGTTATCCTCAGCTTCCGCAGCCCAGTCCAAAACTTTCATGCCCACCATAGACTTCTCGACCCCCTCCATCCATGAAGTTGGAGCTGCATTCGTTGCTGTAACCTCGGCTTCCGCTCTGGGGAGTTTGGCAGGAGAAGAGGCTTCCACATTATTTGCTATGAGCTGGTGAGGGCTCCTAGCCCATTATCGTTGGCGTCCCGGTGCGGGGAGGGTTGCTTGATCACCTTGCCCCTTGTTGTTATATCTTTTATCTGTGTATGCACCACGATCGGGGGGGGGGGTGCCCCAGGGCGTTGGTCTGCCTGTTGCGATCCTGAGGGAGGAAACGATGGAGTCTCCTTTGCAACAGGGCCTGAACAGTCGGAATTACCATCTTCTTGGGGTCTATTTCTCCTTCTTTCTGAACCCTTTGGCAGGTGTTCCTTCGGGGTCCAGAGCCATCTGGGGAGAGTGAACCTTGGCAGCAGGCCTGGCCATTGACTGTTTACCCAGGCCTCAGCTTCTCTGGGGGATTCAGCCAGGATAACCTGCGATCTTTAGACAGCTGCAGGGTAGTCAGCCTCCCGAACCTGTATTGGAAAGAGTTAGTGGCCAGATTTTTCTTCAGTGGGCCGTATGCCTTCCTTTTCATTGCCACCTCCTACGAAAAGTCCCGATAAAATGAGATTATGTTGCCCTTCCAGGTGATCTCCCCTAGCTCCCTGGCGGCCCTCAGAAGCTTTTCCTTTACAGAGTACTTCAACAAGTATGAAGTGATCGTTCTGGGTCCATTTGCACCATCAGGCCTGCCCACTACCTGATGTGCTCTTTCCACCCCCACAGGTTCCTTCCACCTCTCACCGAGGAGCCGCGGTAACTAGTCATTCAGGAACTTCTCCATGTTCGGCCCTTCCGCCCCCTCCGATACCCCTAGGATCTGAAAATTGTTCCTCCTGCTCCTATTTTCTTGATCCTCTGCCCGTTGCCACAACCTGGTGATCTTGTCTTCATGGTCTTTAAGCCTTTTCAGCACCATGAGGTGCTGTCTCTCCAGCTCCTCTGTACGCTGATCAAGAACGTTTTATTGATCTACCAGTTTCCGTACATCAGCCACATTCCCAGCCATGGTTGCCCCTATGCTGTCCACTCTCACCAGGATCACTTTCAGCATCATGGTGATGTTGGCTAGTGCCTCTCTGACTGAGGTTTGCTCTTGGGAGGGCAGTGGGAGTTGAGTAGCCTGTCCCATTGTGGTGTCTCCTGCAGCCTCCATCTTTAGGACCGTGTCCCCCGTCTGTCCAGAAATCAGAACACTCCTTGTCGGTAGCTTCCCCAGCAGAAAACATGCCTCTGACGCTCCTGAGTCCTGCCTCCCTAGCTCCAACTGGCAGTATACTCTAACAGATCTGCCGCTCCCCCGCGCTCAGGCCTATACGGCCTATCATCTCATACCACTCCGGATTACTTGCGGTTAGTTTTTCAGTCTGCCAACATAGTTCCCCACAATTTATCAGCTGTGCTAGCCTCCATAGGGATAAAGCTGGAATCCCCAGTGAATATTTGTATGAATCAGTCCAGCATTCCAGCAGATCGACTAAGAAATAGTGCCAGGTCGGAACAGAGCAAAAAGTTCACACAGCCATCACTCCAAGGTCCAAGCCACGCCCCCTACTGTATCTACTTTTGGAGTCCACATCTGAAAAACAATATTAACAGGTTGGAAGCTGGCCTGGTGGCACTGAGGGTTGAGGTGCTGCATGTCTTACCTCATGCTACACCAGCGACCCAGGTTCATGAACGAGCCCAGGCCATTGGGGGTTGGCAGGGGCAAGAGAGGATTGAGCATCCAGAGGACTGCTCTTCTCTCTCAGGAAGGGAGGGATCATCGTCCTGCCTGTCTATAGCCCTCTAGTGGGGGCTGGGGGGGCGATGCAGGTGGGGAGACCAGCAGCCAGTGGGCATGGTATGCATGTGCTCCCACATGCACGTGCTATGCCTTGCACTGGGAGGGGCACAGAAAAGTGGAACAAATGGCAGCTGGAGGTTCCATGATTTCCTGCCCCCATTCTGCTGGTCCCTCTTCGTAGCCTTCCTGGATTTGGATTGTGCTTTGGGAGGGAAGTAGCTTCCTTCCTGGCCCTGCCATGGGGAGGGGGTAATCCATGAGGTTTTCGTGATGGTAGGGGTGGTTGGGCTGGTAGGTGGGTGGTGTCGGACAGAGTTCCTAACCCCATCACACCCAGGGAGCGTAAAACAGATCATTGAAAAAACAGGTTGGAGACTATTCAGAGAAGAGTGACCAGAATGATCTAGGTCCTTCAAGGGCACTCGTACGACGAGTGTCTGGAAGCATTAAATATGTTCTCACTGGAGACAAGGAGGGAGAGGAGAGATATGACTGAAACATACAAGTTCCTGAGAGGAATAAATATGGTACAAAAAATGGTCCTAGCCACTCCAAAATAGATTTTCCAGAAAGTTCAGTTTTTATTTTTCAGATGTTTTCAGTAAAGTTCAGATCCTATGCCCAATGTTTCACCTGTAAAGGCTTCATCAGGGAGGATCTATTATTTAAAATATCAGAAAATTGTATCTAGCATATAGTTTTCATATTCCCATTCCATCAGTCTTTTTCTTAATTTTTTTTATATACATAATGCACATATTCATTGCTTGTAACACAGTCTGTCCTTGAGAAAACTGTTTAATCCACTGTGTAAATATTATGTCATAGTATTAATGAAGTCATGCAGAGTGTATATTGATTAATATATCCTTTACTTTTGACCACATTATGTCCTGGATACAGTATCCTCAATCCTCATCCTTGGAGCCTAGTGTCCATTCACTGCACAAACATTTCTACTGATATTTAATTCACTTTAAATACTGTATAGAATGATTGTAAGTGTCATTATCATCAAACATTACTTAGCATTTCTAGATTTCAAGATTTTCACAAGCAGTGCTCTTTGATAAATTGCTATGCTCCTTCAGATAGTTTAACTATATTTATCAGTTTGTCACATACGTTTACTAACTTTCAGGTATTCTTTTTATTCTCTTGTAAGAGCACGTAGGTGTTTTCGGCTGAAGCCTGATGGTTTAACATAATGACAATTTCTATATTTGTAATATTGCTGTATTATCTTTTATTTATGATTTTTAACTCAAGAAATAAACTAACCTTGGATACTATGCTTAGTTACTTCAGTCTGTATTGTTGTTTATGGCAGATTTCATTTCTATAGTAGCAACAGATCACTGTCGATACATTTCTATAATTCAGCTGTTATGCCTAATTACAGTTAAGTTGAGACTAACCTTAAAGTTTTTAAAGTTAAAATGTTCTTTCCACTGCTTAAATGTTCCAGTTCAACCTTAAATAACTATAAGTTAAAGAGTTATATATGACCCGGTCCTGTGGCACTGAGGGATTGGGCGCTGGAGGCCACACCTCGCGCCACACCAGTGACCCGGGTTTGGAAACAAGCCCGGCTCATCAGGGGTTGGCAGTGGAGGACTACTATTTAGCATTAGACTGCTCTCCTAGTCCTGGGGAGGGTCGGGGAAACACACCGCACGGTAGGGACCTCTGGAGAAGTCTGGGGGTACTACTAGCATGGGTGTGTGCAAGGGGGGAGTGCTGCTGATGTTGTCATTGCACTTCTGCACTCAGTGGGTGCTAAGGTGGAAAAAAGGGCTGGGCGTGACTGTGCAGTTTGATGGCCACACCCTGCGCTGCCTGGAAACTTGTGTGGAGTCCCGTCGGGAGGGTTTGGGCCTGTCCTGGCTGAGACAGGCATAGGGGAGCCCTTTGGCAGGATGGCTAGACGGCTGTCCCAATCCTTCTGGGTGCAATTCGAGGCAACTCAGCTCTCCGGTGGGCAGGGCTACTGGCTTGATGCCCCAAGCCAGCACACCGTGGCAAGGTGGCAAAACAGTTGAGATAAAAAAGAGTTATGTATGCATCAGGTTTTGTTTCTCTTAAATGGTCTAATACAGTTTAACATTCTATAACCTAAGCTTTCATTTACCTGACCAGTTCTGTTGGTGTTAAACAAGTTTCTGGGTGTTCATTAGTTGTGTGTCATATCAGGTTTGCATTTCATTTAGCAGTCAGTTTTCCTGTATTAATTACACACTATCAGTGTTGTTTTATTAAGTCATTTAGTTATCAATAAAATGTAGAAGTTAGTGGGCACAGAACCTTACCTTTTACTGATAATGCATTCCCTCTCAGCCAGCAGCTTTTCTCTCTGCTGCACTGTATTTGTGAAAAGGCTTCTTTTTATTTCGTGATGGGTCGAGAGGCGGAACCAAGATGCAAGTACCTGGATGTAGGGAAATCACACAATCCAGTTCCAAGCTGCTAGAGGTTGCTAAGCAACCAAAGGGCAACACAGACAAGGCTGTCTGGTTCTGTGTGCTTTCTGCTCCTTAGACCCATCTGTTGTGTAAAAGCCACTACAATAACAGGGACAACCTTTTTCCCATAGGAAACTGTGGCATATTCACCATTATAAAGAAGAGTTTATAACGGTGTTTACTTTCTGGTTTCCTACTTTCTTTAAGGCGCCCCAGCCTCTGAAGCTGTTTCTCTAACTTCTGTCCATGTCATCTTTTCCTCTCTGGACCGCTGCACGAATTCTGCAGTAAGTGCTGGCAGCCAGACAGTAATAGAAATGAGGGAAATACCCTCAAAATGTTGGCTCCAACTAAACTATAATTAAAAAAAAAAACCTTCACAAAAGCGAGCGACAGACCGATAGAGTGCACGCTCACACCAAAGCAGACTGCCTTTCTTATTTTATATACTTGCTGTGTGGGGGGGAGGAAATCCCGGCAATTATATAAAATAAAATATGGGTCTCAGTGAGTAGCGAGAATTTATACACACCCGAGGGGTTTGATGCTACATAAACCCCGAGAGCAAAGTTAGTCCTAGTCACATTTTAATCCCTCTATGATGAAGAAATTCTTTCTCTGCATGTTTGATAGCATGTTAAACTTATGAAGTTAATTATTTAGTTAGAAGTGCCTTCCTGTTTTGTCTAAGTGGCTATGCCATGATCTAATGCTCATTCACTAGCATAGGTTACTCTTTCACTGGTTAGGGGTCATTGCTCCCCATCTCCAGTGGCAAGTGGTATACTACGTGCAAATAACATATTCTGCATGAGTTAGTTTGTATGCAAGTACACTGGTTAGGGGCCACTGCTCTCCTTATCTAGTGGTAAGAGTCTACTGTATGTAAATATCCTATTCTGCATGGTATTCTCAATGCTTTGTCAACTAGATAAATTATAGTGCGAGTCCCAGGATATATAGAAGTTAAAAACAGTAAGGACTGGGGGTCAGGTGTGGATGCAAAAGGTTAACTCAGCCCACACAAAGACAGAATGGGAAATGGGCAGAATGGTTATATGTGAGTTAGTGTAGAGAAGGAGGCTAACAGGGACTGACTAGAGTGGTCAGCTGTGGGGGTTGGATATTCAGTTTTTAGGTTAGTTAAAAGAGTCTCATCTCTGTCTTTGGTGTGTCTTCAGCACTTTAGGCTTTACCAGCATGCACTCCAATTTTCTTCCTCATTCAGGCCAAATCTATCACTTATAGTGCGTAAAGTGTATATCCAAAACATTTCCCTGTTCTCTAGTGATTTGTTCCATTCGCCCCCTCTACCTGGGGGTTCCACATGTTCAATGCCCCAGAATTGTAACGAGGCTGCATTGTGTCCCTTGGTTGAAAAATGGATTGCTACTGGTGATGTCTCATTCCTTAACCTAATATTACTCTTGTGCTCATTAATGCATTGTTTCAATGGCATAGTGGTTTTTCCCACATATAGTCTGGAGCAAGGACAGGTTAGGATATAAACGACATGATCAGTGTTGTACGTGATGTAGCTTTTTATTGCAAAGGTTTGGTTGCAGTTAGGATGTTTGAATTAATTTTTCTGTGAAGTGCTGTTGCAGTGGCAACAATGTCCACATGGTTGAATTTCTGGTTGTAAAGGTCCTAACAATAACTGTCCTTTCTTTGTATGAGTCGGTTCCTGTTCTGAGTGTACAAGTCTGTCTGTCAATGTATTAACTCGTTTTGTTGCTATTATTGGTTTGTTCAGCAATTCTGAAATTCCAGTGGGTCTGGGTGTGTCCCAGTGTTTGTACACTAGGGCCTGGATATTCAAGGTGGTTACGCATGGCGCGACAGGATTGCGCATGCACAACTGTGGAGATATGCCATAGAGCGATATTCAGCAAGAACAACTGCATAGCTAAAGTAGCAGTGTGCCAATGTGCAATAGAAATGTATACGCTGCAAGGGCAGGAGCGGACCCATGAATATGTGGCACAGTACAATATTCAATCCCCAACCAATGGCATAAGCGAGGAGCAACTACCAGTTACGTGGAGCAGACCTAAGCCTATAAAACAGGGAGCAAGTCTGAGGAGGCACTTGCGCCAGAGGAGCAGCACAGTGGGGACAGACAGGCCATTGGAGAGAGGAAGAGGAGACAGGGAGAGAAGAGAGAGAGGTAGAGAGAGAGTGTGAGAGGGAGTGTGACACAAGGAAGGCCCACTGAGGGAGTGAGAGAGAGTGGGTGCCGAACAGAGCCACCAGACCCAAGGGGAGTGACACAGGCACCCACAGGGGTGGGTGACGGAGCTGGCAGGCACAACGCAGCCAGGGGCAGGGTACACAGGAGGGGGTGCTTCCGAGTGACGAGCACTGCCCCACAGAGTCGGCACGGTAAGTGGAGCCGGAAGCCTAGGGGTGACAGGACAACAGGAGCAATGGCCAGTACAGCATTCTGGATGGAGGCCATAATGAGGGGTGTGAGAAGGCAGGAGGCAGAGCAACGTGGCTGTGGACAGGCCTGTTGGTGGTACACCCGGAACAGGGAGTACCGGCCCCGCATCAGCTTCGAGACCCACGCTGACACAGAGATCATGGTCTGGTATCACCTGAACTGGACAATTCCGAGGCAGCTCTGTGAGCTGTGCAGTGAGGAGATGCAGGCACCCACAAGACGGAGCCATGCCTGACAGTGGAGACAAAGGTAACAGCTGTCATGTGCCTGTTCGCCACGGGCACCTTCCAGAGACCAACAGGGGACACCACAGGCTTAACCCAGTTGGCCACATCATGGCTTCTCACACAATTCCTCAATGCCCTGCTGCCACATGCTGTGGAACACATCCACTTCCCCAGCACACAGGTAGAGTGTACAGCAACCATGCAGGAGTTCCACAGGGTAGCACATATGCCTGGCATTCTAGGGGCCATCGACTGCACCCATGTGGGCATCCGCATGCCACCTGGCACAGAGGGGGTAGCCTACATCAACAGAAAGGGCTACCCTAGCATCAACTGCCAGGTGGTGTGCGATCCCAGGGGACACATAACCAATGTCTGTGCCACACACCCTGGGGGAGCACATGATGCCTTCATCTGGCACAGCTCAGCACTGTGCCACAGGTTCGAGAGTTGGGCCATCCCCACAGGTCACCTAGTGGGTGAGTATGGCAAGACCATGGACAGTCAGGTACAGCAGGGCATGGAAGGGGGGCAGCCAGGGCAGCAGGACTGCTGTGTGCACCCAGGAAGGGCATGGGGCACAGTGACAGGGGTCACCAGGCTAACCATCTCTCCCTCTCTCACCACACAGGTGACAGTGGCTACCCACTCAGGCCCTGGCTGCTCACCCCCTACTGGCACCTGTCATCCCCAGTGGAAGAGCAGTACAATGAGGCACACACCAGCACTAGGAACATCATTGAGCATGTGTTTGGAATGCTGAAGGCATGGTTCAGTTGCCTGGACAGGTCCGGCGGTGCCCTACAATACAGTCCCTTGAAGGTCTGTGGCCTATTCCTGGCCTGCTGCATGCTGCACAACATGGCCATTGATGATGGGATAGCTGTGGAGGCCAAGAGGGGGGCAGTGGGGATGAAGTGGGTGATGGGCCAGGTGGTGGTGGCAGCCCCCAGTGGAGGGATCCCGGCTCATGCAGATGGCATGCCACCATAAGGACACAATAGCACAGGAGCACTACAGTGCATGCAGGTAGGTGGACAAAAACCCATGCACAGAATGGACACAGTGGCAAGGCACACAGCCATGTGTGGGTATGGCCATGGGCATGCACACACAGGCGTGGGGCAGGGGCGAGGCAGTGCCACATGTCCACAAGCAACACCATACAGCACTGCACAACAATAAACACACACACACACACCATCCCACATGACCGGGCGCTAGCACGTGGCGTGGATCAGACACAGAGCACCAGTGCACATGCACAACCAGTGTTGTGTAGGCATCATCACGCACATGCCACACGGGCCAGTGGCCGGACAGGTGCACACACGGGCAGCGTGTGGCACAACACACTGCTGCCACAACAGTGCCATGCACACACATACAATGCCCATGTGCACACAGGGTGGTGGCTGCAGACAGCAGACAGGGCGGTGTGCACATCAGGTCTGCTGCACAGACACACGGCCACCAGAGTCAGAGGCAATCACCTTACCTGGATCACACCAGAACTTTTGGCATGTCAAAAAGCCCATGACCTAGCTTGGAAAAATTATAAAGCCTCCAAGCTCCCAAGCGATTACAATACATACCATACCTTGCGTAACAAGTACACTAAAACTACATGCCTTGCTAAAGCTGAGTACTTCTGCTCCACCTTTCAATCTAATACCAACAACCCCTCTAAATTCTGGAAGGTCATTCACTCTCTATTCACTCCCCTTACTACAACCCCTCCTCTGTTACTTAACATAAACAACTCTCTCTTGCCAGACCACCTTAGAGCTGCAACTGAGTTATTTCCTATTTCACCTCTTGTGCCTCTGCACTACTGTCCACCATCCCCTCTCTTCAGCCCAGTGTTTCCCTCTCCTCTCCTCTCGCCTCCCTCCTCACCACCTCTGCCAAATGCCCTCTCCTTCACTAAAATGACATCCTCCGTCACCCTGACAGCATTGCTTGCACTCAACCCCTCTAAAGGAAGGTCGCTTGATGGCCTGGACGCTAAACTACTATTTCTATCAGCTCCTGTAATCTCTGATCCACTTTCCTGTCTTTTTAGCTGCTTCCATTCCAGCTACGTGGAAGCATGCTGTCATTCTTCCCTTTCCTAAAGGGGGCAACCCTTACTCACCTACAAACTATCGCCGCATCTCTCTCCTTCCTACCCTTGTTAAATTTCAAGAACGTCTGGTCCTTTCTCAACTCTCTTCCTACTTTGCTGACTCCAACTTTTTCACCCTGTTCCAATATGGGTTTCAGAAGAACCATTCCACCAGTACCTCACTGATTAGGATCCCTGACTCTATCCTCTCAGGGAGGGACAGTGGCCATATCACTGCCACATCTTTGTTGACCTAGCAAAGACCTTCAACACCATTTCCAACTCTTTTCTCCTAAATACCCTCTCTACAGCAGGTTTATCTGGTTCTGCCACCAAATGGTTCAGCGCTTACCTGACTGGCAGAACCCAGTCAGTCAAAATAGCTGACTCCTCCTCCCCACCACTCCCCATTAGCACTGGCGTCCCTCAGGAGTCTATGTTGGGCCCTATCCTGTTCTCCATATTCCTTAATGACCTCCCCTCAGTCTGCTTATCCACCTCCATACACATGTATGCCGATGACATGGTCCTGTTCACCTCCAGCCAGTCCCCGACTGATGTAGCTACCGGACTCCCGCATGACTTCAGTCAAGTTCAGCTCTGGTTTAGCTCCCATCTACTATCACTCAAAGCCAAGAAGATAATCTCCATGACCTTTGGCACTAGGCAGAGACTTGCCAGGCTCCCTTCCCTGCCAACCTTCCATATTCTTCACTGGACTGTCCTTAAGGACACCACTTCTTTTAGGTATCTGGGGATGTGGCTTGAACAACACATATTTTCTGGGCATGTTGATGCAATCCTGAAAAAGCTACACCCTAAGCTTGGTGCATTATACAAGAACTGCAGTAGCTTGCCACTACCAGCTAGGTGTGAACTTCTCCAGAAGATGATTCTACCTATTTTTGACTACTGTGATGTAGTCTACAGTGCTGCTCCCAAGTCTTCCTTAGCCAGATTGGACACTCTTTTTAATTCCTTCTGCTGCTTTGCCTTGGATGACTCTCCTCGCACTCACCACTGAAATCTCTACCACTCCCTGGCCCTCCCTCCATTAGTTAATTGCCTCCACCTCCATTGCGCAACATTTGCATCTAAATTTTGCTTTGGCACTCCCCCCCACCTGTCCTCATATCTTCTCACCTTCCCCCCAACTCATGCCCTTAGAGCTTTTGACTCCCACCTAATGGTAGTCTCCCGCCATTTGCAGCACTGCAGGTCAGAGGGACTAAACTCTGGAACTCTCCCCACCAAGATTTGCCACTCATCATCCACCTAATCCATCACTTCTGCCCTACATAATTTACTCTCAGTAAATTTTACCTGTGTCAACTCCCAAATTTAGCTGCTGTCTCTCCTTATGTTTTCCTCCCCCTCCTAATACAGTGCACTAGGCATCTCTACTGCATGCAAGCAGTACTCCTGTTTCAATCCTCTGTTAGCTGATGCTCCAACAGTTGCACTTATCGGGTGATAAGGGAATTTCTTGGGACAATGTTGCACTTTAACTCATCAAGCTTACTTTTTTCCCAAGAATAAATATGCTTTATTAAATTTTCGGGAAAAAAAAACCCACAAATAACACCACAACAAGTAATTGCACAGTAGAAGAAATAAAAACACAAGCCGGCCCACCGGCGCAGCAGTTGGATTTCTGCTTGCGACGCCAGTGACCCGGGTTCGGGAATGGACCCAGGTCGTCGGAGAGCTGATTGGGAAAGAAGGATGGAGCATCCATGGACAGCTCTCCTTCTCCAGGGGAGGGTGGGATAGTGTCCGGTGCAAGGAGGACCCCTGAAGGAGGCCAGGAGTAACTCAGGCTACCCAGTGCTCGATTTACAGGGAGGCGGGGTGGATGCTGGCATCATTGCATGTCCCACCTCCAAGAAAAAGTGGAAAAAAAGGAACAGGAGGGGTGAGCCTGCTGTCTCAATGAAGCCCTCCCTGGGGCTTCTGTTAGCCTGCCATCACCGCACTCCCAAACCAGATACTAGCCCGCGGCTCAGGTATGGAGGACCGGTGCTAAGGCCCCACCCTCCGTGGGGTAAGATGGGGGTAACTGGGGAGATAGCAGCAATGGATGGCAGGTGGATGTCCTTTGGGCCGTGACCAGGGTTGAAAAACCGACAGCAAGGACTCACCAAGACAAAATAATAGGAAATATAAAAAAATAAATAAATAAAAACCCAAACACAAAACAGAACTCCCCCATCACAACTGACAATATACAGGAATAAAGTGCAGGGCAGACATAATGGAAACACGTGCTGTGTACAAAACTGTGGTGAAAGTATAGAAGGAACACTGTAATAAAAATAGATAACAAAGCCCGCAACCCAGAGGATCATGCTCCCCCCCTCCACCACGGAAACTACTAAACATATCAGACTAAAGCCTGTGGTAGGGTGTGAAACTGACAAAGTAATATCAGGGTGCTCTGATGATAACTCCAAAGGGCACTCCAATGGCCAGGTGTTGTAAGCAACCAAAAGAAGAGAAACAGGAGCAGCTAGAAGCAAAAAAAGAAACCAAGAAACCTAAATGGTGAGTAAGGTATATGAGGGCTCCCATATCTTCTGATAAGTGGAGGTCCAGTGTGAGAGATTGGCCATGATCCATTCTGCCTGTAGAGCAAACGGTATTTCCTGAAGTCACTCAGTTATGGAAGGAATACTTGGATCAAGCCAATGTCTCATTATTACCTTCTTTGCACATATCGAAATGAGGGACATGTGAAGCTGTTGAATGCCAACCAAATTTTTCTCATAATCCCCCAATAAACATACTACAGGGAGAAAGGCCTTGGATAACCCAAGTATGAGATCAACTCGTGATTGGATAGCAGCCCAGAAGGGGGTAGCTTTTTGACAAGACCATACAATATGAAATAGAGTACCGGGTTCCTTATTACACCAGTAACAGATATTAGAGGAGAGTTTGCCCATTTTATATTACTTATCGGGGTATAATATAAGTTATGCAAGATCTGGGATTGAAGAAGACGGTATCTGTCTCATTTGATGTATCGATACATGTGCTTCCAAATATGTGACCAATTAGGAGGAAGATGAACTGGGGTTAAGGCCTGGTCCCAGTAATAAAAAGACTATCCCTCTATTTTGGCTTGGAAATCTAGCAGTTGAAGATATTAAAAAGAGACTACATGGAACTAGGGCCAATGAAACCATTGAAAGGACGTGAGATTGGTATAGATTTTCCCAATGACTGGAACCAAAATGATGTAGAAACATATGAGTGAGCTGGAAATATTTAAAGCGTATAGAGGAGGGCCAACAATATTTGATACGGGCTTCCTGAAAAGTCAAAAGTTTATGATTAGAGATCAGATCTGCAACCCTGACCACTTCAACAAAAAGTCAAAAGGAAGCATTGAGAATATGATCCCTGATCTTAAAGTTGGGATTGCCAACTATGGGTTGAGAAATGTCTTTGTATGGCTGAAGCTTAAGTACAGCACAAAACTGTAGATGAGCCCTTATGGCTGCATCAATAGGAGATCCTTGTAGTGATTTAGGGAGCTTTTTAGGGGAAATGTACAATGGGGAGCTGATATCCAACCCATTCAAGGAGCAAAGAGTTTGTTCTATCTCCAACCACAAGGGAATGTAGGCACAATACTCCTGAGGTTAAGGTCTGAACCAGCGGAAAAATCTGAAACAATAGATAGATAAATAATAACGGTAGAAATTAGGTACCTGATGGCCTCCATGCTCCTTGGAATGCATGAGTTTGAAGAGGACCATACCACACCATAGGAAGGACAAAATAATTCTGTCTATTTGAGTAAATCAGGACTTGGGTAGGGTATAATTAAACATCTGCAATGGGTAAAATAATCGGAGTAGGACATTCATTTTTATAATACTAAGGTGGCCCAATAACAAAAGAGGTAGAAGGGCCCAATGCTACAGGT
Source organism: Neoceratodus forsteri (assembly GCA_016271365.2). Classification (NCBI taxonomy): domain Eukaryota; kingdom Metazoa; phylum Chordata; order Ceratodontiformes; family Ceratodontidae; genus Neoceratodus; species Neoceratodus forsteri. The sequence goes on along the minus strand of CM028138.1, from coordinate 137,925,899 downwards.
CTGTGCATATACTACCAGCTATTGCACCCAGATTATATTGTTTCATTTTGGATGGTGATGTGCTTATATACATATCCAAATATTTCAATTTATCCCATACCCAGACCAACCCCAGATGCTCCACCTTGATCCGCAAGGTAACATCATTAAGCGACATCACCTCCATCTTAGTCAAATTTAATTTATAATCAGATAAAGAACAAAAATCTGAGATGATATCCAGGGCTGCAGGCAGCGACAAGGCAGGGGAGATGATATGCAGAAGAATATTGTCTGCATAAACTGAGAGTTTATACTGATGTGGTCCGATAGGGATACCTGAGATCTGAGGGGAAAGTTTAATCTTCCTGATTAATGGCTCAAGAAATAAATTGAAAAGAAAAGAGAGAGCAGACATCCCTGCCTAGTGCCCTGATACAAACGAAAAGGGGTAGACAGTACTCCATTGCAAAGGATGCAGGCTGAGGGATGGAATAGAGCACCTGAACCCACTAGACAAAGGTTGCAGGGATGTGAAATTTGGGTAATAAATGAAATAAGTAATCCCATAAAGCCCTATCAAAGCTTTTCTGTGTCCAGGAGGCTAGCACTGACAAAATACTAGATTCCCTGGATGCAGAAATAAAGTGGAAAGGGTACATAAGTGGTCTGTGGAGAGCCATCCCACCACAAAGCCAGCTTGTTCTGGACTGATGAGAGAATGTCAGACCTGGTTCAATCTACCAGCCAATACCTTAGCAATAATTTTAAAATCAACATTAATAAGGGAAGTCGGCTGTTAAATTGAGACCAACAAGGGGTCTCTAGCAGGCTTCAGTAGTACCACAATAGTGACCTCGGTGAGACAAAAATCTAAAAGGCCCTTCTTAAAGATGTAGTTGAAGGTGTCAAGGAGTACAGGTGCCAACTGGTGTTTGAAAGTTTTATAAAAACTGGAAGTGTAGCCATCTGGGCCTGGAGCTTTATCAATTGACAAGGCATCTTTAGCCTCCAAAATGTCAGACTGAGCCAAAGGAACTTGCAAATATTCAATTTGAGGGGTGTCCAAATGGAGGAAGTCCACACCCTGCAAAAAGGTCTCTAGATGAGTCTCACAGAAAAAGAGACAAGGGTGGTTTATATAAAGATTTATAATATTCCTGAAAATGACCTACAATGTCCCAAGAGGAGGTGGGAAGTTGAACTGCATCATTACAAAGGAGAGACAATCCTGTCTGCAGTCTGTGATCAGAGGTGCAAAGCCAGGAGTTTCCCAGCCTTCTCCCTTGATGAAGTAGTTAACTTTGGAGCACAAGATTAAATGTTCCACCTTCTCACCAAGCAGGGCATGGTATTTGGTCCAGATCTACGATGCCAGTTGACAACACTTTTGTCAACCAGCATTACAGCTACGGGATTTATGTTAACTGACAAGTTGCAGAAGACATAAATCCCAAATGTCTTCTGGTCCTGTTTTTGAACAGGTGGTTTCACCCCCAGATCCCCATGCAGAGGGCTCTGCCCTGCACCCTCTGTACTAAAGGTTCTCAATTCTGAGTTGGAGTTGAACTGGGAAACAGTGGGCCCCTGTCTCAGACACACTAACACAGCGACCTGTTGACAAACTGTCGATTTTGTTGACAGCGGACGTAGGTCGCTGTGTTGGTGCTGCTGTCGGAGGGGGCATACCATTTTGACCAAAGAGTTTCTAGATGTTCCCAATCAGATTGAGAAGAGGTCAGGAAAGCTGCCTTCCATCACCCTGATTTGATCCAAAAGGTAAGACAGATCATGTGAGGCCTTTTGTTTACAGACAGAAGCCAAGCAGATAAGTTCACCACAGACTGACCATTTCAGCACCCCCAAAGAAAGTCTAGCTTAGGGTAAAAAGGTGAATTGATCTCCAGAAAAGAAGTAATGAACTGCTGAATATGTTGAACCAAGTATTCATATTTAAGCAGTTGAGCATTAAACAGTGAAATATTGTCCCGGACTGAAGAAGAGAGAAAACTTAAGTGAAGCACAGTAGGGTGATGATCAGATACAACTTTGGCCAAGTACTGACAAGACAGAACACCAGAAATATGTTTAATTCCCAATAGAAAGTAATCAGTCCTTGAGAAAGTGTGATGGAGAAGCAAGTGAAATGAATATTCCTGCTGGGCAGGATTCGACTCATCAAGTTTGCAATCATGTGTTTTAATCTATCTTCCAGCTCCACATGCACTGCTGTAGCCTGTCATTGTACTAGTGTATTTTGCCTGAGCTGCAAGTCAGTGCATTTTTTGTACTACTGTATTGCTTGCACTATATTGTTATTTTGCATTCCATTGCCTGTATGTTCACACCTGTTTTTCTGTATGTTATTTTATGGTTACTGGTTGTATGTAATTCTCCATGTACCCCCGGACGCACCATGAGACAAGCAACCTGGGTGTTCAGTGTGCCTGTTCTGGTGAAACATTTCAATAAATAAATAAGTACACAGAAGTGGGAATAGGGAGGAGGCAGGAAACTACCAACCTGTTAGCCTGACTTCAGTGGTGGACGGACAAGGTTATGAAAACTCTACTTAAAGAAAGGATTGGAGAATACATTAACACCAGTGGATTGTAGGATCAGAGCCAGCATGGGTTCACAGGAAGTAGATCTTGCCAAACAAACCTGACAGAGTTTTTTGACTGGGTTACCAGGAAGGTAGATCAGCGAGGAGCGGTGGATGTGGCCTACCTGGATTTCAATAAGGCCTTCAACACTGTTCCACACAGAAGACCAGTACCTGAGCTAGGCAGCAAAAGACTGGGTCCAAAGATAGAAAATGGGTACAAAGTTGGCTACTTAACAGAACTCAGAGTGTGGTGGTAAATGGAGTTCGCTCGGAGGAAGGTATGTTAACCAGCAGGGTGCCACAGGGGTCTGTACTGGGACCAGTATTCTTCAATGTCTGTATTAGTGAAATTGCAGAGGGGCAGAAAGGAAAGGCATGCCTGTTCTTGGATGATATAAAAATCTGCAACAGAGTACACACACCGGGGGGGGGGAATGCCTGAAGATCTAAAAAAACTGGAAGACTGGTCAAGGGCTTAGCAACTGGGCTTCAACAATGCCAAAACATGCAAAATTATGCACATGGGGCATGGAAACTCAAGAGTAACATATCATTTTGGGGGGTTGTTAACAACGAAACATGAAAGGGATCTAGGGGGTCATCATATCTGATGACCTGAAGGTAGTAAAGCAGTGTGATAAGGCAGTAGGAAGGCTAGTAGGATTATGGGATGCATAGGGAGGGGTATCACCAGAAGAACAAACTCTAGCCAGAGCCGATAGGGCTGTGAAGAACTACTAAATGACGAAAGTTATTTTCTTGTTGGTGTCATATAGTGCTGTTTAGTCACAATCATCAAAAACTGCCATGCTGCTAAATCAGTCCTCCTGAATGTATTTAGTCAGAGTAAATGCTACTGGTGTGTGTGTGTGTGTGAGAGAGAGAGAGAGAGACTGCTTCCAGAGAAAGATGCAGTGAATTTAAATTCCGCCAGTGGGCACTTCACTTTGTTGTGTCACTACACGGAATGGCCCATATGAAAGGCTCACTTCACCTTGTAGTTATTTCTTTGCATTGTCATTCCACCTTAATGCAAAGTAAGGTGAGGTGACAATATTGGCAGCCCCCACACACACAGTCACCAGAATTAATGTGTATCACCAAGATGCTACTGTCTTGTGTCCAGAAAATTCCCAGTGCTGATGAAGTGAAATGAGAGTGTAGCAAGTAAAGCAAAGTCTCCCAGAATTAATGGTGCACTCAGTTATGCATACAGTGGTCACACACAGTCACCAGAATTAATGTACCCCAAAATGCTACTGTCTTCTGTCCAGAAAATTCCCCAGTGCTGCCAAAATGCTACTGTCTTGTGTCCAGAAAATTTCCCAGTGCTGATGAAGTGAAATGAGATTGTAACAAGAAATGCAAAGTCTCCCAGAGTTAATGGCACACTCAGTCATGCATGCAGTGGTCACACACAGTCACCAGAATTAATGTGCATCCCCAAAATGCTACTGTCCTGTGTCCAGAAAAGTCCCCAGTGCTGACAAAGTGAAAAGAGCATAACAAGAAATGCAGTCTCCCAGAATTAATGGTGCACTGCAAATGCACAGAGCGATTAAGATTGCACTGCACACTCAAGAGATACATACGAAAAGGCATAACACCTAACTAGTGCTCAAAAGAAGTCACAAATCCAAATCTGGAAAGGAATACCTTTTGCTGGTTGGGGGATTAGTGCACAGCAGTAACCATCCACTGCCAGTAAAGATACCACAAAGCAGTACAAAAAAGTCATGCAGGTGCGGTAGATAGCAGGTTCACACTACTGCAATTACTCTGTGGTACGATGAAAGGTGTCTGATTTAATGGCATGCATCACACACGTACTACAAGTAATGTGTAGCAAATTGAAAACCTTTAGTAATATAACCAAATGCTTTAAGCAAACAAATTATACATGGCTGCACCACAACAATCAGCAGAAAAATGTCAAGAATTACTGAAAATATCACTGTGAGTACATTAACACAGTTATACAAGAAACATATCACCAAAACAGAAAAATTGTCTTTTCTCCAAGTTAATCTACCTACACCACAGATACACCCCTCCCTCAAAGCACACTTCCAGTTTCTGTCAGTACACAGACTGAATGTTTTATATTAACATTCAAAATCCACACACAAACAATAAACACTCGATGATATGAGCACAGGAGAGTTTCCTACAATCGATGAACTAAAGTTTGAGCAAAAAAAATCACTCAAAATGGCTTTAACAGCTTTTAGAAGGTTTGATTTGCAGAGAGCTCTTACAACAGACTGTCTCCTATACCTTCCTACATACACTACCCCGAACTGAGGCTGTGTAGAACAATCTAGAGCCCATGTGACCTGAAATCCTATGAATCACTGCAAAATTCACCTTTGGAGTAGAAAACAAGGTGAAGTGAGGTGAAGTACATTATTTCAATGTACTTTGCCTTAAATTTAATAGTTGTAGCTTAGGGAAGGTGGAGTAATGTAAAGTCATTGCTGTCAATGGACTTCACATTACCTATTATGACGTGATGTACTCTGCTTCGCGTTGAGGAGCACTTCGTGAATTTGTCTTGACTCTGCGAATCGCTTCACGGAGTGAATTGAGGCCACTTCGCCCACCACTACTCCCAGATTAAGTTTGCCTTTTTCCTGTAACTGCAGGGCAATTTCCCTATGTTTTCCTGTAGATTACATTATTTCCAATGGAAGCCACATTCATCTGTTTTCTCATATAACTAATGCAAGTCTATGGGAAGAATTTCCCTGTAGATGGCTCCAAATCCCTGTAAACAGAGTTCCTTACCATTTAGATAAAATACCTGACATTCCCTACAAGTTTAGTTAAAGGAGAACTGCACTGAACCTGTGAGTAATGTTTCCTGTAGAAGCTTCTTTTCATACAGTGGGTCCCCTTCTGTTTCTGCCCCACTTTTGCTGGCATTTTAGTTAATCCATTGTATATTTATGTGTTACATACTGCTGCAAAGTGCTATCCAAGAATTGTATGATGTTGTTTATGTCCTTGAACCTAATAATTCTAAATTAGAACACAGATGTATTGTACCAACAATGTAAGTTCTCAACAAGATCATACTGTTCTAAAATGGTCAATGCCAGCAGTGTGTGAATCAGAAACACTCACTGAATTTACCAAAAGGCCAGTTCAGATTAAGCAGTAACAACATGTGAACTGGTATTATAAACAATAGCATCTACTTCTACAAAAAATGCATGTTTGCTGATTCAAGGCAGTTCTCCTTTGAGATATTAACAGTCCAGTCTAAATTGTTCACTATTTATGGGGCTGGCAGTATAGTCTAGAGGTTAGAGTAATGAGCTATAAATGAGTTTTGTACATCCAGCATTCAGACATGGGTTTGATTCCCACATCCTCCATTTCCATGCTGTGTGGCTCTGATTAAGTCACTTAATCCCCCAGTGTTCCTGGGCTGTCCCTAGAAACAAGCACCTATGCCTAGTTGGCCTTACCTGGTTACCAAAGGGGAAAAATGTATAAATGTATTAAATTACATTTATAAACTGTAAACAAACATTAAACTCCAGTACACAGATTCCAGATCCATGTAATAACCAATCTCCCTACTCTTAATGGAGTCCATCTAACTACTCTATCCTCTCTGTAAATCTATTATTTGTCTTCCTTTTAGTTTCATTTTAAACTGTCTGTCTTGAGGACGGAAACATTATACTTTACACTGACCTTCTGCTGCACAGGAGGAATGCTCACACAAACAGTGTAGCTGAGCCTCAAACCATTAATCCCAGATAAGAGATGAGCAGTCTACATCACATGGCCCATCCCAAAGCAGGATTGAACACACACACACACTTAAAAGCACTTAACACTTCTGACTCCAGAAACAGCAAACAAGCATGAAGCACCTCTTTTGTTCTATGTGTACCTGGGCAGCTAGACTTAATTAACTCTGTCATGCTAGTTTATTTAGGTACACACTTTTATTGTTTGTTTGTTTATAGGACAAGACCCTTCAGCTCAAAATAAGTGATGGGGCTACAGCCCCTCATCCTGCAGTTCGTATGTGTGCCCATAGGAATCAAATAGCTCCCAGGCTGCAGGTCCACAGTCTGTAATCTGACACTGTAGAAGTTCAGTGTTTTACAGACATCATATAATGAAGTTAACCCCTATGTTGCTGAGCTGGTCAGATGATAGGCAAGGCAAGGCAAATTTTTTTTTCTGGCACCCAATCCCAGAGGCTCTGGGTGCCGATACAAACACACAAGAATTTAAAGATATCATCTCACAATATACTAAATAATCACATGTCAGAACAGGCAAAGTCCTGGATGTAAATAGTCACCCTCTTTACTTTCAAAAGGGTCTGATAATCTATGCTCTCATCCAGTGTCCGAGAAAAACTGGCTGAATAGATAACACTTAAGGTGGGCTTTAAAACCTCCACAGAAGGGGCCTCCCTCATCAATGGCAGAAGCAAATTTCACAGGACGGGGCTGGCGATACTAAAAGCTCCATCGCTGGCAGTTTTCAACCTCGTCCTGGGAATCATCAGGAGGCCCCTCAAGGAGGATTGCAGGGAGCGGACAGGGCAGTGGGTGTAAGAAAGTCCACCAGGTAGCAAGGGCCCAGTCCATGTAGGGCCTTAAAGGTGAGCAAGCCCATCTTAAATGCACCCTCTTTTGAACCGGCAGCCAGTGCAGTTCCCGCAGCACCGGGGTGACATGACAGTATTTTGACTGTCCAGTCAACAGCCTGGCAGCTGCATTCTGCACCAGCTGCAGTCAATGGAGAGCACCTCCAGAGCCCCAAGGTAGAGTGCATTACAGTAGTCAAGCCTAGATGGTACAAAGGCATGCACCAGGGTGGGGAGGTCCAGGGGCGGAATCAGGTGCCTAATCCTGGCAGTGTTTCTCAAATGAAAAAACTAACCTTGACAACAGATGACACTTGATGTTCCATTGTCAAACCACTGTCTAGCACCATGCCAAGATTCGCACCTTAGGAGGTCATCAATGGGACAGAGCCTAGAACTAGTCCCATATCTTCCCCAGAGGCCATCTTATCATGCCTCCTGTTCAACTCCACCACCAGTACCTCTGTCTTATCAGGTTCAGTCTCAATCAGCTAGAGGCCATCCAGTCATTGATCTCGGCCAGACAGTTGTTTAATACTCCCACTGCATTGGATGTCCCAGTGGCAGAGGATAAGTACAGCTGAGTATCATCAGCATAACAATGAAACCTCAAGCTGTACTTCCTAATGATCTCATCCAGGGGTAGCATGTACATGGCAAACAACATCGGTGACAAGACCAGACCCTGAGGTACCCCACAAGACAGAAGGCTCAGGGAGGAAGAAATTCCCATCACCACCCTTTGCCTTCTGTTTGCCAAAGGACTCAAACCAGCCAATGACAGTACCGGTGAGTCCACAAAAGTCCCTCAAGTGGTTGAGTAATATCGATGGTCCACCATGTCAAAGCTGAGGAGAGATCGAGTAGAATGAGAATTGTCCCCCACCTCGATTTCTCACCCTGAGGAGATCATTATGCACCTGAACTAATATGGTTTCTGTTGAATGTCCTGTACGAAAACCTGACTGGAGGGCTCATAGATATCAAATGCCACAAGGTGTTCTCCCAACTGTTGTGTCACAATCTTCTCCACAACCTTTCCCAGAAATGGCAAGTTGGAGACCGGTCAGTAATTCATCTAGATGTCAGGGTTCAATGATGGCTTCTTCAGAAGGGGCCTCACCAGCACCTCCTTCAAGACATTCGGGAAGACCCCCTCTGACAAGGAACACCAGACAATCAAGGCAAGCACTGGGCCAACAGTGTCAACACATCCCATTAAGAAATGCATTGGCATGGGGTCCAGCTCACAATATGTGTGCTTCAGTTTTGAGACCACTTCAATGACATCAGCCACCTCCACTGGTTTAAACTCCCCCCAACCAGGTGGAGTGCCCTGTTGACAATCCAGGCGACCACTGTCAGCCATAACACGGCTCACTGGCGGAATTCCCAGTCTGATGGCGGACCTCCTGTCTGAGAAAAACAGAACAAACTCATTGCACAAAGTCTCAGAAACTGCTTTTCTCAGCTGTAGGCAGGCTGGATGTAATAGCCTGTCCACAGTCTGAAAAAGCATAGTTGGTCGGTTTCTCCCAGCAGCAATCTCCTGGGATTTAATGCAAAGAAGTGCAAGATCATGCACATGGGGAAAATAAACCCTGAAGCCACCTATAGGCTGGGAGGGGAGTTGCTGGCAGTCACAAAGGAAGAAAGAGACTTGGGCATCATCATCACCGATGACCTGAAATCATTGAAACAGACCTCTAAAGCAGTAGGTTAGGCTAGGGGGATGTTAGGGTGTATTAGTAGGGGTATCACAAGTTGTAAGAGGGAGGTAATAATCCCTCTTTACAAGACACTGATTAGGCCCCATCTGGAGTACTGCATGCAGTACTGGAGGCCACACTTTCACAAGGACATTAACCAAATTGAGGCAGTCCAGAGAAGGGCAACCAAAATGGTGCAGGGACTGCATCAGAAAACATATGAGGACAGATTAACGGAGCTCAATATGTATACCCTAGAGCAAAGGAGGGAGAGAGGTGATATGATCGAAACATTCAAATACTTTAAGGGCATTAACAAGGTGAAAGAGTCTAACATGTTTCAATATAAGAAAAATAGCAGGACAAGAGGACACAGCATGAGATTAGAGGGAGGCCGATTAAGGGGTAATGTGAGGAAGTTCTTTTTCACAGAAAGGGTAGTGGATGCATGGAACAGCCTACCTCAGGAAGTGGTGGCTATGAATACAGTGCAGGGCTTCAAACAGGTATGGGATAGGCATAAGGAAGCAATATAGATGAGTATGAATAGATAGGCCACTGACAGAGCAAACGCCGATGGCACATTTATAAGGGAGAAAAAGAAATGGGCAGACTGGATGGGCCTGTCCTTATCTGCCGTCAACTTCTATGTTTCTATGTTTCAATCTCCCTGGACAGGACCTCTGCCTTCTTACAGTTGATTGCCCCCTGGTACACACTATAGTGTGTACGCAGGGTCAGTTTGTCCACCTCCAACATGGTCCTCTGCCAGCAGTGCTCTAACCTCTGACCCTTGATCTTCAATGCATTGAGCTCCCCATCAAACCATGGGGACCTCAAGTGAGAAGATCTGGGTCATACACAGACTGATGCAAGGGAGTCGAGTGCCTCAGTCATCGACCTATTATAGGCAGCAACTGCTTCACCCACACCTCCTGCATACACTGTCCACACTAGATGGATCTACTACTGCCAGAAAACCCTCCGGGTCAAACCCCTCAAAGGCGATAACACCATCTTTGCAGGAGGAGGGATCTTGGGGGACCCTGAGCAAAACATCCACCGTGCAGTGCTCAGACCAAATGACCTGATCAGTCCTAGATTCTCAATCTCAAGCCCCAGCGAGAAGACCAGGTCCAATATGTGGTCACCCTGGTGGGTCATGGTTGTAACTACTTCATGACAGGCCCAGAGATGTCATCATCTGAAGGAAGTGATAACCCAACCTAGATGACTCATCGTCATCCCAAACATTGAATTCCCCAGAACCAAACACTTGGGGGACTCCAATGTTTCACCGACAACAAAGTCACCTACTTCTTACAGGAACTCTCCTTCCATCCCAGGAGGACGGTAAATCGGAAGAATCCTGAAACCTGTGCCCAGACCCCCATGAATGGCCACACATTCAAAGGAACTCAGTGTTCCCACTGGGTGCACTGTGAAGCCTAGCTCAGCTCTAAAACAGATAGTCACTCCCCACCCCTGCATTCCACTCTGGGGCAGTGCACAATGAGTACCAAGGGTGATGGCGGCCTCTAACACTGGCCCAGCGTCATCCCTCAACTAGGTTTCTCCGTAATGCAAGCCAGGTCGAACAGAAATCAGATCCGCACAATTGTAGTCTTATTATTGATTGACCTAGCATTGCATACCACCACCCTTAGGTGATTGGTGGACAGGGCAGCCCTTTTAGCTACCTGCCCACTTGGTCTCATGGGAACCCTGGGGACCAGAACTAAACATGTCTGGCATCTCTCTAAGCCCCGTCGGATCCCATGGTGCCTTCTGCACCCAACCACCTCTATTCTACTTTCCTCGACCGTGCACGGGATGCCCTGCCAGCTTCTGCCCAAATGTCTTCTTCCAATCCTGACCTCCCAGCAACGATGAGCTGTAGTACTAGATACTGGGAGGGTGGTGAAGGGCAGCAAGTCATAAAGCTGAGACATCCTGTACATGATCCTAGCCTGCCCTGAATTGCCAGATGTCCCCCGACACATATTTATCAGTCCTAAAACAAAATATATCCCACCCACTCAGCCTCTCATACACTAAATAAATATTCCCCTTAACCATACACCCCATGCACACATTAACACCCAACCACCTCCTCTAATAGAATTAACACAAACAGGAAAAGAACACCCAATAAGTATAAACAATAACAATATAATAAATATAGCACCATACAGTTATTAATCTCACCCACTCACCACCCCACGCACACCAAACTCATCAACCACTCATACTCCTCAGTCACTCACTCCATCCCCAAACCACTAAATTCCCACCCAAAAACAAATTTAAGCACCCTCTGCCCCAATACTCAAATTGAAAACAAACAAGAATGAGAAAGCATTAATAAAGTACGGTGCCCAATAAAACCAGTCCAATCCACAAAGGGATAAAAGCCCAATTACAGTTTAAGCATTCAATTCAGCCTTGGCAATGGGATCTGGTAATCCAGTTCCAAAATCTTAGGAAAAGAAGGGAAATGGTACCCACACCACCATAACCAAAAAATATTAAATGGATTGCAAGCAAACAGTGTTAAAAGGCATTAGAAGGGAAAACTTTGAGGGGAACTTGACTTTACACTTTTCTCACAGGTACCAATATTGACTCACAAGGTCCTTCTATATAGATTCTCACCCAGAACCATCAGAGATCTGCAGATGGAAAAGTTCTGCTCTCACCAGTCCTTTTCATGGGACAAAGATTCCAAAGTCAAGGGAGGACATGCAACAGGCAACTCAGGGGCTGAACTCGGCGAACCACTGAGTAACAGAGGACAATTAAGGCAGTTCTTCAAAATGCCAACCAAGTCCTTAGAAATGAAGACATAGTCTCAAGCCAAAACAAATGGATATAAGCTCCATGGGGAGAGGGTGTGCGTAAAGAGATCATAGCCCACACCAGTCCAGTACAGAGCCAAGTCAAATGAAGGGCCGCTCCTCTCCGCTCAGAGGGCTCCTTCTGACCTGACTCACAGCTCCAATCCAGTGCACAACTCCAGCACAGGGCAATGCAGCAGTACCACAAACAGGGTTTTCCCAGGGGGCAGCAAAGCTCTCACCTTTGCACCCCGCTGGTTATCCCCACCGCTCACTGCTACACTGCTCACCCTGTTCCTGCTTCAGTCAAAAGTTACCAAGACCAGCGGCAGCCTTCACCTTCTCCTTCCTCTATCTGAAGATCTTCTGGACTCACAGTAACAGTAACCTCCTTTGGACGAAGAAAGTGCCCTTTAAGTTCAAGTCCTCCACAGCAACTTCATAGTTCCTTAATCTGTAGGCAGTACAAGTCGAGAGTTTTTGTAAAATTTGCTCCTCTCAGATGCCATACAAAAAGTTAGAGCGCACCATACGATCCAACCCTATCTAAAATAAAAACTGTACTCCTATTCTATCTCACTACTTCAGCCCTGCCTACTACTTAAAAACCCTACATAAACTAAATAAAAATGTTTCTCTAAAACAATACTAAAAGCAAATAAAATAGAAGACTTAGCTCTCCCCGAAACTCCCAAATGTTGTTAGTAGAGAGCAATGAAATGCTGATTTTGAGAGGCAAATAGAAGCTCATATCAGAGCTTCTGCAGACTGCAGCCCAGCGTGGCTGCCATCTTGCCTACAGTAGTTTAAAAAACATTTTTTTTAATAGTCTGAGAAGTTCCGAGGCACAATACAGTAGCATCCCCCCCCCTTCAGATGCCTTTAACATAGAGCAGCAAATAGCAAAAATCAGATTGGGAGTGCACTACTTTGCAGCTGTGGAGGAATACTTCCAAATGTCTAAAAAGGGAGTTCCACAAAAATATATTTTAGAGCTACAATCTGATAGATGACAGAAGGGCTGTAGGCTCTGCCCACAGCCATAAAAAGGAAGGTAGTGTTACCCCTATATAGATCAATAGTGAGGCCACACCTGGAGTACTATGTCCAGTTCTGTAGGCCCCATCTCAGGAAGGGCATAGATCAGGTGGAGGCAATACAGAGAAGGGCAACCAAAACGGTGCATGGCCTGCATCAGAAGCCCTATGAGGAAAGACTCAGGCAAGTGTATATGTACTCATTGGAGGAAAGGAGAGAAAGGGAGACATGATATTTATTTATTGAAAATGTTTTACCAGGAAGGCACACTGAACAACAAGTTGCTCATCTCCGTGTGACCTGGGGGTACAACTGGATGAAGAATTAGACATACAGTTTAACATTTAGCATATCTGAGAAATTAAACATTCAATTACATTTGTAAAAGACATACAGTTAAAAATATCATAAAATAATCATACAGTCGCATTTGTGAGATAACATACAATTAAATACATCATACCTGTGGAATATACATTTAATTACAAGTGGCTTATCTGAGGAACACACTACAGAAATCTAATGTAGTCTTTGAGTCAACTTCTTGCAGGAATGGATCATGTTTAAGATGCATATTATTTAGCAATTATTGAATGAATGAGGTCCAGTGGGGGGACATCAATGAGGGTATAGGGGTAGACAGGGGAAATCAGCTGGGGGAAGGAGAGGATAAAGATGGGGGAACATTACTGGAGAAAAATCAGCAAAAAAAATCAGTTGTGAAGGGCAGGTTAACACGGGGCTAGTGCAATCTGGGAGCACCTCAGACAGAACAAAAAGTGCAAATGGTTAGCTTAAGTGAGCTAATTCCTTTGATTAAGTGCAGGTGGGTAGAGAGGAGGGCAGGGGAGAGTTGGCAGTAAGGGATAGGGAAGGATGAGTCATACCTGAACTGGCCTCTTCAGAGTGCGGAGATTGCTGCCAGTCGTGGAATGAGGTGAGGACTTAGAATAAGGGGCAAGAGTAGACAAGGACAAGTTGGGTAGAGATAGTAGAGGGGATGGTAAAGGGAAGGAGGAGGAGGAGTGGGGGTGAGAGAAACTTGTCTAAGACTAGGCCTCTTCAGGATGCTGAGAATCCTGCCAGAGAGCAGAGTCAGGTGAGGACGAGGTTAGGTAGAGAGATGGAGGGAAAGGGAGGGAATGAAGAGTCATTTCCCAGTGTTGGACCCCTCCAGGATGCTGCAACTGCCAGGGGCAAACTAGGTGAGGACAAGTTGGGAATAGAGAAGAGAAAGGATGAATGGAAAGGAGTGAAGAGGAGGGAAAGAAGAAGCTTGCCTAAGACTAGGCCATTCCAGGATGCTGAAAACCCTGCCCAAGTGCAGAATCAGGTGAGGACTAGTTGGGTATAAAGAATATAGGGGGATGGGAAGTGAAGGAAGAGTAATTGCCCAGTGCTGGGCCCTTCCAGGATGGAGAGAACCCTGCCAGGGTATAGAATTAGGTGAGGACAATTTGGGCAGAAAGAATAGGGGGGATAGAAGAGGAAAGGGAAAAAAGGAGGGAGGGAAGAAACTTACCTCAGAGTAGACATTGTCAAGGTCCTAAGAATCCCGACAGAGGGAAGATTTAGGCAAGGATAAGTTGGGTAGAAAGGAGATGGAGGGAGGGGAGGGGAAGGAGGAGGCTTGCCCTGTGCTAGACCCCTCCAAGATGTTGAGAAACCTGCCAGAGGTAAAAACTAAGCAGGGGCAAGTTGGTAATGGAAAAAAAAAGGTTAGGGATAAGAGTGAGGGGGTAAGAGGTGAAGGGAGAGGAGAGCATGCTGAGAAGCAGGCTCGGGGGGAGGAAGGTTTAAAATGGGATGTGAGTCATGGAGAGGAGCAGAGGCATAGGTGGACAGTTAAGGAGGGTTACAGCAGAAGCAGTTAGATGAGAGATAGTTATGGTATGCAAAGGCAAGGGAGTAGTAGGAGGAGGAGTGTCATATTTGGGGGGGAGGGAGTTCCAGATTTGTGGGAAATGATGGGTAAGCCTGACTGACCAATGAGAATGGTTTAACAGGGGACCAACAAAGTGCGAGTATCAGAGGATCTGAGGGAGTGGGAGAGGGGAGGGGAAGAGTGAGCATGAGAGGTAGGAGGAAGTTCTCCTAACCAAAATTCAGAAGTGAGTTTGGTGCAATGAGTGAGGCACCTGTTGGCAAGTGGGGGAAGGGACAGGGCATGATAGAGGTCACAGTGATGAGTGCATGATGGAGCATCAAGGGCAAATCGACAGAAGAGTTTAAAAAGTGTCCAATTTCATTAGGAAAGATTTGGGAGTGGCATCATAGACTACATCACAGTAGTAGAAAGGGGATGGTCACCTTCTTGACTAGTTCATACTGCACCATAGGAGGGATGCAACTACAGTTCCTGAATAAGGCACCAAGCATGGGGTGCAATTTTTATGTTGGTTCACACTTGCGCAGCCAACATCTTGCGGCAGTAGCGGATTTGGAGGCTTGGTCACTGTTGGGTGAATGCAGGGCACGCATCAGTAGGTGTGTTCCTCATTCCACAATAAGCCTGCAGCAGGCACTGACATCATGCATCCCTAATGTGGCCACCAGATCTAAGAAAAGGTTCGCTGCAATGAGAGTGAAGCTCTAATGCAGAGGGACCACAACACGCTTCCCGACATGCAAGCAACATGGCAGCTGTGACTGCTGCTGCCACCTCCATCACCTGTCTCAATGCTGATGGGGGGCCTCCCCATTGGCATAATGTCCCCTCCCATTTCTGCTGTGTGCTGGCGGGTGCCCAATCGCCTCGGCATCATGTGCCCCCAAAGTCTTTCTTGCTGACGGGGCCCCAATCCCTGTTGGCTTCAGTCCCCCCCTTTCCCAGTTCAATCTACCGATGGGGGAGCCCACTTCCCATTGGCATGATGTCCCTCCCTCACTTGTTGTGTGCTGGGGGTGCCCAATCCCCCATTGGCTACAGCCCCCCCAAAAAAAACAACAACTCAGGTGGCATGCTGGGAGCCCACCTCAGTGTGCCACAGTACCCCGTAAAAAAAAAAAAGGTCCCGTGATTTTTTTTTTGTTTGTTTTTTTCCTTTTTTTTTACCTGTAAACAGAAAAGGTCCCTCATGGTCTCCTGCCCTCTCCCTACCTGTGGTGCCAACCCTCTGCAACCACCTCCCACACCCCCTCAACCCATACTTACCTCCGGATCACTGCACGACAATTTTCTGTGGACCAGGAACATGTCTGCACTCTTGAAAGTTGACCAAGAACTGAAGAAATGCCGTAAGCTGTATAATGGCATAAATATGTTTTTTCAACTTTGGTACATATCTCGGTCATTTTGGGAATTTTGACACCAAATTTTCAACATGGGTTCTTGGAATCCTCCTCATGAATTCAGGCACTGGCATGACATTATTCAGTCCCAAAGGTGATTTCGCAGTCACTGTGCAGAATCACCTTTCAGGACTGATTAACGAAATGACAGTGTCCACTGTTCATGAGGGGCTCTCAAAAAAGTCTATGTTGCAAATCTGGTGGAAAAATAAAATGGCTGTTTTAAGAGCGCTGCATTGCACGGTTTCCACGCACGCTCATAACTTTGTGAATTTGTAATATTTTCACTCCAGATTTTCAAAACTGCCATTTCCCACACCTCCTTATGAACAGTACAGCTGTCATTTTACATGTCCTGTAATGTAATCTGAAATGTGGTTTCGCATGTCCGGCACAGAAAAGCGCGGTCGCTATGCGAAATCAGTTTTCAGGACAGTTTGAGGAAATGACAGTGACACTGTTCATGAGCAGAGGTCCTAAAATGCCTATGTTGAAAATCTGGTGATGAAATACCATAAAATGACTGTGTTACAAGTGTGCATTGCTCAGTTTCCTTGTAACTTTGCAAATTTGCAATATCTTCATGCCAGATTTTCAACACTGGCATTTTTACACACCTCCTTATGAACAGTACAGCTGTCATTTTTCACATCCTGCCCTAAATGTGTTTTCGCACCTGTGGCACACAATGGCGTGGTTACTGTGGGAAATCAACATTTGGGACAAATTAACAAAATCACAGTGCCACTGTTCATAAGGGGAGGTCCCAAAATGCCTATGTTAAAAATGTGGTTAAAAAAATCCCAAAAATAATTGGGTTACGGATGTGTGTTGCACAGTTTCGATGCATGCTCATGACTTCACCGATTTTTCATATTTTCACTCCAGATTTTCAACATTGCCATCTTTTTACATCTCCTCATGAACAATACAGTTGTCATTTTCCACATACTGCCCAAAATATGTTTTCGTCCCTGTGTCGCCAAATGGCATAGCCACTGTGCAAAACCACCTTTCAGCTAACAAACTGATGGTACCTCTCTTCATGAGGTGGGCTCACAAAAAGACCATGTTGAAAATTTGGAATGAAAATACCAACACACATCTACGGTGTTAGGGTTTCCAACTGTAGCACCCACCCTGTAGAGACTGACAGGCGTCAGGGGTGTGACTTGGGATCATCGGCTGTAATGCTCATGCCATTCCACCCCCACCCCCACCCTGCAGCCAGTGACAGACATCGTGGTGTGCCTTGCAGTGTTCAGCCACAAAGTTCACCCCATTCTCCTATACTGCACCCACCTCAGTGTATTTCCTTTTGAAATGGGGTAAGAATAACACCCAAAGACCCCAAAGTAGACCACGTCACTTGTCAGTGTCTACAGGGTTGGGTGAGGTAAAATGGCATGAGCGTTATAGCTGATGACCCAAAGGCACACCCCAATGCCTGTCAGTCTCTGCAGGGTGGGGATGGGGTTGGGGTTGGCATCACTTCAATACTTCACTGCCATTCCTATTATGCATCTCTAACTCCTGCACTACCAATGCCAATGCCAGCAAGACAACATTCGGCATTGACAAATGCTTGTTTCAGGATGGCATCAATGTGGCCAAAGAAGTTGAAGTGTTGGTCCACCCAAACTCCCAAGGTATCTGAATGAGGACATGTCCTCTAGGATTGTCCTATCAAGGGTATGGAAAGACAGTAAAGGGTGGAGCCTAGAGTGTCTCTGCCTAGTGCCAAAGGTCATGGAGACAGTCTTTTTGGCATTTAGAAATAGCTGATGTGAGGCAGACCATAGATGAATCTGGTGGAAATGATGCGGAAGGGTGGTGGCTACATCAGCAGGGGATTTACCAGAGGAGAACAGGACAATATCGTTGGCATACATATGGATTGAGGAGGAGGGCGAGCATACTGAGGGTAAGTCATTTAGGAAGATGGAGAAGAGAATGGGTCCAAGCACCAAGTCTTGTGGGACTCCTGTGGAAATAGGGAGAGGGGAAAGATTGAATCCTGGATCTTGATTGATTGTGTTCTGCCTGAGAGGTAAGCTCTAAATCAGTTTTGAGCAGAAGTAGATAACCAAGCAGCCATAAGGGAGTCAAGAAGTAGGGCATGGGAGACTGTGTCGAAAGCCTTGGCGACGTTGACAAAGATGGGAGAGGTAATGAGGCCATTATCCATCCCGGTGAGGATGGTCAGTGAGCCTGAGTAGGGAGGTGGTAGTCCGAAAACCAGATTGGGAATGGGGTGAAAAAGGAAGAGTCACCAAGGAAGTGGGTTAGTTAAGAGAGGACCAGGTGTTCTTGGAGTTTAGCGAGGACAGGGAGGAGGGAGATTGGGTAAACATTTGAAGGGAAGGGGGTCACCACCCCTTTGGGAGAGGGAGGACCACTGCATCTTTCCAGGATGAAGGGACAGATGAGGATGAGAAGGAAAGATTTAGGATTAAGGAGAGAGGGTAAGCTATTGCAGAAGCTGAAAGGTAGAGGACTTTAGGGTCAAGGTTATTCAGCGATGAGCCTTTGGAAGGATTAAGAGAGAGAAGGGCCATTAATGTTTCTTCTGGGGAGACAGCAGAAAAGGAGAAGGAAGGGTGGGCATGGAGGGGTTGAGTGCTGGGTGTGGGAGGATGAGGAGGGGGGAGGTTAGAGGGGAGGGACTTTAGAAGTGCTGTGGCGCAGGAGATATAATAGGAGTTAAATTCTTGAGCCACTGCACGCAGTTCAGAGACCAATGAGTTGTTTATTATTTTTGCAATTTAATACAGTTTATTTAATTTTACATATGTATCAAGAACAAATCTCAAACGTAACAAACTGCATCATGCCATACATCAATCGCTCCCTCCAGCGTTCAGTAATGAAATGACCCATACCATAAAGGGGTGCTATGACTACAAAGCTGTACGGCCTGGTCTGAACAGGATCATGTGTTATCCATGAGTAAACCTGCCTGAGTAAAACATTCCTACATCTTGTCATATGCCCCCAATACCACCACCCTCCCGGAGCACCTACAATGGAAAACTAGATACCTGACTTATTCAATCTACATCCGGTTCATTACTGTGCAGATAGAGACTAGAGCAACAACTCTATTCTAGGACATATACAAAACTTAAATGAATAAGAGTCCCCCCCCCCTTTATGAAATTGAGTTTGCTGGATTATGGCACAGGATGGGTAGTAGGACCATCAAAGGGGCCCATCTCCTGTTAAATGCTTCCTGGTGGTTTTGCTGAGAAACAATATGCCTCTCCAGTTCAAGGGCTTGGAATACTTCTGCATGCCATTCTCTTAGGGAGGGATTATCTTAATCCAGCCAATGTCGAGTAATGACCAGTTTAGCCACCACCGTAATAATGGACATAAAGGCTTTGCAACATTCTAATATATCCCCAGAAAATGGCAGAAAAATGGCAGAACAAACAGATCTGAGGGGTAAAATAAGGGGCCAGGCCAGCAGAGGGTTCAGAAAGTCTCAGATTGCTTGCCAGAAGAGGGCAGCCTGGTCACAGTCCCAAAGAATGTGTTTAAGTGTTCCCTCTGATTTCCCGCATCTGATACAAGTGGGGGATGCTGACCAACTCATCCTATAAAGTCGGGCAAGAGAGAGAAGTAGAGGTTATGCAGAATGTGAAACTGCAAAAATCGCAATCGGTCCTGCTTTACAAACCTATACAGCCTTTGCCAAACTTTTTGCCATTCCTTATCCTCTAAAGTAAGGTCCAGTTCTTGCCTCCAGTAAAAACATGTTCCCCATGGCTTTTTGGGGTCGTGGAGTTGTAAAGGGTTATAGAACAGGGAAATCAGGTGAGGTTGAATGGCTTTATCTGTGAGTGTCTGCAGTAGGGGGTTATCAGCTTCCTGCCATGGAGGAGAACCCAGGAAAGAAGAGGTTGCACCACACAGTTGCAGGTGTTTAAAAAAAATGGTAAGAGGGTATAGAAAACTTTTCCTGAAGCACATTTGCTGGACTAATTTTTCCGTCGGTTATCAGGGATGATACTGGAATCCCACTAAGGTCTGGGCAAACGTTCTCTGGAATGGTACAATTAGCAACCCTAAAATGGGGGTTGCCAAAGAGATGTTGAGCCAAATATTTGTGTAATGACAGGTTCAGGTGAGAGCAAATCTGGCAGAGTGCTTTAAGAGACCACCAAAGGGGGGACCCACAGATATTTGGGGAGTTCCAAATGTTTGGCATATATAAGGCACCTTAAATCAATGCCCTTAGAGTGGCATAAGTGCTGTTCCAGAAAAATCCATTGGGGAATATATGTATTATCAAGAGGACCTTCAGTATGGGCATTCCACTGGAATATTTTACAACAGTAGATTGCAAAATAATAAAAAGAAAAGAAATGGGGAGACGCAGACTTCCTAAAACTTTCTGACAGGTCAGTTTTGAATACGCTCTTCTAACCAATCTTCCGTTCCACAGGAAATCTGGAAATATGGACTGTAACTGAAGAAACCAGTGCTTGGTAAGATATAGGCTCACCATGTTTAACAGGTAGACTAAATGAGGTAAAATGTTCATCTTGATCACATTTACCCAGCCCCAGTGAGAGTGGGAGAAGTTTCCATTTCTGTAGGTTCATGTGGATAGTATGGCAAATAGAGGAGAGACTGAGTTTAATAAGAGAGAACAAGAGATTTTGATTCCTAAATATGTGAGAGCTTTGGGTTCCCAGGCAAGACCTAGATTCATAATCCACTGTTTCTGGACGTGTATATTGAGAGGCATGACTTTAGATTTATACAGATTTAGCTTATATCCTATTACTTTAGAGAACTTGTCTATAATGTCCACAGCTGCCGGTATAGAAGTTTGGGTTTTTTCCATCTGCAGTAATAAATTATTGGCATAGGCCGACAGCAGGTATCTGTCTTTGCCTAATTGAATGCTCTGAATTTCTTAACATTTTTGAAGGGAGCGGATAAGGGTTTCCAGGTAAATATTAAAAAGAAATGGAGAAAGAGGGCAACCTTACCTGGTTCCTCGGGCCAGAGGGAAGGGAGTGGAACAGACTCTGTTACAACAGACTCTAGCTGTAGGCTGAAGATAAAGAACCTTAAGACAGTCACAGAACTGTGAGGGAAAGCCATATTTGCACAGTGTAACAAACAAAAATGACCAAGAAATATGGTCAAATGCTTTTTCTGCATCAAGAGAGACTAGTACCAATGGTATTTTCCTCTCTCCTGCAATCAAAATAAGGTGGAGGACCCTACGCATATGATCCAATGACAACCTTCCTGCTACAAATCCTACTTGGATAGGGCTAATAAGGCCCTGCCATACTTTTAAAAGATGATTAGTTAAGATTTTGGCGAGGATTTTCAAATCAGAGTTTAGGAGTGAGATGGGACGATAGTTGCCCGGTACCAATGTCAATTTACCAGGCTTCGGGATAACAGTAATCCAAGCTTAGGTGAACAAGCAACCTGACAGACCTGACAAGTATAAATAATTGAATAGCCATGTGAGAATTGGTGCCAGGTCATCAATAAAGGCAGCACAAAAAGAATTGCTGAACCCATCCGGGCCTGGAGCCTTTTCCTTAAGCATTTGCTCTATCACTCGCCTCACTTCCTGCAAGGAAATGGGGGCTTGTAAGAGTTCCTGTTGGAGCTTGTTAAGAGTGAGCAATGTAACTGAGTCTAGAAAGCTATCTACAGGGTCTGCTCCTGGGATTGTGTCTTCTTCTGGTGTATAAAGGGCTTTTAAAATTGTCTAAAATCCTCCGCAATATCTTGAGGGTGTGTAATGATAGCTCCCCTTGGGGGTGGTAGGAGGTTCTGGATTATACCTTGAGCTTCTAGTTTTCTAAGCTTCAAGGCTAGGAGTCTGCTTGCTCTCTCATCCGACTCTAGATACCAGAACTTGACTCTCTGCATGGCTAGGTCAGCCTGGTCTGCCAGGAGTCCAAACTATTGGGCCCTGAGTGCGTGTAGCCAGGTCCAACTATCCTGATCAGCCTAGGCTGATAGAGAGCATTCCAGGTCTCAGATTTTGGCTAACAGTTGTCTGGTTTGTTCCACTTTTTGCTTCTTAATCTTCAAAGCAAGCCTAATGCACTCTCCTCTTAGCATGCATTTCACAGCTCCCCACAATATATCTAAAGACGAAACGGTGCTGTCATTTTCTCGAAAGAAGGTTTGGATAAACTCTGTGAGGGTTTTAGCAAACTGAGTATCTCTTAGATGCACAGAGTTAAAGCACCAGGGCCTATCTTGATCTTCCTACCCCCTTAAGGAATGCTTCATATAGATCAGCGCATGGTCGGAGATCACAGTAGGCAAAATATTGCATGCCAAAAGGCCCAGAAGGTTCGAAGTGGTAATCAAGAAGTAATCAGTGCCTAAGTACGATTTGTGCGGAGGAGAGAAAAAGGTGTGTCTTTTCATTTGGGTGGAGGATCGTCCAGGATACTCCAGACCTAGTGAACCCATAAGCTTTCTGAGCCCCCACTGAGCCAGTGAAAGACCTCTATGGTATGACCCTGACCTTTCCAGATCCATGCCAATGAGTTGTTTATTTTAAGCACAGGGGGAGGAGGATGTGAAGGGGAGGAGAATAGGGCATGGACCACTTTCCAGAATTTGGGTGGGGAATTGATGTTTTTGAGAAAAGATGATTTAAAATATTCAGACTTGGCAAGTCTAGTAGCTTTTGTACAGGCATTTCTTAACATGCCATACCTGGCATAGTCTGGGGGAAGCTAGGAGGCCTTATGTTTCCTGCAAGCTTTGTCTCGCTGCCTGAGACAGGTCAGTAACTCAGGGGAGACCCGGGGTTGATAGTTGCCCCGAACGCTAGTGGATTTGAATAGAGCATAAGGGTTCCATGTAGTCAGAAATTTATCTTTAAAATAAGTGAGGACTTGGTCAATGGAAGGGACAAAGGCAATAGAGGACCAGTCGGAGCTGACCAGTACATTAAGAAGGGGATTAAGGTTTAAGGAGCTGAAGGAGCGGAGTTGCAGACTCTTGATGGTGGTTTTGGTCTATGGACTTTCCTAACTCAATGACTGGGTGATGATCACTGAGGGCATCCAGGAGGATGCCTGATTTAATGACTCAGTAGGGGTGAGAGGTGAGAGCCCAGTCTATCAGGGAGTGGTTAAAGGTTTAATGATTTAGGCAGGTGGGTTCCAGGATGAGTTGGGAGAGATTGAGGGCCATGGTGTCATTACATGTCTTGGCAGTTGTTGGTGATAGCCAGTTTTGGTTTACATCACCCAGGATGTATAGCTTGCCTTTATGTGAGAGGGAGGTTATGGAGGTAATGAGATCCAAAGTATTGGATGCCTTGGAGCCAGGTCAACAGTAGATGCCAGCTATGAAGACGGGAGGAAAAAAGACAAGGTAATGTTTACTACAAGTGTTTCATAGGCTGAGGGTAATGAGAATGACAGAATGGTTGTGAACTGAAGTGAGGATAGGATATGCATGGCTACTCCGCCAGCCCAGCCAGTCTTGTCCTGCCTGATTATGGAATAATGTGGGATATTAGTGGCGAGATCAGGTATTTTAGCGTTTAACCAAGTTTAAGATGTAAAAGGTAAATTTTTGACACAAGACTGCAAATGTTTAAGTGGAGGATTTCCAGACCCTTGTGGAGGGCAGAAAGGTTGGGGGAAGTTGGTATGTTAGTGGAAGAACTGCAACTGGCAGAGGTGGGTGTAGTGGGACCAGGATTGGGATGAACATTTCCTGATGTGAGTAAGAGGAGGAGTGCTATTATGAGGGAGTGGAGTTTAGAGCATTTGTGATAGGCTGAGGATTTTGGAAGTATTTGGGGAAGGGCTAGGTGAGGTGAAGATAAGGCAGTAAAGGAAAGCTAGGTGGCTATGGGATGAGAATAGAGTAGCAGGGAGGAGGTGAGGGAAGTGAGACCAGAGTATTTGAGGGGGTGTAGGAGTTATGGCAAGGATAAAGGTATGGGCTAGGAGAACAGAGGGGAAAGTTGAGAAAGGTTTATTGGACTGAGGAGAGTGTGGAGCTGAGGTAGATAAAATTGATAGAAGAATTAGGAGGAGAAGTGGTGAAGGAAAGATGGGCATATTGTATGGATCGAGGGATCAAGAATGGATCAGGGTATATTAATCAGCAGTAGGGAGTAGATAAGTGGCACTGGCAGAAGTAAAGTGATTGTGAGTAGTGGTGGACAGTAACAGTTGCCAGCAGCAGCAAGTTAATTGAATTGTTGCCCTCTAGTGGCTTTGCAGTATAATTTGCAAATGGGAAAAAGAAATTAATCTCTCTAAAAGCAGGCTGTCCTGTAGATATGCATCAAACTAATTAAACCAGGTAAATCAGATATAAAACAGGCTGAGGAGGTTCACAGAATCTGAAGAGGAACACAAGTAAAAAGTCATCAAGTTCAGAATGGGCTGGAGAAAAGAGGGCTGTAGGATCTAGCACAGTCGGTGAGGTTCAGGTTCAGAGTACTTTCTTTTGTGAGTGGAGAAGATGGCAGAAGCTCCAGGCAGCACAGGGTTGGGTTCCAAAGCTGGAAGTGGAAAAGGGAGCTGGGAGTTAAAATACTGGGAGGAGGGGGTTGGCAGATAAAAAAATTCAAATACCTCAAGGGTATTGAGGGTTTCAATAAGGTACAGCAGGGTGGCATACTGCACAGAAAGAAATACTCAAGGACGAGGGGGCATGATGAAACATAGAAACATAGAAGCTGGCAGAAGATAAGGATCGCAAGGCCCATCCAGTCTGCCCATTCTTTTTCTACCTTATGAATGTGCCATAGGCATTTGCTCTGTCAAAGGCCTATCTAGTCATACTCATCTGTATTGCTCCTTTATGCCTATCCCATGCCTGTTTGAAGCCCTGCACTGTATTCATATCCACCACTTCCTGAGGTAGGCCATTCCATGCACCTACCACCCTTTCTGTGAAAAAGAACTTCCTCACATTACCCCTTAATCGGCCTCCCTCTACTCTCATGCTGTGTCCTCTTGTCCTGCTATTTTTCTTATATTGAAACATGTTGGACTCTTTCACCTTGTTAATGCCCTTTAGGTGTTTGAATGTTTCAATCATATCACCTCTCTCCCTCCTTTGCTCCAGGGTATACATATTGAGTTCTGTTAATCTGTCCTCATATGTTTTCTGATGCAGCCCCTGCACCATTTTGGTTGCCCTTCTCTGGACTGCCTCAGTTTGGTTAATGTCCTTGTGAAGGTGTGGCCTCCAGTACTGCATGCAGTACTCCAGATGGGGCCTAACCAGTGTCTTGTAAAGAGGGATTATTACCTCCCTCTTATAACTTGTGATGCCTCTACTAATATACTCCAACATCCCCCTAGCCTTACCTACTGCTTTAGTGGTCTGCTTGGATGATTTCAGGTCATCTGTGATGATGATGCTCAAGTCTCTTTCTTTCTTTCCCAGTAACTCCCCTCCCAACCTACAGGTGGCTTCAGGGTTTCTCTTCCCTATGTGCATGATCTTGCACTTCTTTGAGTTAAACCCCAGTTGCCACTCTTCCAACCATTTTGTCAGTTTATCCAGATCTCTTCTCATTTTGCCCACCCCATCTGGATCATCTACTATGTTGCAGATCTTGGTGTCATCTGCAAACAGACAAACCTTACCCTCCAGTCCATCTACAATGTCAATGATGAAGATATTGAAGAGGACTGGCCCCAGGACTGATCCCTGAGGTACCCCACTTGTGACTTGCATCTCTTCTGACTGTATACCATTTACCACCACTCTCAGTTTTCTGCCCATCAACCAGTTTGCCACCCAGTTGACCAACTTCTGATCCACCCAGAGTCTTTCCAGCTTATTAATCAATCTTCTATGAGGAACAGTATTGAAAGCTTTGCTGAAGTCAAGGTAGACGACATCAACTGCTCCCTCTTGGTCCACCACTCTTGTTACCCAGTCAAAGAAATCTATGAGATTAGTTTGACAGGACCTTCCTGTTGTAAACCCATGCTGTCTTGGATCCTGTGCTCCTATGGATTCCAGGTGTTGCCCTATCCTTTCCTTAAGGAATGCCTCCATAATCTTGCCCACTACTGAGGTAAGACTGACTGGTCTGTAATTCCCTGCCTCCTCCCTGCTACCACTCTTGTGGAGCGGGATCACATGAGCCCTTCTCCAGTCTTCTGGGACCTGTCCTGTGCTCAGAGATTAACTAAACAGTTCTGATAATGGCTCTGCTAGTTCCACCCTTAGCTCCCTTAGTACCCTGGGATGCATGCTATCAGGTCCCATTGACTTGTCCACCCTTAGCTTATCGAGCTCTTGTAGGACCCTTTCTTTTGTAAAGAGACTAGTGCATACCTCCCTCCCTCCTGTGTCCATGGTGCTGAGCTGTGGGCCCTGCCCTACCTTCTTCTCAGTAAATACTGAGCCTTTTTATTAGTAAATACTGAGCTGAAGTATCTAATTAGGATAGATGCTTTTACATGGTCCTCCTTCTCACATGCCCCCTTATCCCCATTGATCTTAGCAATAACCCCTCTGGACTTTCTCCTTTCACTAATGTATCTATAGAAAGTCTTATCACCTTCTTTACTGTTTGTGTTAGTGTTTCCTTGGTTTGGGCCTTTGCCTGCCTTACTACCTTCCCTGCTTCCCTTAGGGAAGTTTGGTATGCCTCCCTATCTTTATCCTGCTGCATTCCCTTATATTTCCTGAAGGCCAGCCTTTTGGCTTTGACCTTTTCTGCTACTGTTTTTGAGAACCAAAGTGGTTTCCTTCTTCTTTTGCACTTCCTTTTCTCTCTAACACAATGGGATGTTGTTTCAAGTACTGCATCCTTAATACTTGCCCACTTTGCCTGTACCCCCTCACCTATATTTCTTCTTGCCAGGGCTAGATTAACTCTGTTGGCCATCTTATCAAAGTCAGCTCCTCTGAAGTCCCATATTTTTGCCTTGGAATGGGATGATTTCGTTCTAGTGGTCAAATTGAACCATACCATGCGATGGTCACTGGCCTCCAGGTGACCTTCTACCTGGAGATCTGTGATCCTTTCCCTGTCAGTCAGTACTAGATCTAGGATAGCCCTCTCTCTTGTGGGTTGTTGTACCAGTTGTTTGAGGCCCTCCCTTTTCAGGGAATCCCCTATGTGTCTGGTTCTAGCAGATCCCGCTGGTATTGATCAATCTGTATCTGGCATGTTGAAGTCTCTCATTATCAGAACCTCTCCCTTAGTTGTCATGTTTTATATATCTTCTAACAGTAATGTGTCTATGTCCTCCCCCTGGTCTGGAGGCCTGTAGACAACCCCAGTTCATATGGCTGTCCCATTTCCTGTTTCCAGAGTGACCCACAGTTCTTCTGGCTCCTTGTGTGTATTCTTAATTTCTGTAGCTTTGATATTTTCATTGACATAAAGGGTCACTCCATCTCCCTTTTTGCACCTTCTTCTGAACAGTACATAGCCAGGTATAAAAGTCTCCCAAGTGTGGTTACTGGTGAACCATGTCTCGCTAATGGTTACTATGTCCAGTTTAGTCTCTGTCATTATTGCCTGCAGGTCTGGGATCTTGTTTCCCAGTCTGCAAGCATTTGTGTACATGATTTTCCACTGGCCAGATTTTGGTGTGTTTGTTGTTGGACAAGGTCTGGCATTTCCCCTGTGTGTTGTATGGGGAGCTGGACCTTTTTCCTTACCTGGTGATGCAAATGAACTACAAACATGCTGAACTCCCGTTTGATCACTTGCTGAGGGGGGAGGGGTGTTCTTCCCATTCGACGTATCGGGTGCTGCATCCCTCTCCCCTCAGCTTGTTTAAATATTATGCAAAGACATCAAACTTCTGCCCCAATGCACTGACTCCCTCCTTAGTCAGATGTAGTCCATCAAATTTAAAGAACTTTTTCTCCCAAAACT
Organism: Neoceratodus forsteri; assembly: GCA_016271365.2. Classification (NCBI taxonomy): domain Eukaryota; kingdom Metazoa; phylum Chordata; order Ceratodontiformes; family Ceratodontidae; genus Neoceratodus; species Neoceratodus forsteri. Next base: position 137,897,938 of record CM028138.1, on the reverse strand, counting down.
GTTGCCAGTTACCTACAAATGTGTGTCCTTTTTCCTGGCACCAGCCCTTGAGCCACATGTTTAGCTCCCCTATCTCCCCTTCTCTGACCTTCTGTCCATCTGCCACCCTCTCCTAGACTGGCAGGATCTCAGAGAAGGAGATGCAGGATGAAATGGATGACAGTTTGTCACCCAGCCTGGTCAGGTGTTCCTTAGTCTCCACAACTGACCAGCTGGCGAGATCATTAGTTCCTATGTGTACCAGAATGTCGATGTTCTCGCCTGCTTCTTGTACAATTTTAGCAATGCGGTCAGTGTCTCTCCACGCTGATGTACCTGGGATACATCTGACCATTACCCCTGGCTAGAGATAGGTATCAACTCCCCGAATCATGGAGTCTCCTATGATCAGAAGTGTTTTGCATTTCCTTTTTGCTTTTTTTGTTTTGGTTCTTGTTTTGGGCAAGTTTTGTTGTGCTAGCTCTTGTGCTGCAGTGTCCCGCTCTGCAGTGTTCTCTGCCCCTTTGTTTGATTTCAGAGATAGAAGCAGATACCTGTTTGTAGTTTTCATATGGTTTGTGGAGGTGATATGTTGGAGAGTATCGAGTGATGGAGCACCCAATTTGCCCCTCCTATTCACCTGACAACCTTCCAGACCAACTACCCTCTGTGGCTGAGGTGCTACTGTTGGATGTTGGGGAAATGGCAGGCAGTTCTAATAATATATTTCCTCCTGAATATGCGATTTGAGGCATGCAATCTCTGCCCATACTGCCTGGAGCTGAGCCCATAGATCTCCAATGGCCCAGCATGTAGGACAGTGCCCTAAATCCTCTATAACTGCCCTTTTGAAAAGTGTCCTGCAGTACCTGCAGTTAATAATATCCATTCCAGATATGAAGCTGGAAGGGGGGAGACTTAGAGGGGATGTGAGGAAATATTTATTCAAATATTTATTCATGGTAAGGGTTGTGAATGCCTGGGGCAGCCTCCCAGCAGAGGTGCTGGGTACCAAAACAGTAACAGGTTTTCAAACATGCATAGGATAGACAGAGGGGGACCTTAGTTACAGGGCTTGTGGGTGGGGTAGGGCCAGAGATCAGTTAGGGCCTACAGTAGCATAGTAGGTAGGGACTTTAAAGCAGACTAGGTGGGCCAAGAGGTGCTTTCCTGCCGACAGCTTCTATGTTTCTACTGTAGGCTTTCTTCCCAGCAGTGTCTGAAGGGATTAGGGACTCAAGAGATCCTCACCTTACTCAAATAAATAAATAAATAAATACTTTTGTTAGAACAGTGAGTCTGAAAGGACAAGGAGAAACAAGAAGTTAACTCATCCCCCAAGGGACTTCACTTACACTTATTGCCTTTCTAAAGAAACATCAGTCCACCTACATAACTGTCTGCTGTCATGGCGACTGATTGCTCTTCTTCAAAGCTCTTCAATTTCAGTGGAGACAACCTGCTTCATAAACAGGATGAACTGGTTCTCCCTTGGGGGAGGAATGCAAAGTACCTAATCAAAGCACAGAACTGAACTCCGACAGTCCCCCACTTGAAAGCAGTGATAGCAATTAAAAATAAGTGATGGATCAGCCTGTCTTCTTAAGCCATATAAAAGTAAAGGTAAAAGGAATCCAAATATCGAGACATACAAAAAGTGGTATGCAGGGAAAGTAAGGAAAGACAGAATGAAACTATACATCTAGTTACCCATATCGGGCAGACTAGATGGATCAGTCCCCTTGTGCCAATAATTTCTATGTTTCTATGTTTCTATTGTACTGCCTGTATTGTTCCCCAACTGGGCCGTTAATTAGAGGGACACTGTTAGCTGTGCCCTTCAAATTCTGACCATTATTGACTAGTCTGCCTCTAGGCAAACACTTGGCAAACTATGTCTCTAGAATGCCCCAGTATATTAAAAACATCATTATTACCTGTTTTGCTACTTTTGTAATTATTTTTGGACTGAACAGTCTGCGCTAGTTCAACCACCCCACCAAAAGCATATCCCCACAGCAAATGCACTTCTGGCCCAGAATGCTGTCCTGAAGTTAAACTTTTTGCCATGCCTATTTTAAGTAGCATGTAATTCAGTAGACTAATGATTAATCACAGTTTGTGTCTCTTTAGATAAACCGAGCACTGATAGTGCTGCTAAATACATTAGAAAACTGGAGCCGAGATTCTGTGCATGCGCATGAGAGGGCACGCTCAGCGGCTTATGCATATGCGCAGGATCTCGGCTCTAGTTAGGCATTTCCATTTTTTACAACAGGCAAAAGGAAAAATCTATCAAGTAACTCAGTCTATAAAACAACAAGTTGGTTGGTAAAAAAAGGTCATGATCGGTAGCATAGACTCAGCCTAAAATTAATACAATTACACAATACACAGTAAAAGGTATTTAAGAATCATTTAATTGATTGAAATCCCATCTTCTAATTCCCAGATTGGCCATTTTTGTTTTAAAATATTCTGGATCGCCTTGTGTCAATTCTTCACTCGAGCCACATAGTGTGTTTTCTTTTTTTTTTTCAAATTGTTTAACCAGGAGAGACACACTAAGCTGAAAGCTTGTTTACAGGTACGGCCTGGGAGCACAGGGAAGTTAAGTGACTTGCTCAGGGTCACACAGTATGCAAGTAGGGGCTGTGGGATTGAAACCCAGGTCTCCAGATTTGCAGCTCAGAGCCTTAAACCACTGCGCAATATTGCCTCCCAGTATAGAGAGAACTGCAAAAACCAGGCAGGCACCATACAGTATGATTGCTTTTTGCAATCCAATACCATCTGCAGGTGAATGTGTCTAGCAAGACAGATGGTGGTTGCCACCTTGTGGTTAATTTGGGAAACTCATTAAAACACATATTACAATGCACATTCAACTCTGCATTAACACACCATGAACTAACCATACTACACCAAGCGGTACACCGAGTTACTGATGAACATCTGAATATCTTGCACTCTATCCATAGAATGACCACCATGTGCTCTAACCACTAGCTCATTAGCCACCACCCCAAAAATGCAGTCACAGAGAGTCCATCCCAGTGGCACTGTTGTCTCTCTACCCACACCTCTCTTTCTGATATTTTTAACCTGTGCTGTTGTGCTGAGATAATGCACAGTCATATAATGGCATCTGATCAATCACATTGATTGGCTTTCTTGACCATTTTGTATTACATTATAAGGAGTGTGGGAAGGGGCAGTACCTTTGTAAATGATAATCTGAGATGAGAGTTCTATATAAATATATGTCCAATAGACAGCTAGCAGCCAAATTTGAATGACTTATGAACAAGATGAAAGTGGATCTGTCTGACCAGTTTAAGATACAGCCAGAGTTTTCAATCATTTAAATTTGCAGGAACTGCTGGCTTTGATAAATGTTGGTGGGGATGATATACTAAGTACCATATGTAGTCAGTAGGTCGCCAGACATTGCACATAAAAATAAAACAGATTTTCCACATTTGTTGAGTGAATTATGAGTTGTTACAGTTATTCACTTCCTCCCCTTACTCTAATAATAAAAGTCCAGGAAGTGCTACTATGTTTTTGAAATAAAACAAATAAAAAAATACATGCTCAAAAGCTGCCATTTTAGAGCAGCTGCATATCAGATACTCAAGAATATGTAGCATTTCAGTTTGTCTTTATTATCAGAGTCGTACATTGTAATCTAAATTAAATAATCACAGCTATTTATACTGAATAAGATAGGTCTTAGTCTTATAATTATTGCATTTATTTAATTATTAAGTCGTGATTTGGGGCTGCTGTTCTGTCTGTCATTCCAGCCCGAACAGGTTTATAAGATGTGATGCACAGACTGCTGAGTGTCTTAGACCCCAAGGTTTAGACTAAGAAAATGTAATCCAACCCCTAGAGTGCCTTGATTTCTTTTGTTATAGGAATGTGCATATACTCTGTCTTGGCAAGGTAGTAGGCTTTCATAGTAATACTGTACATGGGTAAGGCCTATTGTAAATGGAACTCAATGAATTCCCAGAGTTGTAGCCAGCTAGTGACATCAAACCATTGCTGTATCATCTTGAGTGTGTCACTACTGGGGTACAACAACCAAGAATGCCTAGGCGCTCCACTTTCAGCATCGCCAGTTGCTTTGCTTTTTACGTTCGCTTGCGTGCATGCGCAAGGAACGTCTTGGGAGAATGGGACACTTTGGAGGTGTGCCCCTCCCCTGCAATCCCCTGCTCCATTGAGCAAGCGTGGCAGTCCTGCACCAATCGGACGCGGTGCTGTGTATGACAGCGGTGGTCTTCTCTTCAAAGAAAACCACCGCTGTCATACACAGCACCGCATCACGCTGCCACCCCAAATCTTTGCTGCCACGCTGGGAGCCCACCCCAGCGTGGCCAACGTCCTGCGTCGTCTGCCGATGGGGGTGCCCAATTCTCCATTGGCTCCACAGCCCCCCTGCCATCCTTCTGCCACGCTGGGAGCCCACCTCAGCGTGGTAAACATCCCACGTCGTCTTTTTTTTTTTTTAAACCTGTAAATTGAAAATGGTCCCACGGCGCTTCTCCCAGGCTACCCTCCCACAACCTGCACCCACCCACTGCGCACTTCACTTTCCCACACCCCCCCACCCCATACTTACCTCCGGAGCTTGGCGCGACGATCTTCGGTGGACCGGGAACACGTCTGCACTCTTCAAAGCCGACCGCGAACTGAGGAAATGCCGGTAAGCTGTATAATGGGCTAGATAGGTTTCAACTTTATTGCATATCTCAGGCATTTTGGAATTTTTGCACCAAATTTTCAACATGGGATTTTGGGACCCCTTCTCATGAATGATGTCACTGTCACGGGATTCGGGCCCCAAGGGTGATTTTGCAGTCACTGCGTGAAATCACCCTTCAGGCCCGAATAATGCCAATGACAGTGACATCTTTCATGAGAAGGCATCCCAAAACCCCATGTTGAAAATTTGCAAAAAATTCAAAAGTGACTGTTTTACTAGCGCATGCTAGCAGTTCCCACGCAGGCTCGTAAGTTCGTGAATTTTCAATATTTCCATTCCAGATTTTCAACATTGCCATTTTACCACACCTTCTTATGAGCAGTATAGCTGTCATTTTTACATCTCACCTAAATGTGTTTCCGCCATGTAGCGCTAAGGGCGCAGTCAGTGTGCGAAATCAATGTATGGGACACATTAAGAAAATCACAGTGACACTGTTCATTAGCAGAGGTCTTAAAATGGCTATGTTGAAAATTTGGTGAAAAATTCCAAAAATGACTGTTTTTTCGGCGTTGTTAGCAGTTCCTACATGCAGCTTGTAAGTTCGTGAATTTTCAATATTTTCACTACAGATTTTCAACATTGCCATTTTGCCACACCTCCTTATGAGCAGTACAGCTGTCATTTTTCACATCCTGCCCAAAACATGTTTCCGCCCATGTAGCGCACAATGGCGCAGTCGGTGTGCGGAATCAGTGTATGGGACCCATTAAGAAAATCACAGTGACACTGTTCATGAGCACAGGTCTTAAAATGGCTGTGTTGAAAATTTGGTGAGAAAATTCCTAAAAATGACTGTTTTACAAGCGTGCGTTGCGCAGTTCCTACGCACGCTCGTAAGTTTGTGAATTTTCAATATTTGCACTCCAATGACTTCCAAATACCTAAACAGCACATAGAAACAAGCAACATTTGGCATTGACAAAAGCTTGTACTTCTTTGTCACTGATTTTTTTAAGCCATGTCCAAGTGCCAAACACCACTGCAAATACCTGCAAGCGAACGTTCGGCATTGACAAATGCTTGTTATGTTTACCATGTATGCTTGTGCACAGCAAGCAAACATCTTCCTATGATAGTGGCTTTTGAGGGGTGTAATACTGTTCTCCAATGCAGAGCAGTGTTTAACGGACAAGTCTGTAGCAGACCAATTATCAGCCAGCCTAATTATGACAGAGTTTTAGCTTGGTGGGTGGAAACTGCATGGACTTCAAAACCAAAAAAGGCAGATCCAGTCATGGGTTTGTTGTTCCTTTGATGTAGCTGCTCAGCATGCTGACCTCTCCTTATCAGACAGGCTTAGGATTCAAAGCATCCAGAGCCCTGTGCTGTTTCAGACACCAGCTATTAAAGTAATATGTGTGTATGTGTGTCTTTCGTTCTCTTTTGGCAAATAGTATTTACTCACCTGGTAAAGTAGTAGTAGTAGTAAAAACCTTTATTTTTAGACACGATAGCAGATGGAATAACACATCATTAGGACATAATACTATTTACAAGATGGTCCTATTTATGTAAAGATCATTATCCCTGCAACCTTTCTGTTTTTACTTGCCTCAGTAACATCCATCTATATATTTATAACATTTTTTTTTTTTTTTTTTTACAATGGAGGTTTGAAGTGGACTGTTCATTTAAAAAATATGCTGTTAGATTTTCTTTTGGGTAGTCAAAAATCTTTTTAAGTAGCCATGAGGGCTTGTAATAGAAAATTTAATATTTCAGTAAGTACATCAGCTGGGCCAGCAGAAATGTCTGTGGGGCTAATGTATTTTCCAAGTCACTAGCCCGCTGCAAAACTTAAAGAGCTATTGGAGCCAAAGCAGACAGACAGGAAAATGATACAAATTGTAAGAAGTAGTCAATTGTAACTTTTCATTTCTGAAACTTGTTTCTTTTTTCTTTCACTCATTAGAAAGTCGTCTGTGTGATAATATTGTCCTGGATGTGTGGAACAGCTCTTAGCCTGTCAACTGACTTATCTGTCTGTAGCACCCCCACTGCATCATCAGCATGGTGATCTCACTGAAAGTGACATCACAAGTGAATGGTCTGGCAGTCATTGAATGGCTGTTTTTAAGCAACAGTGATTTCACAGTCAGTGAGGTAACAACGCTGTCTGCTGATGATGTAGTGGGAGAGAGTAGAGCTAGATATGTCAGCTGCTGTTTCATATATCACACCTGCTAACATCAGGCAAACAATCTTCTAATTAAACAAAGGGAAGAAAAAGTACCTCGGATATAAAAGACAATGTCTGTTGCTTTTAAAATCTAATATTAGTTTTAGGCAGTACACTAGCTCTTTAATTTCAGCCCCTGCTTGGATCAACCTGAGATGGGATTTCTCTTTTGTTATTATATTTATTCTCCCTTAGAAAATGGGATTTTTATTTTCTGGGTTCTGATTGGCTAGTACCCCTGTCAGGGGGGTACATTAACATTCACTAGACACCCAACAAATAAAAAGTGCCAGTCGCATGACCCCATCACCAACTAGGCTATCCTTGTGCCCGCCCTGCTTGTTCATCGGGCAAAAGCACCCTATTCAAATGAAAAAAGGTGCAATTTTTATGTTCGCTTGTGCAAGGAACATTTTGGAAGAGTAGCACACTTAGAGGTGTGCCTCTCCCACCCAATGCACTGCTCCCTTGAGCAGGCGTGGTGGTCCTGCACCAATGTGTGCAGCAGCTCAGTATGACAGCGGTGTTCCTCTGCTTCAAAGAAAAACACCGTTGCCATACTGAGCGCTGCCCCTCCGATGCACGTCTGTCAAGCCGCCCCCCAAAGCTTGGTGCCACACTGGGAGCTCCACTCCAGCGTGGCAAACATTGTTTGCCGACTAGGGTGCCCAATCCCCTGTAGGCTCCACGGCCCCAAAGCATCCTGCTGCCATGCCGAGCCCACCCCAGCGTGGGCAAGTCCCATCACGCTTTTTTTTTTTTCAAACCTGTAAAACAAAAACTGTCCAGCGGTGGCGTCTCCCAACCCCCACAACCCGCACCCACCCACTGCGCACCAGCCTCCCACCCCTCACCCCATTACCTCTGGACTCGGTGCAACGATCTTCGTGGACCGGAACACGCCTGCACTCTTCAAAGGCGCTCACTTAACTGAGGAAATGTCGGTAAGCTTTGTATAATGGGCTAGATGGGGTTCAACTTTATTGCATATCTCAGTCATTTTTTGGAATTTTTGCACCACATTTTCAACATGGGGTTTTTGGGACCCCTTCTCATGAATGGTGTCACTGTCATTGTGTTATTCAGGCCCAAAGGGTGATTTCACGGTCACTGCATGGAACCACCTATTGGGACTGCTTAATGAAATGACAGTGTCATAGTTAATGAGGTGTGGGGAGATGGGGTGTGCAGAGGGTGAGTGTGGGTTGGGGGAGAGGGCATGAGAGACTGCGAGGGACCGTTTTCTGTTTTTACAGATTACATCAATGTAGGACACTTTGGGCACGCTGGGGTGGGGTCCCAGCATGCCAGCACACCTGGGTGTTTCTTTTGGAAGGGGCTGGAGCTGACAGGGGTTGGACACCCTCAGCCCCGTCAGTCATACAGTGTGTGGGGGGAATGCATAAGGACGTTGGTGTGGGCTCCCAGCATGTTACCTGGGTATTTGTTGGGGGGTAGACTGGAGCCGACGGGGATTGGGCACCCCCAGCCATACAGTGTGCTGTGGGGGGGGGGTGAATGAGCCGAGGGGGATTGGGTAACCCCTTGGCACACACCAAAAGGGGGGTGTATCATGCCGACAGGGATTGGGCTACCCCATTGGCAAATAAACTGGGAAGGGGGCATGTCTACAGGGGGATTGAGCACCACTGTTGGCTTTAACAGACTGGGAGAGGTGGGCGGCAGCTATCCATTGGCTTTGTGGGGACTGTGAGAGGCTTATGGAGAATCCATAGCCATGTTTATTGAAAGGGGACACCAAACAATGCAGCTGTAATTGGCTGCTGCAGTCAGGGGCCGCCCGCCAACCTCCATCCTGTGCCACCACCTGTACCTCCGGCACAATTCTAGATGGGAGTCACTGCATGGGAGGAGGGTATCCCTCTTCTTCCCAGTCCTACCACAAGGGGCAATCCATGGGAGGACTTTAGATTCAGCAGTCTGAGGGAGGTAAGTGCCAGATGGATGAGGCGGGGACAGAGCTGAGAACCCACCTGCATCGACCGCAAAGTTAAAAAGCTTTATGGAAAGAAGTACAGTATCTGTAACCTTAATTCACATACAAACACACACACACAGACACACACACACACACACACAATGTAAAGGGCACAACCAAACCACTACATAGGGGCAGTGTATGTAGTATGTAGATGGTCTCTTAACTGGGTGCTATGGAACCAGAAGTAACAGACTTGAAGGGATAAAGTCCATCAGACCTGTGAAATAAAATGTAGGAAAGTGGTCACAAAGGATCCATAGTTCTTAGGGAGTAAATAGGAAGAAAATGACAGGTTAGACGTAGAATAATACTTATCTGATGGGAAGCAGTCAGCATCATGGGAGGCAGTATAGCACAGTGGGTTAAGGCTCTGAGCTGAAGACCTGGAGACCTGGGTTTGAATCCCACAGCTGCCTAGGTGCATACTGTGTGATCCTGAGCAAATCACATAACTTCTTTGTGCTCCCAGATCACATCTGGAAACAAGCTTCGGCTTAGTGTGCTACTCCTAGTTAAACAATGTTCCCCTTCATGCCAGACCTGTTAAAGGAAAGAGAAAAATACAGTAGCGAGTGCAGAGACAGAGAGCAGAGAGATACAAAAGGGGAATAAGACAACATAGGAATTTAAGAAAGCAGCTTTAGAAAAAAGCTACAGTTAAGGCAAATTATGAAGCCAGAGATATAAGGAAAGGAATAAAAATGAAACTAAGAGGAAAAGAGAAGAGACAGACAGTCCATTGGCGCAGCAGTTGGATTTCCACTTGTGGCATGGCACTGGCAACCCAGTTCCCGGGTTGTCGGAGGGCCAGCCGGGGGAAGAAGGATGGAGCATCTGACGACTGCTCTCTTTCTCCAGAGTGGAGGGTGGGGCGAGTGTCCGGCGCTTGATGGACCCCTGGCGGAGGCCAGGGGCACCACAGCTACTGGCACCTGTATGTTTGGGGGGGCAGGGTGAATGCTGGGCATCATTGCACATCCCCGCCCCAGGAAATAAGGGAGGAAAACTTCTGCCGGAAGATCACTCAGGATGAAGCCATCTCGGCACCTAGTCTCAATGGCTGTCCGCAGCATCACAAAATAAGTTCCAGTTCCACGGTGCCACCGATGTTCCAAACCCTGCCCTTGGGGGGGGGAAATCCAGGGAGGCAGTGTCAGCTACTGCAGACACCTTTCCCATCGGAAACAGGCATGACATGGTGCCGTGGCCCGGGCAAGCCAGGGAGTATCCGTGGCGGCTGCTGTAAGAGAGCGAGGCAGGTCACTGGTGCAGGGGCTATGGGGAAGAGCGACCTGCGGCCAAAAAGTATACTAAATAAAATCAAAAGGAAAACAGAAGAAGAGAAAGTGTTGTTGTCATGGGGGGGCACTCAGAAAAACCACTGACTGCCACCTAGATAGCCTATTTGCCAGTAATTATAAGTAATAGTCTGAAAAGGGGAGGGGGGTAGTGGGAAAACTTTGGGCTAGTGGCCCAGTTCAATTAAAATGATTTATTATTGGTAAGCCAAGGGCTACAGGTGTGTCCCAGGCAGTCAAATATTTGTATAATACCCTGGTGGACTACTGGGCTAGTTTTCCTAGTGGACAATGTATTAAAACAAAGAATCTTTTCCCTGGCATGTAGTGTTGGGGGGGTCAATAGGTCCCAATGCTGTTCCCCATTCTATCTCTTCAAAGCCCTCTGTTCCAAACTGGGACCAGATTCAATGTTAGAAATTTGATGCAAAGATCCCTAGCAATGAATCTGAAAAAAATATTATAGTAACAGCACACTGTTTGCATTTCATTCACATATCTAGAATGTGCTGCATGTTAGTGTCCCACATTTTGCCAACTTGTACAACATTTAATGTCATGATGTTTCACGATCTGGGTGTGATATGTTCCCAGGATATGTTGAGATGGTTTTGCTGCAGGCAGCGAGATGCACAGTGAGGCGGATAAGCTGTGAGTAATGTCATGGTTAACAGGCGGCAGCTTTCTACTCCCAGGCCATACCGAGCTCAGGCTGTGGCCTGCTCTGTGTGGGTGGGAGCTAGGAGATAGGATTTCATGCAGAGGAAGCCAGTGTCTCCCTTCACCCTTGTGAGCTGAGCCGCTGCTCCCATGGTTACAGGGTTTAGGAGCAAAAGAGGTAGCAGGAGTTCCTATATAGTGAGCCGCACTAGCGGCTGCTCCAAGCTCCAAACGAGGAGCGGAAGACATCAGAAACTAGCCCCATGAGGGTTTCTGAAACACGTCGGGGGAGGGGCTAAGGTTAAAGTATCTGACTGGGTTTTCTTTACATAATAATTCCTCAGATGCAGTAACAGGTGAGGAGCTAGAGAAACTGCACTGCGTGTGATTGTTTGTCCAGCTGGAGGGGCTGACCATGGGGGGGGTGATGAGACTGTGTGGGCTGAGTATGGTAAGCTCCCTGGCACTTTTGCAAGTGTACTTGTCAACTGCATCAAAGGCTTTGACTTCCTTCACTACAGTGTTGTAGATTAGTTCCTCACATCCCTAGCTGTCACTGTGGGTTCCTAACCTCTTTTTCCCCGCCTCCTGCCTTAAAAAAAAAAAAAAACATACACCAGCAAAACTCTAGGGGAGCGTAGTCCGAGGAGGAAAGAGAGAATGCAATCGCCAGTACTTGTGGTTGTCTCTGCTCGCTGTTCCCTGACAGAAAGTGCAGCTGAGAGATGGGGGAGAAGCAGCAACACTTGAGGCATTCACTCTCGCCAAACCAAAACAGAGACACTACTGAGACTGGAGCAAAATGTGCATGCTTAGATACACACTCACTGGGACATTAACACCCAGATAATGCAGCTGTAATTGGCTGCTGCAGTCAGGGACCATCCCACAGCAAAAATTGCTGATTGGGTAGTGATGGGGCACTCCCAGATTGCAGTGGCTCACTTTCTTTGATATAGTGGCCTGCTAATTAACTGCCTGTTATTGACAGCATGCTCTTCTATTGGCATGGCAGAGACCAGCCCAAAAATGGACTGCTGCCATTGGCCACAATGCTGCCACACCTCCACAACCTACTTGTGAAGAAAGCTGACACAAAGTGTTTCTTGCACATGCGTGCAAGCAAACACAAAAAACAAGTTGGGTCAGAGCCGATAGGGCTGCATGAGAGGAATGTGGGTCATCCTTAGGATACAAGGATGCTCATAAAGGTACAACTGGCAACAAAGGAAATGAAAAGTATAACATCTCCTACTGCTGCTCCTGTCCTTCGCCACATGCTGTGGACCTCCCACCGTCCAGGTCCCAGGCCCACGCCTGCTACCATTCAGTGATCACTACCACAGCCCATCAACGCTGCCCTCCCCAGGCTTAGCACCCCAGCCACCACCCACACATACACTGCTATTACTGAAAGAGAAACACCTGCCCTGGTCTGTGATTGGCCCCGCAATCCACATCCTACGGTCTCTAGGCATACCGAGCACTGGGGGGTGCACTTGAACCCCATGGTCACCTGTCCAAAAGGGTAAGCGCCTATAGGTCTATCTCCAGAATTATCACTCTACTTCTCCTTATATCAGGTAACATTCACCCCAACCCAGGCCCAAGGCCCACCAATGCACAACAGTCCCCACTGGCCACTGGACTCAGCCTGGGATCCATGAATATTTGTAGCATCCTAAAAAAACAGCCTAACTTCAGTGCTGGATTACCGCTTACCAACCACACATCCTAGCCCTGGTGGAAACATGGCTCTCCAATTCCACTCCAGACTCAGCAGTCTCTTTCCACGGCTACTCTCTTTTTTTTGACTAGACAGGGTGGGAAAGTGAGGAGGTGGCTGTGCTATATATATAAAGCAAAACCTGTTGGCCCAAGCCATGCCACCCCCAAATCTAGACCACGTAGCCCAGGCAATATCTCTAACAATTACACCGGACCCAGCCAAGGCCCTGCTAATAATCACCACAGCCTACATCCCCCCCACATAAGCAAGCCCATGCCCTCCACTCTCTTAAAAGACTATATATCTAGCCTCAACCACAAATCTGAACACATCCTGTTAGGTGACCTTAACCTGAACTGGCTGAGCCCTGCAGCATCCCCCTCCATAGATACACTAGCAGCCCTGGACTATCACCAGGTAGTGACCAAGCCCACTAGATGTAACCCATCCACAGGCACCAGTACACTCCTAGATGTCATCCTCACAAACAGATTGAGCAATCTAGTCGATGTTAATGTCCTCCAAAACTCCCTCAGCGATCACTCCCCTGTGTTCTGCACTTGGTCAGGCAAACAACCCCAACCCCCCACCACCAGCTCTCTACATCGCCACCTCAGCCCAGGCAAACTCTGCCAACTTAAGCAGCATCTAATGCAATGGAACTGGTCTCCAATCTACCATGCCACCAGCATAGACACTGCGATCTCCTACTTCTATGACTTCTTCACCCAGGCCTGTGACATTTTTGTCCCCTAAGGAAAGCTACCACAAAAAATGAACTCCCCCGGATAACACCATCCCTGAAACAACTCTTAAAAAAAAGTCAATGAATCAGGAAAAACAGCTGACAGGCAGGCCTTCCGAGCCACCAGAAATAAGTGTACATGGGCTGTTCAGAAGGCAAAATCTGACCACTATAGAGCTGCCCTCACAGCTTCCTGGGGCTTGTCCCACAAGTTCTGGGACAACATAAAAACCCTAAATGGCAAGTCACAGACACCACCACCATCCTAAATCACCACTAATGGGTCGGTCGCCATGGACCCTAAAGAAATTGCCAATACCCTCAACAATAGCTTTATAGACCTCAGCTTTGTCCTCCCCTCAAACCTCTTTGACGTGGTGCCCGAAGGAGCCCAGCCCCACCTCCTACGACCACCTTTCTATCTGAGGACCATCTCCCTAAATGAGGTGAGGGCCATACCTTACAAGGCCCTTAATGGGAACAGCCCCTAAGCGACCCCTTGACGTCAAGCTACTGACTCACACTAGAAATATTGCTTGCCCGCTTACCATCATGCTTAACCTCTCCCTCTGCCTAGGCCAGTTCCCGATGGCTTGGAAAAATGCTATGGTCACCTCCATCCTCAAATGTGGTGACCCCTATCCCCGGGAAACTACCGCCCAATCTCTATTCTGCCCCTACTCTCCAAGGCCTTGGAAAATACTGTGGCGGACCAGCTGTACGGTTACCTTGATACCCATAACCAACTCTGCATGGAACAACACGGCTTCCAGTCTGGGCACAGCACCACCACAGCCCTGCTGGAATTTTCTAACCACTTGTACCTTGCCCTTGACCAAGATCACATTGCCACGGCCATGTTTATTGACCTATCCAAGGCTTTTGACATGGTCAGCCATTACCTCCTGATTAACACCCTTACACAATTAGATGGGACCTCTTGCTTGGTTTGCTAGCCATCTACTGTCCAGATTTCAATGTGTCAGGTTCAATAACTCCATCTCCGTCTCACGCCCCACCCACTCGGGAGTCCCACAAGGATCCATCCTGGGCCCTTTGCTCTTCAGCTTGTTTGTAAATGCCCTCCCCAACTCCTGCTCCAAAACGATCCTCCTGTATGCAGACGACGCAGTCATCTGTGCCTCCAGCCCAAACCCATCGGACCTTCAGAGCTCCCTCCAGTCCGCTTTTAGTTAGACCTAGCGTTGGTTCATACAGCATAGGCTAGTACTAAACCTAAAAAAACTAAGACCCTCTTTTTCGCACGCCACCAAAGTAAGTTAAAAAATTGCCAGCTATACATCAAATCTGGCTCACACCACACCCTGGAACAGGTCATGTCCTACAAGTACCTGGGTGTCATATTCGATATGGCTCTCACTTTTCATGAGTACATCAACACCCTCACATCTTCTGCCTATGCAAGGGTCAGTCTACTGTATAGCCACAGAACCTGCCTCACCCCAGAAGCACTAACACTAGCTCTCACATCCTCAGTCCTCTCCCTGATGGTCTATGGCCTGCTAGTTTACTCCGCAGCTGATGCCACAGCCGTCTGCAAACTAAAGGTAGTGATCAACAAAGCATGCAGGCTACTAACTGGGGCTGACCAGATGACCCATACCTGTAGTCTCTACTCACTTGCCCAGATCTTAAACTTTGAAGAGAGAGTACAATATCAGGCCTGCCTCATAGCCAAACAAATCACTACTTGGCCTGACCCCCCAGGGCCTGTCAACTACCCTATCAACCACCACCCCATCTGTGAATACACGCAGTGCAAGTAAAGCAGCAATAACCATCCCAAGGGTCAAAACAACACTAGCACAGAGATCGTTCCTGGTCAGGGCCCGACCTGGTTCAACGCCCTCCCCTCACAGGTCACCTGTCATACCAAGCTCGCCCCTTTCAAGGTCACCCTGAAAGGCCACCTTCTAACCTCACGCACATGCACCTGCCCACTGTAGTTACCCCCCTCTCACTCTTCTTTGATGCCATGCAGACTGACAGCATGGCTTCCATAGCCCAGGGCTATTTCAGTGCTGGGCCCAGGGCCAGGGTCCACGGGCACACAACAATTTCTCTTCTCAGACTGCAATTGTGGCACTGTAATACATAAAACAGATACTTGTGTTTGTATATATAATATGTTGAATATGTATATGTATATGTATATGTACGTGCACTGTTGCACTCTAATTGTATGTCAAACGTATTGTCTCCATGAGGTGGAGCCTTTGAAAATGAGTCTACGACTCAAAGGTTGTAATTCTGAAATCCTAAATAAATAAACATCAGATCTGGTATTAACGGGGAAATCACGTGATGTTTTCAGCCTGAGCAGACGCTCCTTAGTTCAGCTCTCCTCCCGACCCTCCAAAAACAATATTTTAACAACTTTACGACTGGCAGTAGATAACTTATTGCTGCTAATAAAACTGAATAATCCAAAGGCTAATAATCCAGCCGGAGAAGGAAACGCTAAATGTTAAACGAGTGCAGATTATGACACAGAAATGCGACAGGCCCTCCAGGCCCTAACGCCTCCTCAAACACCAGAAAAATTGCCAAAGATCCAAGATGCAAGCTACAACCTCCAGCAGAACGACATCTTCGGCTAGTAGTTCCATTCCTTTGTATGAGGACACATTTCTATCTGAAATGGCCACCATTAAGGATGCCTTTAAAGAATTTGCTCTGGATTTGAAAAATATTCAAGCCGACTTAAAAGAAACCAATAAAAAAATATCAGACATCTCAGCCCGTACATCCTCATTAGAAAACTGGCAGACTAGGGAGGAACCAGAGGAAGTAACATTAAAGCAGAGATTAAATAAAATGGAAGGTAAGCTGGAAGACCTAGAGGGGAGAAACAGGAGGAACAATATTGTGATTTTTGGCTTACCTGAAGAAGCAGAAGGATCAGCCACTGTTCAATTTACCCAAAAGCTTCTGGTGATAGTAGGTCCTCCACCGCACACCACAATATATCAGGTTGAACGGGCCCACCACTCGCTGAAGCCACGACCTCCTCCAGGTGCTAAACCTCGGCCGCTTATTATCCTCCTCCTAAGTTACATAGATCGGCAGCATATCCTGGCAAAAACTAAGGAGCTGCAGGAGGTACAGTGGGAAGATGCCCAACTTAGGTTCTCTCAAGACCTGCCAGTCATTACTAGACAGAAACTAGACAGACACGGGCTGAGTACCACAACTCTATTACAAAATTAATCGCCACTGGAATTTGTTTTTGGATGAACTATCCAGCAAAATTGCTGGTACAGTACCAAGGCAGCTGGAGAAGCTTTGAAAATGCAAAACAGGCAGCAGAAGAATTGTCCATTATGTTCCCCGATCTGTTTGCTCACCATTGATTTTATATGGCTCTGGTAACTCCCGATGGTGCCCACGCATCTTATGAGAAGATCTGGGATCTGGTGATATAATGGAGACTATCCGTTGACAAACTTTGAGATTCTTTGCTCTGTGCAGTTGTTGTTTCCGGGGTTCATTTGGGTGCTGCCGATGGAAAAGTAACTTGAACTTTGTGGCTCGATCTACCCGAGGGCTGTATTCTTGGGAGGAATAAATAGAGAAAAAGAAAGGTCCTTTGTCCACTCTGTCTTCAGGGTATGGTAGCTAGTTTTGGAGGACTGTCTTTACTTTGTCCCATTTTCTGCAGCTCGACTGTTTATTTTTCCTTCCCTCTTGAACATGCGAGCTATGGAATTACCCGAATCTGCACAACAACGAGCAAGTAAATCGCTGGGATGAGCGAACCTACATAACGTTATAGTTAGAGACTGATATGTTTTTAGCCAAGTTTTGGTCTATATTTGTTTACAGTGCTAATTCTCCTTTCCCTTTATTTTTCTTTTTTGTCGATTGTCTCCCTTATTGAATGTTAACATGTAAATCGGGCATACAAGGACCTGACTCAAAATGGGGAGGGGAAAAAAAAAGCAACAAGAAAAAGATTTGGTGATCCCTCATTTTCTACTAAATCTGTGTGAGTTAGCCTATCCTGGAGAAAGTCCAGTATTTAAATTGATTATTTGGCTACATTAAAGCACCGGGGCAGAGAATATAAGGTTTTGATTGCTTACTACTGCTTGGATAATATTTCCAGGAATATACTGTATGTGTACATAGTTGCAGTTCAGATGTTGCATACTAGTTTTTTTTTTTTTTTTTTAAATCCTAGCATATAATATAGTTGATGCTTTGGATCACTGCTGGTTACAATGTTCTTATGTCTCAGTTTGAAATAAGGACTAATCCCATTAGAGCTGAGTATTTACAATTTGTTCAACTTAATGTTTTTCTTGTGGGGGTTGGGGGGATGAGCTGGGATGTGTTCCCTTGGGTTGAACAGTCATGTCTTGGCAAAAGGGGATTGAGCCTCCACAATCATTTACCCAGGTTGGGGCTTACATATGTAAATTTTCTTAATTGGCCAGGTGGGGCTCAGGGTTATACAGTATGTTGTAGGTATTTTCTTCTGGGATGGGGTGGGTTAGGGAGGACTGGAGGATTTAAAGACTTTAAGGGGGGAGGGCACTGCCACAATTAATGGGATCAATGCTTTTGTTTTACCTATGAGTCTCTCTGACTTTTTATATTTAAAACTAGTTTCTCAGTTGCATAGCTAAAATCTCTGATTATCACTTTTGTTCCTGGAACATTAAGGGGCATAAACACTGGCCAAACAGATGAAATTACTGATTCACCTGCGCAGTATACAAGCTGATGTGGTCTTTTTACAGGAAACACACCTGCTACCCACCCAGCTGCACTACCTTCGTAGGCTCTGGGTGGGGCAAGTGTTTGGTTCAGGTTTTAACTCTCGTAAAAGAGGAACTGCCATCCTAGTTGCCCATAATATTCCATTCCGTTTATTACAAGAAATATCAGACTCAGAAGGCCATTATATAATATTAAGGGCTATCCTGGGTCATTCGGAGGTTATCCCTGGCTCTGTTTATGGCCCCAACTCTGATGATCCCAATTTTTTTTTATGGGGATCATGTCTATACTGGCTCCCTAGTCTGCTACACCAATAGTACTGGGAGGGGATTGGAACCAAGTCTTATCAAATAACCTCAATAGAACAGGCAAATCTAGAGTATCCCTTTCATCAGGTAAACAAGCCCAACAGGAATTAATGCATTCAGTAGGTTTGGCAGACCCCTGCAGAATTAGCTATCTAAATAAGAAAGAATATTCATTTCATTCCCTTGTTCATCAAATATTCTCCCGAATTGATTACTGACTAAATGAGTGTTGATCACCTCTCAGGAGTTGCATCTGTTTTTTATTATTCAAAACTTTTCTCTGATCATCATATGGCCCAGTTATTTTTAAATTTAACACCCAATATACAACAAGATAGGATTTGGAGGATCAATAATCAAATTTTAAAATCTGAAGACCATATAAAACATTTACAATCCTTCATTTCGAATTTCATGATCGATAACTCCCCATCCATACCTAAAATTGATATCTTATGGTGTTCATTAAAATGTGCCTTAAGGAGTGAATTAATACGCATAGCAGTGAAACATAAAAAACAGAGGGAACAAGCCCTCTCCTCCCTTTTTGATCAGATCGCAACAGTTGAATCACATCTTTCTGTCCTGTCTCCTCAAGAGGACTGGGAAAGAGCTGAGTCCCTTCGAGCCCAATATAATCAATTCCTGGCTGAAAAGGCTGAATTCCTCCTGCTCAGATCCAGGATATCTTATTTTGACCAGGGTGAAAGAGCCAGAAAACTCCTAGCGCTTAGGCTAAGGTCCCAGACTTCTGACAGTATTATTACTTCCCTTCAGTCACCTACAGGCACCCTTTTCACTTCACCCAAGGATATCTGTGAAGCATTTAAGGATTTTTACAAATTTTTGTATGCCCCTACTAATTTCTCTTTCTCTCGGCAAATGTTTAACTCTTTTATTATGGATATTAACCTCCCAACACTATCTGACTAGCAATCTTCCAGTTTAAAAGCCCCTATTAAATTAGACGAAATAATGGATGCCATTGACTCACTTACATTAGATAAATCCCCAGGTCCAGATGGATTTTCCCCAAATTTTTACAAGGCAGTGAAAAACATATTGGCACCTATCCTTTTAAATACTTTCCAATACTTCTATGAAAATGATATCTCTGATGCCTCTCTAACCCAGGCTATTATATTAGTCTTACCTAAACCTGGCAAAGATCCGCTATTCACAAACAATTACAGACCTATTTCCCTTATCAATGTGGACCTAAAAATCCTAGCTAAGATCTTGGCTTCAAGATTGGGCCAGGTTTGGGATTCCTTAATTAGTGCTGAACAGGTAGGCTTTGCTAAGGGCCGTCATTCATCTGATCACCTTAGGAAGTTAGCTTACCTATTTTCTCTGTCCAAGGATTCTCTCATTCCAGCTGCTCTAATTTCCTTGGATGCAGAAAAAGCATTTGACAGGGTTTCTTGGGAATATTTACTCTCCTTATTTCCCAAATACGGTGTCCCTCAGGAATTTTTAACCTGGCTCAAAATACTCTATTTTTCCCCCTCAGCATGTGGCCAATGTAATGGGGTGCTTTCCACTCCCTTTCCTTTAAGGCAGGGCACTTGTTAGGGCTGCCCCCTTTCACCTTACTTATTTAACCTTTTTTTAGATCCTCTTATCAGAAAATTAAACTCTTCCCGGTTAATTTCAGGCATCACAATAGGGACAGCAGAATATAAACTTTCCACGTATGCAGATGACACTCTACTGTATAGTTCATCCCCTTCTCAGTTCCTAACAGCAGCACTTACGATAATTTCCCAGTCTAGTAGCATCTCTAATTATAAACTTAACCTCAATAAAACAGAAGTCTTTCCCCTCAATCAGCACATTCAGAGATTCAAGATAATTAATTTGGGCCTACAATGGTGATCTGATAAACTTAGATATTTGGGTATTTTTCTTCATGGCTCCCCCAAGATAATTAAAAAACTTAATCTCAACATCAGGTAAGTACTATACAAGATGACATTAAAGGTTGGTCCCTGCTATCCCTCTCTTTGTGGGGTTGAATGAATATAATAAAAATGAACATCTTACCCCATATATTATACCCCCTACAAATGTACAACTGGGCTTTGCCCAGCTCATGGTTCTCCCATGTTCAAAAAATTATTAACTCCTTTTTGTGGGCTGAAAAGAAATCAAGAAGAAGTTATTGTAAGCTCACCCATCAGAAAATTGATGGTGGCTTATAGGCCCCTAATTCTTATTTATACCATCTGGCAATACACCTCACTAGAATAAGGCATTGGATACTCCCTTCAGATTACTCTTTATACTCCTCTTTGGTTAGAAATTGAGAAATCTTTATGCCTTACACATGATTTGGATCCGAAAGCTCTCCCCTTTCTCACTAGAAAGCATCTCCCAAATAAGTTAAAGGATTCCCCACTAGGCTCCCTTCTGTTCATGCAACATCAATTTAATATCCTTCTTAAGACTATAGGGTATAAAGACATATCACAACCCCTCTTTAATAATCCCAATTTGATTTTGGGTAAACCACTTAAGCCTAACTTTTTCCTGGCCAAATATGGGAGTTGTGAGAGTAGATAAGCTAGTTACTGACAATAAATTAATGCAATTTCAGGAGACCTGTTCTCTTTTTCATTGGTCCTCTACCCATATATTTAAGTACCTGCAGGTTTTCCATATGTCGCTGCAGCATTTTGGAGCTGGGTTGTGGACTAAGACCTTATCAGCTACTTTGACCCCATACCTTAACTCCATTCTTCTGCTCACTTAATTTCATATGCTTACAAGTTTTTGCAAACTACAATTGCAGGGTTAGAAGGACAAAGATTTTGCTGGTGGGACCATTCTCTATCAACTTTTATGTCCCCTAGATGTTGGTCAAGAATCTGGAAACATCTATATAGATATATCAAATGGGACAGGTATAGATATAAGCAGTTCCAGATTATCCACAAATTGTATTACACCCCGACTAAGTTATATCAGATGGGCTCTGTGTCATCTGATCTCTGTGTCAAATGTTTGCAATCCCCAGGGGATCTGCTGCATATGTTATGGTCCTGTGTTAAAGTATCCCCATTCTGGAACTGTATTAAATCCCTCCTGGACCCGTTATTATCTCTTTCTGACAAATTCACCCCAGAAGTTTGCATTTTAGGAGATTATACGAGCCTTCAAGGCCGTACTCAAAGCGCTTATATGGCATTAATCTCTGCATGTGCTAAAAAGGTACTACTCAGACACTGGGTAGACTCACTTACACCTACTCATGCTGAATGGTATAAAGAAATCATGTTTGCCATTCAAGCAGAATGGGTTATTGCTGGGATTACCCATAGAATGGAAAGATATAAGCAAGTTTGGGATCCTCTCTTCAATTTGTTGTTAATTCAGTCTATTACAGTATCCACTAGTACAAGTGCCCCCTCTTAATTTAACTTAATCTAATTTAATACAACTTAATTTCATTTAATTTTTCCTTTCATTACAAGTGTACTTAAATTATACCCAAATAAAACAATTCTACCTAAAAACTCCCTATCGTGGCAGTGGGGTGGGAAGGAAGTGAGTGTTAGGAGGGTGGGAATGGGGAGGCTTGGGAGGGAGAGGGAGGAGGGAGGAGGGGAATACAGGTATCGAAATATAATTTTCTGGTTGACAACTGCCATACTGTTATGATGTTAGTACTTGTGTTTTCTATGTATACACTTGCCAATGTACGCCTGGTCTGTTTGGGATGCCTGTATGTTAAGCACGGAAACTTAAAATATATTTAATTAAAAAAAGATCTGGTATTAATTACCCACAAGGCATATTTTCAACAGCTGGTTAGTAGATGAAAGTATTAAGAAAAACTTTGCATATAAACCGTATATATAACAGTAAATATAAATTTATATTGAAGTCCACTTTGCACATGTTGGGGTGAAGCACTGAGAGTATTAAATGGTTAGGTATTCATCTATATATATTCCTTCTCATGAGAGACATTTTCTCTTGCACTGTGGATCCAATGAACTCTGTGATACAAAATATAAATGTCAGGCATGTATTCTAAAACAGAGTAAAAAGCAGAACATTACTATATTAGATGTTCATTTAGTCAATCATACAGTGGTAGCCATAGAAAAGTGTTTCAGTACTGAGGTGTACCTAGAAGTTTCTCAGTACTGAGGTATACTTAAATATACTGAGGCAGAATGAGGCAAAATCACATTACAGTCAATGCAAGCTGCAATTTGAGTGCCTCAGTGGTACCTCGAGGTAGGCAACTTTTAGATAACTACCACTATAATACAATAATAAAACACACACGCACACACATCTGTTGCAAAGTATTCCTGCCACCTTTATATACAGGAAACAAAGATTGTTTATAGAAATCATTCACACCTGGGTTATAGCGAGCCCCCAAGGTATAGATCCATTATTTCTGAACATCTGATATAATGCCCCACTTTGTATCTAATGTTTTAGAATAGATTCCTGATATTTGGAATCATTGTGCTGAAGAGTTCATTGGTTCCACAGTTCTAAGGAAAATGTCTCTCAAGAGAAGGGACATATAAATGAATACCTGCTAATGTTATATCCTCATTGCTTCACTCCAACATCCACAAAATGTATTTCTATACTGTTTATATTTCCTGATATTGTAGTTTACAGTATATGTAAAGCTTTTTTGTTTAACTACATAGAAACATAGAAACATAGAATTTGACGGCAGATAAGGACCGCTTGGCCCACCCAGTCTGCCCATTTCCCTACCTAATGAATAAGCTGCAGATCCTAGTTAACCAGCAGCCTACTTCTTCCTACCCCCACCCCTTAGAATTGCCTTATGACTGTCCCATGCATTCTTGAATTCCCCCACTGTTCTTGACTACATGACCTCCTCAGGGAGGCTGTTCTATGCATCCACAACCCTCTCTGTGAAGAAATACTTCCTCACATTACCTCTGAGCTGTCCCCCCTCTGCCTTCAGATTGTGCCCCCTTGTTCTTGCACATCTCTTTTTTTGAAAGATGCTACCCTCTTGGACTTTGTTGATTCCCTTGAGGTACTTGAAAGTTTCTGTCATGTCCCCCCTCTCCCTCCTTTCCTCGAGGCTATACATATTAAGCTCCTTAAGTCTCTCTTCATAAGTCTTCTGGTGCAGACCCTGCACCATTTTAGTTGCCCTCCTCTGGACAGCTTCCATCCTGTCTATGTCTTTGCAGAGATTGGGTCTCCAGAACTGCATGCAGTACTCCAGATGGGGTCTCACCAGCTGTCTGAACAGAGGGATAATAACTTCCTGTTTTCTGCTGGTGATGCCTCTCCCTATGCATCCCAGTATCCCCCCAGCCCTCCTTGCTGCCCTGTCACATTGCTTGCCCACCTTTAGGTCATCTGACATGACTACCCCAGGTCTCTTTCCATTTTTGTTGTTTTTAGTATCTCACCTCCCATTGTGTACTCTTCCCTGGGTTTTGTTTCCCAGGTGCATTACCTTAGCACTTCTTAGCATTGAAACTAAGCTGCCATACATTTGACCATTCCTCTAACCTTGCCAAGTCCTTCTCATCCTTTCCACCCCACTTTGTGCATCAACTCTGTTGCAGATCTTTGTGTCATCTGCAAAGAGGCATACTTTTCCTTCCAGTCCCTCTGCAATGTCGCTTATAAAGACATTGAAGAGGGACGGTCCTAATACTGAACCCTGCAGTACCCCACTAGTAACCCTTTCTTCAGAGTGGACTCCATTTACTATTACTCTCTGTGTCCTATTCTCTAGCCAATTCTTTACCCAGGCTGTCATCTTGGGACCCACTCCAAGGCTGGCTAACTTGTATATTAATCTTTTGTGTGGGACTGTGTCAAATGCCTTGCTAAAGTCTAGGTAGGCCATGTCCACAGCCCCTCTCTGATCTACTACTTTGGTCACCCAGTCAAAGAAATCTATAGATTTCTCTGGCATGACAACTTCCACTGTGAATCCATGCGCTTGGGTCCTGTGCCCTCTGGCCTCTAGATACTCGACAATTCTTTCCTTCAGAAGTGATTCCATCATTTTCCCTACCACTGAGGTTAAACTAACAGGTCTGTAGTTTCCTGCTTCTGCCTTGCTCCCACTTTTGTGAAGGTGAATCACATCTGCCTTCCTCCAGTCCTCGGGTACCACCCCATCCTCCCATGATTTGTTAAAGATGGTAGTCAGTGGTGTCACTAGTTCTACCCTTAGTTCTTTTAGAATTCTGAGATGAATCCCATCTGCCCCATTGCTTTGTCCACCTTCAGTTTTAAGAGTTCTTTCAGAACCCTTTCTTCTGTAAATGGGCTGGTATCAACTTCTGTATCCAGAGTGTTTCTACTGTTTGTTTTAGGTACCTCCCCCTCTTCCTTTGTAAATACTGAGCAAAAATATTTGTTTAGTATCTCTGCCTTTTCACAGTCACCCTCTGCCCACCTCCCTCTCCCTTTATTAAGCCTCACTATCCCTCACTTGGTCTTCCTTTGCTCCCTGATGTACCTATAAAGGGTTTTATCCCCCTTCTTAACTGAGTTGGCTATCTTTTTCTCGGTTTGGGCCTTTGCTGTTCTGACTGCCTTCCCAGCTTCCTTTTGCTTTAACTGATAGAGTTCTCTGTCCTGCTCCTTCTGTGATTCCTTGTACTTTCTGAATGCTTCATTTTTCTCTTGAACCTTCACTGCCTCTTCCTTTGAGAACCATAGTGGTTTCTTACATCGTTTTGTTTTGTTTATTTGCTTCACACAAAGGCTTGTTACCTCTTTGATGGCTATTTTTATTATTACCCATTGTTCTTCCACCCCTCCTTGAAATCAAAAATGGTGGATGAGCTGCTCCTGTGGCAGAGAGGACTGAGACATTGTGCTGTTTGCCCACAGTGGTGGTAGAAATCAGGGATCTAATCCTGGTAGTCAAAGTTTTGTTTTTGTATGGTAATCCAACTCCAACTCAGAGTTGATTATTTTAGTTAGGGGGGCTGGGGGAGCACAATCCCCACTAAAATAAGTGTTTGGACTGGTAGCAGCCATCAGTATGCATTACATGCACTAACCAACTGTGAAAATATGCCTCTTGGGTAGTTTAAATCGGGTTTTTTGATATACTTTTCATTATCTTAATTGTCAGTTGTAATTTTATAAGTGCCTCCTCATATCCTGAGGTTGCATCATATTCATTGTTTCAAATTTTTTGTTTGTGCACATTACTGGTGGTGGATAATATAATTGTTTACAATAATACTGCAAATATAGCATAAGGAAAAAATGGCATACCACAGACAGAGACAGGGATTAAGAAGTGTTGTGCAGTAAGCGCTACCCAGGTTGCTGTCCATAGTACCAGGAAGAAGACAAGGGCTGGGAAATCAAAAATGGTGGATGAGCTGCTCCCGTGGCAGAGAGGACTTGACATTGTGCTGTTTGCTCACAGTGGTGGTAGAAATCAGGAATCTAATCCTGGTAGTCAAGGTTTTGTTTTCATCCAGTAATCCAACTCCAACTCAGAGTTGATTATTTTAGTTAAGGGGGGTGGGGGAGCACAGTCCCCACTAAAATAAGTGTCTGTACTGGTAGCAGTCATCAGTATGCTTTGTAACTGCCACCAGCAGCATTACCTTTACTTGCCTCATTTGTTCCTGCTACTGTTCTTCATAGTGCTGTATGGAAGGTGCTGTTATTGACAGTGCTGTTCATACATGTGCAGTTCAGACCTAGTGACAGATAATATAAGGGTATTTCTGCATTACGTTAGTAACTCTGATAAAACTCTGCTTCTGAAATGAATCGTTAGTTGTGTTTGCCCCAATATGGCATAGCATTGTTCCCTGATATTTATTGCACTACTGCACTTTTGTTGTTTTTAGTATTCGTCCTATGAATTCCCCTATGCTTTTCTATTAAGCAGATTAAAGTTTTATTGCTGACTATGTAATAACACTGCTTTTTATCTGATGTACAAGTGGCAAGTACACAAATGTGCAATAGTACAATGAATAACAGGGAGCAATGCTATAATAGATTAATGCAGAAAAAAACTAATGTTTATTTCTAAAACATCAGTGTAGATGGGCCTCCGTTGTCTGCTTACTTTTTTTCAGTGACTTTTGGACAAGGGGGCTGGGCACCTCATTTTAGAATGGAGGGTTGGCAGTACTGAGGTTTGGCTGTCATTGTTTGCTTACTTTTTTCATTTACTGTCTGACTCTAGGTTTAGGGACTTAGTGTCAGAATTGGGGAAGTTTGGTGGCAACAGGGTTGAGCAGCAAGTGGCTACTTGCTTTCATTTTAGTTTACCACCCTACCCCATACTTAGGCAGCCAGTGTTGGGGGCAGTGAATGACACTGTGGCTTGAATCCTGGTGACTGCCTAGCTGATTGAATCAGGAGTGACCCAGTCTACCATCCCCACCAAATGAAAACTGCATTACCATTGCTTGCAAGCTGCAGCACAGAAGCCCCCCCCCCCACAACCCAGCAGTATAGCTTACCTTAAAAGAGCTGTACTATGCTATGCTTTTTTCATAAAATACTAGAGCACAGTCTGGTTGGTAATGAGAAAGTGCAGCACCAGCTAGTCACCCTGCCCAGCCAGTAGCTGCAGCACAGAGTCAGACCCTCAAGTAAAAGTCCTGCCAGCAGCAAAAGCAGCCAAGAAAGAAACTGCCTGTAGAACCAGAGTGGCAGGGTTCTGACTGCTTATGCCTTTTCATTAAGGTTAGTGAATGGGTTTATTTGAAAATGTCTCAGTACTGTGGTGAGAGGAGGGGAGAGACTTAAAAGATAGAATGCATGGCCCTCAATCTCCTGGCCTGCCACAAATGGTGGCAAATCCATTCAGGACCATTTTGGTAGGTGGATACCTGCTGTAAAGGGTTGGGATGGCCATTCCTTCTTGTTTGGGTGATGGGGAAGGCTTTATTTCTCCAGTTCTGAGGGAATAGCTTTGCTTTTCCTGGTGAAGGGGGCCCTGATTCTCCCAGCTTGGGAGGTGAGGATGGCTGTGCTTGTTTGGGCTTGGGGAAGGGTATCTCCCTGTATCTCCTGGCTTGGAGCGGCCCTGCTTTTCCTGGCTTGGGGGTGGCTCTGTCTTCTGGGTCATGTGGCCCAGCTTCTCCTACTAGGGAAAGCAAGGGGCTGGGCCACCCCCACAGAGCCAGAAGAAGCAGAGCCATCCATCCCAAGCCAAGAGAGGCCGGGCTATCCATACCCCCATGCCAAAGACAGGAGAAACAGGACCATTCCCTGTAAACAAAACAAAATAAAATGGAATTTGCATTTTCAGTTTTAGAAACACAACATCCATCATTAGTTCAAATACTCCAAGAAGCAAACATGAATATGTGTAGTGCCCCAGGGAAATTGGGAGCACCACAGAAAATAGGGGCTCCTCAGAGATATGAGGGGTCAGACAGTTATGGGGGCCCTGGCAGCTTAATGGGGAACCCTTGAAAAGCTTTGGTGACCCTCTGAAACACAGAACAGGCCCAACTCCAGCAGACAGTCCTAGTAGTCTAAATTCAGGGTTTTAAAAGAAAACTATTTTTTTCTTTCCTCCTCCTCCTTCCTCCTGCTCAAGACCAACACCCAGCCAGCCAAACCAGTTGGGCAACATTCCTGTCCCCAGTGGAGAAGGAAGCCAGGCTGAGCCCTCTCAGCCAATCCTTGTGGCTAGGGAAGATTCAAATCTATAGATTTTTTTTTAAGCCACTGACCCAGCTTCAGGAGGCTGACCTCTGGATGGAGGAGTCAATCCCCTGGCAGGTAGCCAGGACCACCCCAGTCTAGGGTAGGCACTGCCAGGCTGAAGGAAGGAGAGAAAGATTTTGACCAGGGAGGGTGAAGGACAGCAAGGCGATTGATGTTGGCTTCCCTGTTAGGAGGTTGAAGTGAATCCCCTGGGTCCTTTTAGTGTAACTGCCTCCAGAAGATCCCTAGTAGCAGCCTCAGTCAGTTTTTGCAGAAATCTGCCATCTAGTCAGGTCCCCCAGTGTGTCGAGTCAGTTCATTTGGCTGGGAAACAGAACAAGTGCACCTTTCATGCAGCAGTCTCCAGGAGAATATGCCTTATCACTCCTTTCTTGTTGTGCACTCCCCAGAGTACAGAAGTCTTGGCTGAACTCCAGGGGTGAGTAAGCTGTTGGCCAGCATTTCCTTTAATAATTAGTCCTAGCTAGACCTGCTCCAGCCAGGGGAAGGATTGTTTGTTTAGCAATTGCATTGTTGCACTGTGTAATTATAGTTTAGAATTGTTAAACTGCTTCTATTGTACCTCCCCCCCTCCAGGGTGGAGGAAAGCTGCTACCTTGTCCAATTGTATAGAGACAGAGAGAGAAACAAGAAACAAAAAAGCAGAAGCTAGAGGGGTTCAAACCAAATAATTGTTGGACCAAGATTAAAGGTATTTGTGAACTCCTGTCTTGAAGGAATCTCTGCTAGTCTAATTTATTCTAGGCAGTCTGTGCTCCAAATAGAGAGACTTGGGCATTCCCTCTCAGCCAAGAGTCAAAGAAGTGTTAGATAAAGCCAGACCAAAGTATTATTGGTGAGAATGTGCATTTCCTGCTGAATTTCTAATTGTTTAGCTGTAAGAAGCTAATTACTAAAAGCCTGGCAGAGCCTTATTGCATGCTTTACTCAGAGTTCTAGGGTAATCTAAGCCCAAGTAATGGAAAAAAGTAGTCCTTTGTCCATGTAGTAGAAGGGCGTGGCAGGCCATAGCTGGGACAGAGACACTAGGTACCCTGGCCTCCATATTCAGAAGGGGGCTGGATCATCAAACTGTCTCAATGCCCATGAAGCAAACTGTATTTTCTTTATCTGCCTGCAATTTACTGTTGCTTGCCTACCCCTCAGCTGTTCCTGATTTTCAGGGATGCCCTGATTTTGCCTAAGAAATTTCTTCTGTCCCTCCCAAGTCTGGCATTTCTGGCACAAAAGAGTAGGGACTGGGATCACAGAATAATGCCAGCCATTGATGTTACAGTCTCATTCTCATTAAGAAAATGCTATTCCCACTAAGAAACATGTGGTATACAGCTTCTGGGACTAATATTACTGTTTTATCTGATGTACATAGGTCCATAGGTGTTTTCAAGCTAAGTAGACTTTCATCCATAATGCTTGCCTTATTATTTATATCTCCCTCTTTCTATCCAAGAGAAAGTCATCAAGTTTACTTTTTAAAGGAATCCATTGTCATACTAGACACTACGTCTTTGGGCAATGAATTCCATCCTGCCATGACTCTATTGCTGAACCAATGCTTTCGTGCTAAGGTTTGCCATTTCTGAACCTCGAACAGAAAAGGGTGTCCCCTAGGTTCATATCTTGATTTCCTCCATACTAGTCCTAGTTCTGACAACAATACAGGGTCTTTTATACATCTAAATAGTAAGCAATAGTCACCCCTAATTCTTCTATAGTCCAGGGTAAACAGATTTAGCTCCCTCAATCTCTCAGGGTAAGTCCTCTTTTCTAGCCCTTCAATTGAGTTAGTCACTCTTTTCTGTATTCATTCAATATTATAAATTTCTGCTTTTTTGTAAGGAGCCCACACCTGAGCACAATATTCCAGGTTTGGTCTAACTAGGGCACCATAAAGTGGCATTAGAACTTTCCTATCCCTGCTTGAGATATGTCTTAGAATGCAATTTAAGATCTGGTTTCCTTTTCTTATTACTTTATTGCAATGGGAACTAAATTTTAAGTCAGAACTAACTATTAGCTGGCCTGGTGGCACTGAGGGTTGAGGCGCTGGATGCCACACCTCATGCCACGCCAGCGACCTGTGTTCGGGAATGGGCACGGGTTGCTGTGGGTCAGCAGGGAGGAAGAATGATTGGCGTCCAATGGACTGCTCTCCATCTCGAGAGGGGGATTGGTGGCGGTGCTTGCCTGACCCCTAGCGGAGGCTGGGGGTCGGTGGCTCATAGCTGCAATTTGGGGGGGTGGGTCATGGCGTGCACCCAGTCACTGGCATCATTGCACGCCATGTCCTGCAAGGGAAAAAAAGTGGAAAAAGAGAGCCCAGCAGAATGACGTTGTGCCCTGCAGCGCCGTCCTCGAGAAGGCACCTCCCTGGCATGGATCCGTTGGGGTGGGTTGAGTTGCTCCCCACCACCCTGCCATGAAGGGTAAGTCGTGGGGTGCATAAGGCAGGGGATCTGACCTTCGGGGATGGCACTGGGGGGACAACAGACAGCAGACTTTTAGCCGGAGCTCTGGAGGAAAAAGGAAAAAAAAAATAACTAATTATTACCCCCAAGTCCTTTTCCTCATTTATATTATTGAGTACAGTATTATCCAGTTTATAAGAGAAGGATTTTATTTTTTGTATTACCCAAGTGCATAGTTATGCACTTGTTTTTATTCAATTGAAGCTTACTGTTTACAGTCCAGTGATGTATGTAGTTTAATACTTCTTGTAAATCATAATGTTTTTTTGCGTTATTGGTTATTGCACCAATTCTACAGTCATCCGCAAATTTTGTCAACCAGATATCATTGTTTTCCAATTTTAAGGAGG
The DNA here is from genome assembly GCA_016271365.2 of Neoceratodus forsteri. Lineage (NCBI taxonomy): Eukaryota > Metazoa > Chordata > Ceratodontiformes > Ceratodontidae > Neoceratodus > Neoceratodus forsteri. The sequence goes on along the minus strand of CM028138.1, from coordinate 137,866,995 downwards.
TTATATACATGTTAAAGAGGCAGGGTCCAAGAACCGAACCCTGGGGCACTCCACTAGTCATAGTCTCCCACTCAGACTTCTCTCCTTGTATCACCACTCTTTGCCTTCTTTCACATAACCAAGCATCTATCCAGTTTATTATATTGACATCTAGTGCATACTGTTTAAGAGAAAATATTAATTATTGGTGTGGTAGTTTATCAAAAGCCTTGGAAAAGTCCAGAAAGATGACATCAACACAATTTCCCGCATCCAAGGTGTTCCCAACCTTCTCATAAAATGTCAAGAGATTTGTCTGGCAAGAATGTTTTTTACAGAAACCATGTTGTGACAGGTCCTGCAGTTCCTTAGCCTCGAGGTACTCATCTGTATAATTTTTCAGGATGGATTCCATCATCTTACCCATAACCGATGTCAAACTAATCAGTCTATAGTTTTTTAACTCGGATTTTGATCCACTTTTGTATATAGGAATTACCAATGCTTCTCGCCAATTTTGTGGTGCTTGTCCTGTATCCAAGGACTTTTGGAAAATGTAGGTTAGGGGTGGTGCAGGTTGATCTGCCAATTCATATAGCACCCTATGATGAATTTCATCAGGTCCTTGTGATTTATTTATATGTACTGTTTTTAATTTGTCCAGTACGTCCAGTAATTTAATTTGTATAATCCCTGGTCTAGAAGTGATTTTAGGAGTAGTATTTAATGAGATAGCTGGGTTGAAGACAGAGCAGAAGTATTTATTTTGTATTTCAGCACAATCTCTGTTGCTAAGTATTTCTCCTGCATCATTTTTAAAAGGTCCGATAGTATTACTCTTTTTTTATTATTTATATAAGAATAAAAGCTCTTATAATTGTCTTTAATGATGCAAGTTTTAATTCATAGTCTTTTTTTGCTTTTTTTATTTCCCATTTGACTTTTTAACAAACTCTCTATACTGAAAATTGGATTGTTTATTTATGTCATGGTTAATTTTTTTAAACCATCTATTTTTTTTATTTATCAATGTTTTAATTCTTGGAGTTAGCCATTTAGGGGTATTTTTTTATTTGAGTACTTTGGATACTTGGGTATACATAGATTTATGGTTTTGTGTAATATATTGACCAAGGAGTCCCACATTCTATGAGCTTTATGATTACCAAATTCCTTCCTCCAATTCCAATTTGTGACATATTTCCTCATAGAGGGAAAAACAGTCTTTTTAAAGTTTAAAACTGTAGTTTTTCCTTCCCTAAAAGTTTTTTTCACATCTTTAATTAGGAACTCAACTGATTGATGGTCACTATTTCCCAAAGGATTACTAATATGCACATTTTGTATTAATTGTCCCATATTTGTTAGAATCAGGTCCAAAATGTTATTGCCCCTGGTATTTTTAAAAACAAGCTGGACAAGCCCTATTTGATTTACAACCTCCAGAAATTGCATACTTTTTTTACCTGTACCCTCAAGTTTTTTCCAGTCAATATCTGGAAAGTTAAAATCCCCCATCAGTATTATTCTTTCAGATGGGTCTAGATTATTGATGACTTTTAATAATTCTAGTTCCGCTTCTGAGCTTATTGAGGGGGGGGGTCTGTAAACCAAACCTTGTTTAATTTTTGCTTGTCCCTTAGGTATGAGCTTTAACCATACCATTTCCAGGCCATCTTTAGCTCTTAATATTTCCTCACCTTGTATTAAATGTTCTATAAATATGGCAATGCCCCCTCCTTTCCTTGATTCCCTTGATAGGTAATATAGTTTGTAACCAGTTATTTCTTTGTCCCATCTATCTTCAGTAGTCCACCAAGTCTCGGTAATTAATGCAATTTGTATATTATTTTCATATAGTAAACATTGTAGTTCCTCAAATTTATTTATTAAACTACGTGCATTGAGTACTGTACATCTCCATCCCTCTTTAAGGTCCACAGTTGTAGGTGTTAGGTTATGAATCTCCCCCCCCTCTTTCTCCAGTTTAAATGGAACGAGATGACATTGTTTATTTTCATGCTCAGTATTCTGGTACCTGCTTTATTTATGTGTAGTCCATCACTTTTATAAAGAGTGTTTTTCCCAAAAGTCCCTGAGTTGTCCATAAATCCAATGCTATTATATCTACAAAAGGTTCTCAGTTTCATATTAAGCATCTCAATGCCAGAATTTTTAATTTCATATCTCCCATGACATGGAATTAGACCTGAAATAATTATGTCACATCCCCTTTTTTCATTGTATTCACAATGTGTTGATAATCTTGTATGATGTCATCTATACTACGCAACCCCACATCATTTACACCAACATGAATTATGATTAAGGGGTCTTGTAGTCCTTCCATCAGTCCATCTAATAGGTAACCAATGTCTGAGATTTTTACCCCTGGTAGCGAGCTCACCGTAGTGTGCATTTTTCTGCCTTTACATACTACTGAATCAATTCCTCGAGTTAAGGAATCTCCAATTATTAACATATCTTTTTCTTTTATTTGTGTTGTGATTTCTTTTTCTGTTATAAAATCTGATTTAGGTGGTGTTGCTTCTATTTTATTTTGACATACATTTACCTGCTTAAAATCCATATCTACTCTTACTTTAGCTTCATCTAATATTGGTTTTCTGTCCTGGCTATGGACTTTTTGGCCTTGTTGAACCTTCAATTCCTCACGTCTATCATGGCTCTTTTCTAAAAACTCATGTGTTTCTTGCCTGTCCAGATCCAGTACCTTGTATCTATTTTCTACTTCGGGGTAGTGTATTAACAACTGATTTTTATCCTCTATTTTGGTAGAGCATTTAGATATGTTCTCATATTTATTATCTCCATATTTTTGTAGTGCCTCAGTTAGAGACTCTTGTTGGGCCCCTTTTTGTAAGTCTATGTCATTCTCTACTATGAATGAATCTATATAGGCTTCTAATTCTCCAATCTTTTTCTGAACCTCTAGTGTTTCTATTTGATTACTACTGTCCATCCTCCTCCTTATTATTTCAATTTCAGTATGTAGAGCATGATTCTGTATGCACTTCTCACATGTAAACTCCACCACAATTCCTTCTTCTGTATACATTTTACAAGATATGCATGGTCTATGACATTTTTTCCTAGCTTTTGTCTTAACCAATTGGTAGTCTTATCTAGTATATCTAAGATAGAGCTGTGTTTTGTAGTTATTCTACAATGGTACTTACTATGTTAATTGTCTTGTTTTGCCTTAAGTCCCACGGTCCCAGCAGACACAGCAAACACGCAGACGCACGTGTCTCTGCACGCGACGATGCGCACCCTGCTCATGCTCACCCTGCTCACTGCAGTGCAAGCTTTTATGGGTCCTATGACCCAGAAGTAACTGTGTAGGGGTCGCGGGAACACTCACGTTGCAAATCAATAAACTTCACTAAAATAAAATGTGTATAAGCCCCAATGCTGTCTAATGTAGCACTTTAAGCTATTAAACTGGTAAAAAGTTAAAAAAATAAAGCTAAAAAGTGCTCTTAGTAAGGTGTGCACTGTTTCTGTGTAACACCCTACCCTCTTCCTGTTTTCTGTATATGGAATACAGGGCTCCACATAGACAGTTGCAAATAACAAAAACAGTTTTACATTCAGTCAATAGTATATTGTGTTCAAGTATATCAACCCTGCACAGACCCACAATTTCTAATTGATTTTGGTCATTTGTCCCTGCCCTGTGATGAGGGAGGTTAAGAGGTATGGTTGCCTGGACCCACTGCTTGCTGTGTCTGAACTGCTGTATTCAATCAAACTGTTTTAAATTGTTGAACTGCTTGCTATAACTGAACTGCAATATTCAATTGAGGAGTTTAAATGATTGCACTGCCTTATTTTCTCAATTGTCCTGTGTTACTGCACTGCCCTGAGGAATTGATTACTGCACTTGCTTACTGCTACTCCCTCTGAAGACATTTGGGACCACCCCATCCCAAATGGCAGGGCTCTGGATCATACAAGGGGGGGGAATTGGCTTTCAGATTTTTAATTTTTGTTCTGTTCAAGGCTCCTGCACACACCTCACACCTCATCCAGAAGTTCTCTGGTGTCTCTTCTTCGACCCGGGGAAGGTCCCTGGGAAGCTCAGTATCACCTGCACCCACTTCCAATGACATCCAACAACTCCAAATGTCTGCCACAATGCCCCAGTTTTGAGTTGCGGGTTGTAGGTGGTAGCCAGTTGGTAGCTAGGGCCCACCAAAGTGAGTCAGATTAGGGTCCGCCTAGCTCTAGCTCGAGGGACTCAAGTCATCCGTCGAACTCAGAGTCACATTACCCAATCTCCTGAATAGACATTGTCCTAAGGTGGCAACAGTACCGGTGGCTTACACCAAGGCCTTGCCGAGGATTGCCAGGCTCTGTGCCCCATTCCCTGAGGTGGCATAAGTACCAGTGGCCCATGCAAGAAGCCACACCAAGGGTTGCCACACTCTTGATTGTACTGCTCATACATGGCTCGTGTTCCAGTGATGCATTAAGAAGTCACACCGAAGATTGTTGGATTCTGAAACTGCAGGGGTGAGGTGGTAAGGGTTCCGGGGACCTGCCCAGAGGTCATCCAGTGGATCATCACACCTAGCATCCTTTCCTCAACTGGAGATCACCTGCCCGGGGTCACCATAGCCAACATCACCAGAGGAGGTTCCCTTCCCCTACAACCTGGCTTCAACACTCATCCTTGACCAGGCGCTGCCCTGTCGACGTTGTCTCAGTGATGCCAGGAGTCACCATCTTCCCAGGGCCAGGAGGCCTACAGTGTTTTACTTGGTTTTTGGTTCACTGGGGGATGCCCCATTTTATGGCCTGTATAGGAAGTGCTTCCTTAGGTTCATCCTCAGCAGTCGGCCAACCAGAATGCTAGAAACCCAAGCTTGGTGCATCAGATTGTGACACCTTTAAGACTTGAATAACCTGGACTTTTGTAGGACATTAGTGGGGCCAGTTTGTGGTCCCAGTAACCTTATTCACTCTTTCTCATGTGTATAGTGTTAGTGAATGCTAAGTCTTTTCTGTGTGCTCCAACTGTGGCTAATAAACCTTGCATCTTGGCTGTAGAGTACGTGTCCAGCCTCTCCTTCCAGATTTATCTGGCATCACCCTAAACTATAGGGATATGAACCACCACAGCTCTTCCACCACATATGCACATATGCTTTCCATTCTAGTTTCAATAGGTGCTCTGGCTTCCAACTGTAGTGCCTAGCCAGTGCCCTGGTAACTAATGGAAGTTGGAGCTGCCACTGTTGCTAGATTTACTTGCTAGGAAACATGATCAAATAGAAATAAAAAATATAAATTTGGCGGTGGACATTGGACAGAAAAATTAAATGAAAGAGGTGAGGAATTTGTGAACAACTGCAAAAACACAATGGGCGGGATATTCAAAAGGGTTGCGCTATGCGCAATAGGGTGGTGCCAGCACAAGTCCGAAACTGCACCATTCTGCAATATTCAGCGGGAGGCAGTTGCGCCACTGAAAACATGCTGAGCAACAGTGGCAATGCAAATGAAGGCATGCGCAACCGAAGGGGGTGGATCCATGCATAAAGTGCGCAATGCGATATTCAAAGGCTTGCGCAATGCGCAACAGTGGATCAGCCGGAAGTTACACCACGGCGGAAATGAGCCAAAATAAAAAGGCTCAAGGAAGAGGCGCAAGAACGCGACAGGGAATGCTTATGAGGCAGTCACACAGAGCAGGCCACAGCAGCAGCCAGTGCAGGCCAGGGAGTAGGCAGGACAGAATAGGGGCAGCTGAAGGTGTGTGGGGCCACAGAGTTCAGAGGCCAGTAGGTGTACCCAGTGCAGTGGAGGTAGCAGTCAGGACAGCGGGGGGAATAGAACAACAACAGCCGGGGGACCACAAGCCAGGGAGATGGACAGTGACAGCTTCCACATGGAAGCTGTAATGAGGGGTGTGAGAAGGCATGCTGCAGGGGGACGTGGCCGTGGAAGGCCCCGTTGGTGGTATGCCCCCAACAGGCAGTACCGTGCCCGCATCAGCTTTGAGCTGTATTCAGACATCGAGATTGTGGGCCGGTACTACCTGAACAGGGCAATACTGAGGTGGCTCTGTGAGCTGTGCAGTGATGTGATGCAGGCACCCTCACGACGGAGTCACGCTCTGTCAGTGGAGACAAAGGTAACAGCCTGCATGTGCTTGCTCGCCACGGGTACCTTCCAGAGGCCAACAGGGGACACCACAGGCATAACACAGTCGGCCACGTCATGCATCCTCACCCAACTCCTCAGCGCACTGCTGCCACTTGCTGCAGAGTACATCCATTTCCCCAGCACCGTGGCAGAGCGTACAGCAAACATACAGGAGTTCCACAGGGTAGCACATATGCCTGACGTGCTAGGGGCGATAGACTGCACCCATGTGGCCATTCGCACGCCACCTGGCCCTGATGGGGCCACATATCACAATCAGAAGGGGTTCTCCAGTGTCAACTGCCAGGTGGTGTGTGATGCCAGTGGGTGCATCATCAATGTCTGTGCCACGCACCCTGGCAGAGCACATGATTCATTCATATGGTACCAGTCTGCACTGTGCCATCGATTCAAGAGTGGGGACATCCCCACAGGACATCTAGTGGGTGAGTATTCATGTAGGATTGGCAAATTTGGGGCAAGGGTGGGTAAACCATAGGTGCCATGGGAGTGGCACACAGGGCTAGGGGCAATATGGTCCTGAACATGACACTAACCTCCACTATCTCCACACAGGTGACAGTGGATACCCACTCCGTCCCTGGCTGCTCACACCCTACCAGCGCCCCACGACCCCATCGCAACAACGCTTCAATGAGGCACATGCCGCCACACGCAACATCATTGAGCGGGTGTTTGGGATGCTGAAGGCATGCTTCCGATGCCTAGACACCTCCGGCGGTGCCCTACAGTACAGCCCCTCAAAGGCCTGTGGGATATTCCTGGCCTGTTGTATCCTGCACAACATGGCCAAAGACTGTGGGATAGCCGTGCAGGTCGAGGAGGGGGACAGTGATGGGGATGCTGGTGATGCCGGTGATGATGGGGATGAGCAGCCCCCCCTTGGATGGCATGACCCCCAACTGATCTGGCTGGCCCAGCTGCACTGGGACACCATCACAGAGGAGCACTTTGCACAACACAGGTAAGTCATGGGACCATGTGCAATCCAGGGTGCAACCCACATACACACAGGGTAACACACCAGGGGTGCATGATGGTGAGGGGAGTGGAAGGGTACAGGAGCACAAACACACAACCAGGGAGGGGTGAACAGTCACATACCACATGGACGGACAGACAGACACACACACACCAGGCACAAAGTGCACAGGGGCAGGTGCACAGCAGAGCAGGAACAGACATGTGAAACACACACATCCACAGGCCACCTCCACCACCTGTACTGTCCATATATGTGTGTCAGATGCTGGGCACCCTTGCACCTTGGTTTACAGTGCAATGCAGGCATCATCATGCACACGCACCTGTGGACAGCAGTCGGGAGGGTGCAGGTGGTCCGTGTGTCGGCGTGTTGGGCAGGGCACCCACTGGTGCACTGCCCACCATGACACACATTGCACACAGGGCAGCACCAGACAGGGCCCACACTGGGAGACAGGTCAGTCATGTGGCACTGTGCCATGGCCACCTCGGAAGTGTGGGCGGCCCTGCCGAGACCCAGCAGCACTGGCAGGCTGAGCATGGGCCACTTAGGGTGGCACCGATGGACCACCAGGGGTCCAACTGTGCGAGCATGACCTTGTCCGCACAGGGGTCTGCAGCATGCCGAACATACCTGCACCAGGGGTGCTCCGGATGCCCACAGCAGAACCCGGTGTCAACAGGCTGGGTGTCACACAACACTGGGAATGGGGAGTGGATAGCATACTGCACAGCTTGCGTGGTACAGGGGCACCTGACTGTGTGCTCAATGCGGCCACAACACGACCAATGCCTGAGTCTGCCTGTCAATGGCAGTGGTCACATCCATATGCATTTGGACAATCCCCGCAAGGATCATCGCGTTGTCCCTGCTGTGCCGCTCCACAGCCACACACAGTGCCTCCACAGATGTTGCAACCCGCATCTGCTGCTGTACTGATGCCCGCAGCAGGTGGGTGTGCTCGTCAAACGGGTCGTCTGCCACATCGGCAACCTGTCCCTCAGGGTATGGAAGGGCCTGATGATCAACACCCCTTGAGGGTGGGTGCTGCTCACTAGGACCAAGTATGGGCAAGTCAACAGGCGGTGTACATATGCCACCGCTGAACCCTGCACCCCCAGACCCGGTGGGTGACTGCTGCTGCTGCCCCTCTGCCTGCTGTGCCCAAAGGACCAGTCGTTCCACTACTGTGTCAGCAACAGTGCCAGTGACCTGCACAGCCACACGTGCTGCCCCACCGGTGCTGACAGGCACAGCCTGGGACTGTGCTGACGTGCTGGCACACACGTTGGAACCAGCTAGGTCCATGGGTGCGAGCTGTCCTGCTGTGTGTGTCCATTATGTGACACACACATGTCAATGCCCATAGTGGTCGTTGCATCATCAATGGTGCAGGTATGTGCCACAGTCACAACATGCTGGCATGCTTGCATGCCAGACTGCTGAGACACAGGAAGGGCACCCCCCCACACCTGTCTCACCGACATCGGAGATGGCAGCCAGGCGTGCACACTGGTGCAATGCACTCCGGCTACCAGCAGAGGTGGATGGACCCTCCTCCAACTCTGGCTGGATGTCCACAGTGGACGGGCCCTCCACCACTGTCCCCTGCAGATGCACAGGATCTGTAACAGAAAGTGAGAACATGTTAGTGCATGGGATCCACCTCCCCCCCACCGACCATGTCATACCATGCAGTGATGGGCTACCACCTGTCTGGAAGCCACCTCCTGGAATGTCCTCAATGGCACTGCACTGCATGGATGCAGCAAGACGGTCCTCCACCAGGGTCAGCTGCACCACCCCTGGCTGGCCCCCACCTGTGGCAGCGCGTGCCACCCTGAGGGCTGTCACCTTCTTCTTCACCCTCCTCCTGTTGGTCCTCATCTTCTTTTTACATTCCTGCATGGAGCACTGGTGGCTTTCATCCAGGTTTACGGCATGAGCCACCCCCTCCCATGCAGCAGCACGGGCCTGAGGGGTGCCCTGCCGTACACCGAGTAGTGGCTCTTCCTCCAGGTAGGCCTCGAACAGTGCCTCTGTTTTGGCTTTCATGAAGTTGGGCCTCCTCTTCCGCCCACCATCATCCTCCTTACCCATTCCTGGCTCGGCCATGTCACAGTCTGTATGGGTGAAAGTGGACACCAGTGACTGTGCAGTATACAGCAATACCCTAAGACCATAGTCCAGAACATCACACAGCATGTAACTCACCTATCACCTGCAGTAACTGAATATGGCCACTGCAGATCAATGTCGCACATTTATAGCACAATGCATGCAAATTAGGAGTGGAGCAACTTTAATGAGATGCAAATCGCGCCGCTGCACCATTGAATGACTGATCAGATGATTTGCATATGACTGCTGAATATCGCGCTGTTGCGCTTTGCGCAATACGGTTGAGCCGGCTGAGCCAATGGCGCAGTTCTGTGACTGCGTAGTACACCACACTGCACATGCCCAGGTAGCTTACGCAGGCATCTGCCACACTGATGATATGCTGTGCGCACTCTGCAATTCAGGACATGGCCACCATTGTGCCAGTGGCGCTACAGCGCTGGTCACCACATGGCGCTGTGGCACAACTGCGCACTAGTCCACTGTGGCACTGGCACGCAGGCGACTGATCGCGCTGGATGTGTAGACATTTGATGGTGCTGTGCGTGGCCTTGCGCCAGAGACCCATGACCTTGTGCCCGACCTTTGCCCCCTTGGCGCTGTACATATGGCATGTCTGCAGCTCTATCGTGCTGTTCAGTAACAGTGCGGTAGGGACCTACGGCACTGTACAAACAGTGTGATAGGGACTGACGGAGTTGTATTGCACAACATTTCCATGTGGGGTTGCCGCACTGCGGAGCGCCATATTGCCTACTATAAACCTGCTGAGATGGCACGCAGGAGAGCTCCTCAGTGGAGTGCATTGGAGGTGGCCAACCTGGTGGCTGTGGTGGAGCCTCACCATGGGCCACTGTTTGGTGAGGAACCCCCTAAACATGGCCCGCACCCATGTGTGGCAGCAGGTGGCCACCGATCTGGAGCAGGCCACTGGGTGGCAGAGAACACCGGAGCAGTGCAGGCACCGGTACAGTGACCTGCGCAGGAGGGAGCGGGCACTGCTGGCGTGCCTCAGGTCACGTGCCAGAAGGGGCATTGTGCCTATGCCAGGTGGGTGAGCCGTCTATGCACCTGTATTGTCTGCATGGGTAACACTGTGTAATGTGACCAGAGCATGGGGGAGGGTTGGTCCATGGTTGGCTGTGACAGTGTTTGCAGGTGTGTGATGTATGGGTCTGGCTGTGTGGGCAGGCACACTCATTGGGGCAGGGGGCTGTCTGCTTTGGAATCTCACGGATGTGTTTCTCAACTTTTGTTTCCCACAGGCATGGAGAAGCGGAGGCGGGCCCGGGATGAGGCTCAGAGAGGTGTTGCAGAGGTGGCTGGCCGAGGTGGCTGCGGTGTTGAGCCACAGCAGCAGCCGCAGCCACAGCAGCAGCAGCGGCTTGATGAGGGTGAGTGTCATTACATCATGGATGCTATTGCGTGCTATGGGGGGGAAGGGCATGGCCACCATCCATGGACAACACTGCCATGCACGCAACGTGTGACAGTCAGCACTGTTCAGTGGCACTGCATGTCTGTGAGTGCGTCACTGGTGGTCCATGCATGCACTGGGCACATGGCTGTGGCACTAACTTCCCACCATGTAGCCACATCACTGGACAGCCTTGGTTGTGCTGTGCTGGGCATGGGTGGGGTGTGTGTGTGCAGTGGCACACATGGCTGTTGCAGCCTGGTTGGGCTTGTCTTGTGCACAGTCACTGTGAGTGGGTGCAGTCCATCACAGGGGCGGGGCACTTGGCTGTATGCCATGCATGTTGGGTGGGCTTCAGGGTTGTGGACAGTCGCAGCCATTGATTCTGTTCCCTTGCCCTAGGTGTCCGGGTCCTGCGCAGGATTGAGCAGGCTGTCCACCACCTGCTGGAGGTGTCCACAGAGTCCCTATCCATTCTGCGGGAGATGCACCAGAGGGGTGTGAGACGGAGGAGGCCACGGAACCAGAGGCAGCCTGATGCTGTGCAGCCTGGAGGGCAGTAGCTGCCCCACACCTACCCTTTACCTTCCCTCACACCCTGCCTTCCCTCACCAAGTTCTTCACCTGCCCTTACCCACTCTCTACTCACATCGCATTCCCACCCTTTTCTTGTATATATCTATCTGTACATAGTTTATTGTTGTGTTCATGTTGATATTCTTTTATAAATCTATTTTGATATGAATACTGTGGTGGTCTCTGATTTGCAGCTGGCTATGGGTGCTCAGTTGCAGTGGTGTGCATGGCATCTGGGGTGGTATTGTCCTGGGATTGTGTGTGTGTGTGTGCGTGGGGGGTGTCCCTGGTGTGGTAGTGGCTTTCAGCCGGTCTGACTGTGTGCTGCCACACACCGCTGGGTGCTCCTGGTGGGTCTGGCTTGTATGGTTCTGTGGTACACACGGTTGCAGTGTGGCGGGGGGGCATGGGGATTCCTGTAGTGACGGTCACAGTCACTGCTCATGGGTGGTGTCTTGGAGTTCCAGTGCAGGGTGTGCTGTGCACAGGGGGGTGCTGTTGTACACTTGGGTTGTCCGGCCCCTTTGTGTGGCAGTCTCAGCTTGCCAGTGGGTGTGCTGGGGCACCATGGCCCAGCTGTGCTTTGTTGGCTTGTCTCCATGGGCCGGTGGATATTCTGTCCCTCCACCACTGATGCTGTGCTTCGGGTGTGGGGTGTATTGCTAGTTCTGCAGTGTGTTCCTGTGCCCATCTGTGGCATGGGTGGTGGGCCCCTGCCTACCTACCTCCCTGGTTGTGCAGTTCCATTGCTCTGCTGCTGGGGGCTCTCTGCTTGCGCTATGGCACCTCTGGACTGCTCAGCTGGGCTGGCCTTGTTGCGCTATGGCGCATCATATGTGCTCAGCTTCCCCTTCCTGGTTGTGCTGTGGCGCAGGTTGTGCGATATTCAGACGTTGGCTGGTTGCGCAATTTGACTTGCTCCATGTTTGAATATTGCGTCTGTTGTGCATTTGCGCAATTGACTTGTGCTTGTTCCTGCTATTGCGCACATTTTGGGGGCAGTTTGAATATCTGGCCCAATGTCTTTATGGTACTGAAGAAGAAAATAAAATGTCAACATTTATGTATATAAAGGCACACAAGAAGGCTGAAGATTAATGACCTGCATAATCAAAGGTTAAGACTCAAATGTGTTGCAAGGAAATCTGAGAACAAGGAGGAGTTAAAACCATTAAAATACCAGAAAAGGCACACAACTACATTAACTATCTAATTCTTATAAATATCTTAGTTATAAAGACACATTTTTTGCAGGAAATCAACACATGTACTACAGAATCAGGTAAATATGCTAGACTGCAGGAAAAGAAGTGCCATTGAAAAGAAATAATATTTTCATTGTTTGTGGAAGTTAGCTGTTCCATAGTTATTTATGTTACATGCCCTTGACTTGATGAATGTGTTTCAATAGAAATTACTGCCATAACTGCCTTAAGCTCTTTTAAGAGGTGCAATTATTTAAGGGGATCTAGAAACAGTGTCATATACTGCAGGCAGGGTAGAAGGATACAACTGTTTACCAAGTTGGATTCAAATGAAAACGTGTATCTTGTACTCCCTAAAGCCCTATAAGGATGGGGAGGAGAGGTGATTCTCCAGAGCATTTATTTCTTAATACCTAGGCTGCATAAATAACTAGAATGAATGTATCTGACTGAGCTCTGGATAGATGTTCAGTCTGTAGCACTGCAAGGGTTAAATTGAAGGGCTGCAAAGAGGTGGAAGGATCAACTGAAAACTCCAAAGGAAGTGTTGCAAGGTCTGAATCCTGTTGCTCATTTTTAGAGCTGATGCAATAGGGCTATAGGCTCTGCCTACCTGCAGCCCTAAAAAGAAAGTTTTTTTTCCCTCATTTTCCCTGGCTGCCTGCTCTGCTCCATTTCATACCCACCCCCTTGGAGGGAGCAGTGCATGCCAGGGCATTTTTTCAATGTTCAGCCCATGCTGGGCTGTTAGAGGGCAGCCAGCATTGCCAGGGACATGGCGTCTCAAATGCTAGCTCCACAGTCAGTTGAGCAGTGGCCAGGGAAGCGGACAGGTGTTCACCACTGTGCAGTGGGCATTGAAGAGCCTAAAGTGAGTGCTGCCAGGGCACTCCCAAGAGTGCAGAGAGATGTCCTCCAGCCTTGGTGCAAGGTAGAGAGGGGACACAGTTTAGGAAGCGTAGAGAAAGAGCTTACCTGTGGTCTGCCTCTCCTCCTCCAGTGCTGGCAACGGGTCCCGTGTTGTGATGCGGTGGTACATAAGTATGCAGCAGTCCCTGCTAAGTTCTGTGCTGTGCACAGTGTGGGCTCTGTACAACTCCATTTTTTATTTTAATTAAATGTTTGGGTGGTCTAACATCAGTGGCAAGTGAAGAGCCATATCCTTGGAGCCCCAGAAGAGAGTGTTGGCCATCATGAGATCCCACAAAGCCCCCTGGTCATCCACCTCAGTGCCTGCCTGCAAAATTCCCTCCCACTACAGAGACCTCCCTCTCCTACTGTCCTCACTCCTGGCCTGGGGTGGTGAGTTGGCAGCAACACTGATGCCAAGGTGCTGACCGCCAGAAATTATAAAATAAAATAAATAATCTTTTAGTCAAGCGCCTAGGGTGCAAAGTGAGATAGCCAAGAGTCATGAAGAGGATGAGCTGGTGGGCCAAATTGAATAAATGAATATTAATGAGGTGTCACAACACCTAGGGGTTAGGCTACAGCAAAAAGGCCCATCGGGAAGATATGAGTATTTATTAGGAAAGCTCCCAGAGGCAGGGCTGAGAAGCAGCCATGGCATTAGGCCGTGCCAAGACTGAATAAATATTTAAAGAAGCAATGCCTTGGGGAGTTTAAAAGGGCAAGGCATGCCCCTGGTTGGTGGAAGAAGGCCCAATAGAATAGGTCCATGCATTAAGAGGGGCCCAACAATATCATACCCTTAGAGTAAAGAAAGCCCAGTTGTTAAAAGGGGCTCAAACAAGAGATCCCTGCTGTTAGAAAGGGGCCCAACAGGACACACCTTGTAATTTAAGATGGGCCCACCCAGCTTAAAGTTAAGAAGGGCTAGCAAGCCCAAGTGCTCTGCATATGTCTGTTACATCCTAGTCCCTGTCACCTGGTGGATGTTTTAGCAGCCCAGATTTAAAGCGATTGGTTCTGGGGACCCCTGGTTCATTGCTTGTGTATTGGGACAGTGACTGCAGCTGCATAGGTGGGGAAGGGGGTTTTAAAATATTTCCCACCTTCGGACCACTGCATAGGGATGGCTGGGGCAGGAGTTAGCTAGTGACTCCTTGAATATGTGAGTACCAATTGTGGGCAGTACAGCCACTGGATTAAAAGGGCAATTGTGCATCCAGTGTGGCAATGAACCTGCAACCACTTGAACTGCTTACTGATGGTCAATTTATTGAATTGTTTACTGAATGCAAGCATCCAAACTGTTCTACCGATTACAAAGTACCAAGACTTTTTTAATTTTTTGCCAATTTGTTGGACTGCCTTACTGTTTTATTGCCCTGAAGTGAGTTATTTGCTCCTGCTTTTGGCAAATCACCCCTGCAACCGAACATTTGTCCTGGGCACTGCTGAACTGCCCCCAGAGCAGATCTCAAGTGTGCCAACCAGTCGCAATTGCTAAAGATCTGTGTATATGTGCTCAGTCTTCCACCACTGTACTGCTCTGAAAGTATCATCTGCAACCGTGTTCCGGTGGAATCAGTCTCCATTCATCAGAGAAGAGATCATATAGCATCTTTCTTCTCCTAGACTGTGTTCATCCTGGAAGAACTACTGCAGCATCCCATTGCCATCCACCACTGGTCGTAGTCCATTGAAGCCCAGTGTGAGCTGTGGCTGCCGTTTTCTTGCTTTTCTTGGTTCTTGCTCTGGACACTTCAAGATCTTCTGTATTCATCCATCCTGTGATGCCCCATTTGTTATTTTTCTTTTCTTAGGTGTCCCCTGCTTCATCTTGGTTCCTTATTCCTTTCTGCTTGCACAAGACTTCCATCCTTGTTCATCTCGTCCTTGGCAGCCCTTCAATGGGTTTGATGCCAAAGAATATTCCGCAGCTCATCTTGTACTCAGCAGCCCTCCAGTGGGTTTGGTGCCAAATTATCTTCAGCAGCTCATTTCATCCTTGGCAGCCGTCCAGTGGGTTTGGTGCCAAGACATCAACAGTAAATCATTTTGTTCTTGGCAGCCCCAACGGGTCTGGTGCTCATGAGCTCCTGCAGCTTTTCTGTTCTCTGGCAGCTCCCATGGGTTTGTGCCAGAGTCCTGTTCCATTCTGCCCATTTGTGTTCTGCCAGCCTACCAGCAGGCTCATGCCAGGAACTAGTTTGCTACATTCCCCTGTGCCAGCAGCCTGTGAGAGTGGGTTTTATGCCAATTAACCTATGGTTTGTTCACAAATCTCTCTCATAACCCCAGTGGCCTCCCTAGGCCTGCACCATGGTGTTTGTGTTGTGCTTTGCAGGAGTTCCCTTCTTCATTCCCTCTGCTTCCTATTTCATCCTCAGCTGTGTGCACAAAGATGCCTGTTGGAGGTGGACTCTCATGTCCTCATAGACTAATGGATTGTAAATTGTACTGTACCAAATAGTGCTTTAAGATCCCCTCGAGGGCTGTTATTTGCTCAATGCTGACACCATAGAAGTGCTAAGGGTAGAAATTGAAGTATAGCAGTTTTAGGCCAAGGCGCACCTGTTAGAGTAATAAGATCCTTGTTCAAACAATCATTTAGTTGACGTGATTATAATATAGAGAATTGCATCTGTCCAATTATCTGCATACAATTTTACTGTCTAGATAACAATGCTGCCCATACTCCCTGTCATTTTACCATTGGTGTTTTCCCTCTATGACTAATGGTGTTTTCCTCTATGACCGTGTCCTCCTTCCCTCCTGTCAAATAAACATCTTTGTTTCATTGGACCTCTGTGTATGACTCCTGCCTCTCCTTGTTGGGTACCTCCATCCACCCACCCACCCAGAAATTTATAGTGTTGCACCACCACAACGCCTGGAGGGAGTAACACTGGTGCTGGTAGTAAGTTAGTTACATCCACATCTCAGAGTGAAGAACCGAGAGGTGTATCAGAGCTGCACCATCACAATGACAACCTCTCAAAGCAAACCCAATGCTGTTGTTCACTGTTGCCCATTCGTTATCCTCTGTGTTATTGCAGTCAGGTTCTGCATAGAATTGAGGTGTGTTATTAATGCAGATATAGTACCAGAAATCCTACCATCTCCCTTACAGAGAACATGCCGAGTTAGGGTATTTTTTTTTTACTCTAACTCAGCATTTATTTTGAGCCTTTGTTCATGACATTAGCATTATCCTTAATAAGTTTTGAATGACTGGCTATGAACTCTATTGACCTCATGAGTGGCAAAGCCATGAGTGAGGTCTATAGAGGTCATATCCAGCAGTTCAAAATAAATCATTAATTTTTATGCAGCCCACGGTATGTGCCATGTAAGCAATAAGACATGAGAGTGTGCATTAGACATTTCTAATGCATGGCCAGGGGCGTTGCAGCCTTGTGCTTCAGCCCCTGGCCATATGTTACAAATGTCAAATATGCACACCTGGAGTGTCTTATTGCACTCCTAAAATGGGTTTCCTTTTTGAAAATGTCTTTCTGAGCTTACATAAACATAAATACATATTTAAAAAATGTATCTTATTTGTTGACTTTATGGTAAAATAGTCCTTCTACCTGGTAGAAAATAATGGCATATTTTTTTTTCTCTTTTGGACATTTTTCCTGTTGTGGCATCCTTAGTTGTAGTATGATCCATTTTCTGGTTCATTCATGCTTGTAGTTTTTTCAATCCCTTCCCCTTTCAGTTGCTAGTATTTGTTGTTTAATGGCAGGGAGTCTAAACGAGTGAGCACACCCCCTCCATGTACCTGGCTCAGTCCCTCACGGTAGGTCACTCAGAGAGAAGGAAAGAGAGAGAGAGAGAATTTCAGTGACACAGAGGAGGAAAGAGTCAGAAAAAGGTTGAACTGCAGATTAGGGGACCGCCCCCAAAAAAGATTCAGAATGCTGTTTTGGGCTGCATTTAAGACTGCATCCCTCCCCAGTTACCCAATGTATACAGATGTCAGTCTGTTGTTAACAGAGGTAGATGTAGTGCCTCCAAGTGAGAAAGCGGTTACTGACAGGGTTGTATCTTTATAGGACCAAGAACAAGTAAAGGAGAGGCTGCTTACATAGACCCGATTTCAGCACTGACAACACAGCCCACTAGGAATACTAACTGGGGGCACAATGTTTTACAAGAACCGGTAGAGTGAGTGAAGTGCCAGCAAGAAGAAGCTTGTACTGATGTGACAGCAACAGCTGTGTGGGACTTTAGTTAAGTATTTTAAATGTTGAAAGGAAAGTGTAAATGTGAGTGAGGGATCAATTGGCCAGGGGACAGGGTCATGTAAGCGAGAGAGCAATCGGCCAGCGGGCAGGGAAGGGTGACAGATCGCTGTGGAAAGGAAAGGAAAAATAGAAACAAAAACTTCCCAATTATGTGAAGAGCCACATACTGATGGCATGGCAGATGGGGTAAATTTATTGAAAAAAGGCTGCTATGGGGTTTGAGGTAGTTCGTGGTTAGAGGTGAAAAAATTGGAGGTGATTTAAAAAATAAACATTCCGTTTGGCTTCTTAATATCTGCTTTTTAAAATGCAGATGTGGTTACCTGAACTTGTTGCTAGCCATGCATTAGACACTTCTAATGCATGGCTAGCAACCAATCTAAATAAAGGATTTTCCCTATCCATTTTATAATTGTACAGTACCAGGGGCTGGTAGTTTGATGGTAATGTTTTCTGTGCCATTCTTTACTGGCAAGCTTGGACAGAATGTTTGGAATAAAGGAAGATTCTGCACAGAACATTATGGAGTTGGAATGCAAATATCCATTGTTCTCTGAGCTGGAGTGGAAATAAATGATTCATTTTCACTCTTGCTCCCCCCATGAAAACAAATAGGCCCAGATATTCAAAAGGGTTGCGCATGGCGCAACAGTGTTTACCTCATCGCAACCCACTGATGTGCCCGGCAGGATATTCAAAAGGGAAAAGTGCGTGCATATTAACCGACGCGCCGGAGCGCATCAGTAATGTATGTAGGCACAGGTGGGGGGGGGCGTGCCCATGCATAACCTGCACAGCCCGATATTCAGCCCGGGATGTGCAGAGCCATGCATGCACAACCCCTAGCTGTGCCAGCACAAAGTTAAGGCCCAAAAAAACAAGCATTTGTCAATGCCGAACGTTCGCTTGCAGGTATTTGCAGTGGTGTTTGGCATGTATGGTGCTTTACCCGAATGCCCTGTGAGATTGCTGGTATTTGCACAATAAATTTTCAGCATGACCTTTTTGTTACCCCCATTGTGCGCTACATAGGCGGAAACACGTTTTGGGCAGGATGTGAAAAATGACAGCTGTACTGCTCATAAGGAAGTGTGGTAAAATGGCAATGTTGAAAATCTGGAGTGGAAATATTGAAAATTCGCAAACCTACGAGCGTGCGTGGGAACTGTGCAATGCACGCTCGTAAAATAGTTATTGTTAGGAATTTTTTCACCAAATGTTCAACATTGGCATTTTAAAACCTCTGCTGATGAACAGTGTCACTGTGATTTTCTTACTGTGTCCCATACATTGATTTTGCACACCGACTGCGCCATTGTGCACTACATGGGCGGAAACACGTTTTGGGCAAGATATGAAAAATGACAGCGCACTACTCATAAGGAGGTGTGGTAAAATGGAAATGTTGAAAATCTGGAGTGAAAATATTGAACATTCGCAAACTTACGAGCGTGCATAGGAACTGCGCAATGAACACTCATAAAACAGTCATTTTTAGGAATTTTGTCACCAAATCTTCAACACAGCCATTTTAAGACCTCTGCTCATGAACAGAGTCACTGTGATTTTTTAATGTGTCCCATACATTGAGTTTGCACACCGACTGCACCATTGTGCTCTACATGGGCGGAAACACATTTTGGGCAGGATGTGAAAAATAATAGCTATACTGCTCATAAGGAGGTGTGGTAAAATGGCAATGTTGAAAATCTGGAGTGAAAATATTGAAAATTCGCAAACCTATGAGTGTGCGTAGGAACTGCACAACGCACGCTTGTAGAACAGTTATTTGTAGGAATTTTTTCACCAAATTTTCAACATAGCCATTTTAAGATCTCTGCTCATGAACAGTGACACTGTGATTTTCTTAATGTGTCCCATACACTGAGTTCGCACACGATTGTGCTATTGTGCTACATGGGCGGAAATCGTTTTGGGCAAGATGTGAAAATGACAGCTGCACTGCTCATAAGGAGGTATGGTAAAATGGCAATGTTGAAAATCTGTGTGCAAATATTGAAAATTCACAAGCGTGCATGTACGCGAGGGAACGCGTAGCATGCTCTTAAAACAGTCATTTTTAGGAATTTTTTCACCAAATTTTCAGCATAGCCATTGTAAGACCTCTGCTCATGAACAGTGTCACTGTGATTTTCTTTATGTGTCCCATACATTGATTTTGCACACCGACTCCGCCATTGTGCGCTACATGAGGCGGAAACACGTTTTGGGTGAGATGTGAACAATGACAGCTGTACTACTCATAAGAAGGTGTGGTAAAATGGCAATGTTGAAAATCTGGAGTGGAAATATTGAAAATTCGCAAACCTACGAGCGTGCATAGGAACTGCGAATGCACGCTCGTGAAACAGTCATTTTAGGAATATTCATTCAATTTTCAACATAGCCATTTTAAGACCTCTGCTAATGAACAGTGTCACCGTGATTTTCTTAATGTGTCCCATACATTGATTTCGCACACCGACTGCGCCATTGTGCTCTACATGGGCAGAAACACATTTTGGGCAGGATGTGAAAAATGACAGCTGTACTGCTCATAAGGAGGTGTGGTAAAATGGCAATGTTGAAAATCTGGAGTGAAAATATTGAAAATTCACAAACCTATGAGCCTGCGTAGGAACTGCGCAACGCAGACTCGTAAAATAGTCATTTTTCTGGAATTTTTGCACCAAATTTTCAACATGGGGTTTTTGGGACCCCTTCTCATGAATAATTCACTGTCATGGTGTTATTCAAGCCCGAAGGGTGATTTCACGCAGTGACTGTGAAATCACCCTTTGGGCCCGAATAATGCCATGACTGTGACATCATTCATGAGAAAGGGTCCCAAAAACCCCATGTTGAATATTTGGTGCAAAAATTCCAAAAAATGCCTGAGATATGCAATAAAGTTGAAAACCCCCTATCTAGCCCATTATACAGCTTACAGGCATTTCCTCAGTTCGCGGTTGGCTTTGAAGAGTGCAGACATTTTCCCGGTCCACCGAAGATCGTCACGCCGAGCTCTGGAGGTAAGTATGGGGTGAGGGGGGGTGTGGGTAGGCTGGGTGCGCAGTGGGTGCGGGTTGTTGGAGGGGACTGGGAGAAGCGCCGTGGAACCGTTTTTGCTTTACAGGTGAAAAAAAAAAAAATAAGACTAGGTGGGACATTTGCCATGCTGGGTGGGCTCCCAGCATGGCAGAAGGCATCGCTGGGGGGCCGAGGAGCCGGCCGGGGGATTGGGCACCCTCGTTGGCAAACATGCTTGCGGGCGTTTGCCATGCTGGGGTGGGCTCCAGCGTGGCAGAAGGATGGCTTGGGGGGCCGTGGAGCCGACGGGGGATTGGGCACCCCCATCGGCAAACAACGCAGGACATTTGCCACGCTGGGGTGGGCTCCCAGTGTGGCACCAAAGCTTTGGGGGGGGGCGTGAGGCCTACCAGCACTGTGTATGACAGCGGTGGTTTTCTTTGAAGCGAAGACCACTGCTGTCATACACAGCTCCCGCACCCATTGGTGCAGGACCGCCACGCCTGCTCAACGGAGCAGTGGATTGAAAGGGAGAGGAACACCTCCAAAGTGTGCTACTCTCCCAAAACGCGCATGCGCTCAATGAACATAAAAAGGAACAACTGATGGCCACCCACAGGTGAGCTGCCGCATTGCAGGGCGCAACACGGCAGCTGCCACCTGTGGGTGGCCACCCGAGTTCCGGCTGCATCTGGCGGTGCCCCCCCATGCCCGATCATGGGCATTTGTAAAAAAATATAAGAATTCATCCAGTATCCCTGGTGGTTCAGTGGACCGCTACGTGCCTGATTGCGGGCATCTGTCTAAAAATAGACGTATTCGGCCAACATCCCTGGTGGTCCAGTGGACCGCTATCTGCCCAATCGTGGACATTTGTAAAAGCAAAAACAATTCCAATATCCCTGGTGGTCTAGTGGTATCTCCCCCACCCACCCACTGAGCACCACCACCCCGCCCCCCCCGGTCAGCCAGCAGGCGGCAGCACCCCACCCGCCTGTCACCCTGCTGCCCGCCGACTGACATCTCGGTAGGGCTGCACGCCCATTGGTTCACAGCATGAGCCAATGGCATGCAGCCCCTACTGTACTACACAGTCTTACTTAAGGAATGAGCAGTATCTTGCTTACACATTAACAGCAATATTAATAATCAAGGGAGTTAAAAAGGCTCATATACATTGCTAATTTATTCATATTGTCCCAAAATAATATATTCTTATGTGGATTTCGCCAGCCATAAAAACCTATTGGCAAGACATGAGAAATCTAGAGATGCAGCATAACTTTTAAGTCTAATCACGACTTACTGCCAACAGTATGGAGCTATAGGGAACACTGTTGCTAGGAACTGGGAAATTATCCGGTTCAATTCAGTTCTTCAGAGCTATTACCCAAATCCATCCCAGATGACATATAACAGAGCCAAGAACTTGACCGATAGCCTAACACACAACCTACAACCAAGTACTGAAAGACCTAGGCCCTGACAGAATCCTCCTGCTACCATTGGTCACTGCCTCAGGCTTTCACATAGAGGTAGTAGGGTCCTTCAAGTACCTGGGACTAATACTGGACAAATGTTTCACTCTGAAAACCCATGTGTATCAGATAACCAAAATGATCCCCCAAAAGCTAGGTCTGCTGTACCATTTGAATGAGCAATTGACACCAAAAACCAGGCTTACCACAGCTCAAAGCATTCTCTTACCAACCTTAACATATGCTGCCTTGGTAATGCCCTCAATCTCAAAACAGGAACTAAACAGGATGCAAACCTTATAAAATAAGATAGCATTCTCTGCCATAATGTCCCACTCAAGGAGACATCACTGTGAAGTATTGGCATCCCTAAGCTGGCCATCCCTTAGCTGCAGGCTACAATACCCTCTACTGTGCAATGCGTACACATTCATTTATGACCACCCTCCAGTAAGCCTTGCTGGCCTACTGGTCCCTAAATGCTCAGGTAGACACCTCTGCACTACAGGGAGAAATCTTCTGGAGGAACCAAGAGTTAGGACAATGGCTGGCAGCAAATCCTTAACCCATGCTATTCCTGTACTCTGGAATAAGCTCCCTGCCCACCTACAAGAAGCAGCCTCTTTGGGGCCTTCAGCAAGGAGCTCCGGATGTACCAGTTGGATATCAGCAAATGCTCCTGCATTTGATTAAAACCTAGACCACCACAAACCTCTCTGCTCTGTCGAAGGCTCTTACTCAGACTACAGAGTGAGTTAAAGTGTATCGTCAGTCATTGTTCTGTACTAATACCGTTCTAGACCAGAAGCCTAGTCATAATGCGAATGTAAAATGCATTGTCCAATTATTGATTGTTTGATTCCCTAATATACAATGTCTCGTCTGTAAGCAAATGCTGTTACTGCTATTCACAGTATTGCAAAATATCCTTTTCTTTACTCTATGTAACTAATTCTATGTCCGCCCCTGAAAAAGGGACCTTTGATGCTCAGTGGGCCTACCCGGTTAACAAAATTGAAATAAAATAAAATAAATAAGTACATGGCTGCCAGATTTGCCTAATGGTAACTTAAGGATATGGCAGGTGTAAGTACTGTCCAGTTATAGACAGGATTAGCCATTTTTCCTGTACTAAGGCCCAGAAAGCTTTTCAAATCAGACACGTCATCAATTGTAAGAACATACGAAAGTGACAGCAGATACAGGCCATTCGGTCTATCTAGTCTGCTTGAGTGTGCAGAATGCTGTCTTGTTAAACTCCCCTTGCTCCCCCTTCTAACTTAGTGTTCCCCACCTCCGACCTCTCTCCCCCCACCCTCTCAATGATTTTGACCCTCTCTTTGGCCATATCCCACCCTCTCTTGAAGCTGCCCACTGTCCGCAGTGCCACTACTTCCTCTGGCAGCGCATTCCAACCAGCCACCACCCTCTGTGAAATAGTACTACCTCATCTCTCTCCTGAATCTTCCTCCCTCCAATTTCAGGCTGTGTCCCCTGATCTGTCCCCCCTCCCTTTTAACTTAAACAAGCCATCTGAATTAACTCTGTTTATGCCCTTCAGGTACTTGAATGTCTCAATCATATCCCCTCTCTCCCTTTTATCTTCTAGCGTGTACATGTTGAGCTCCCTCAGTCTCTCAGGGTATGACTTGTCCCCATTCCCAGGATCATCTTTGTCATCCTACACTGGACCCCCTCCAATATTCTGATGTCCCTTTTTCAGATAGGGGCATGAACACTGCACACTGTACTCTAAGTGCGGCCTCACCAGAGACCTGTACAGGGCAAAATGACTTACTCCCTCCTAGAGATGATTCTCTTGGCAATGCATCCCATCACTCTGTTCACCTTTACAGCTGCCTTCCTGCACTGTGCCTAGTGTTTTATGTCCCCTGTCACCAGCACTCTCAGATCTTTCTCTTCATCTGAAGTGGCAGATCTTACTCCCCCCAACCAGTAGCTGTTCTTTGGGTTTTTAGCTCCCAGGTGCAAGACCTTGCATTTTTTGGCATTGAACCCCTGCTGCCATATGTTTGACCAGCACTCAAGTGTCTCCAAATCCTATTGTAGTACCTTACCCCCTTCCTCACTATCCATCTCCACACAGATCTTAGTGTCATTTGCAAAGAGGTTGATCTTGCTCTTTATCTCTTTTGCTATGTCTGCTATAAATATGTTCAATAGGACTGGTCCTAGCACTGACCCCTGTGGTACCCCACTGGTTACTGCCCTGGGTGGTGACAGCTCTCCCCCAACTACCACCCTCTGCTGCCTGCCCTGCAACCAGTTCTTTATCCACCTGACCAGCTTCCTCCCTGCTCCCAGGCTATTTAACTTGCTGTTCAGCCTTCCATGGGGCACGGAGTCAAACGCCTTCCTGAAGTCCAGGTATAAGACATCAACTGCATGGGCCATATCCAGCAAGCTTGTCACCCAGTCAAAAAAATCAACAAGGTTGATCTGACATGATCTCCCATACACAAACCCATGTTGCCTGTCATCCTGTAAGCCATTCTCCTCCTGGAAACACATCAACCTTTCCTTGAGTGTAGTCTCCATTATCTTTCCCACAATGGCTATAAGGTTCTGTAGGTCTGTAGTTCCCAGGTTCATCAATGGGCCCACTCTTATGGATTGGCACCACATGTGCTATCCTCCAATCTACAAGCACACATTCAGTATTCAGGGAAGAGTTGAACAAGTCTGCCAGTGGTCCAGCCAGGACCCCTGCTAGCTCCCTGAGTACCCTAGGATGCACTCCATGATTGCAGAAGAAATTTTGTGCAGAAAGGTTATTTAGTTATTTTATAGAGCAAAATGTAATAAGTATTCTTATGCCAAATAAAGTAGTTCACACTTGAATAACATTGTAAGAGGCTGATTTACTAATTAGCTATTTTAAACTGCCAACATTAACGAAGAAGCTGCAACTACATTTTTTTTACTTTTACATGTCCTTTTGAAACTTTTTATTAATTCTACTCTTTGAGAGCTACTGCTTTGTTTGACAGTTTGAGTAGCGCTGTATTTCATCATTTGTAATTCCCGCTAACATCTGTCAAGCAACGCCCATTGTAAAACAAAATGGAAACGAGTTTCAAAATGATCGATCCAGATAAGCAGGATGAAATTTCCAGTTCCCTGCAAAAACCCTTGTGGTTCACTCTTTCCCAGTTCTCCTTTTGGTGTAGAAGCCGGGACAATGTTTGGAAGTTGCTCCATGCCTGATTTGAAGTACAGAGCAGTGGCTCTGTTTTTGGCATATGCATGGTAGTGTACATTGCTGCCGCACTGTATAAGACTCATCCCCTGACCATCCTCTACTACTGGACTAGGGGTAAAAAAGTATGCTGCATGGATTTTTTTTTATTACCTCTGCCTCGGGGAGATGGTCTGAGGTCAGAGGGTTTCCAAGCAGCAATGCCTACATGATTTAATTGTGGAGCTGGTGACTGAAATGGAAGAGGCTGGCTGCAAGTGGCGAGAGGACTGAGTGTGGGGCAGCAGTGACAGTTGAGACAGTGACAAGGAATTACTTTAGGTAAGTCCTTAATGGGGAAGGGAACATGGTTTTGCACTAATTTACAAGTTTTGATGGCAAACTGCAGCTTGTTTTCTAACTCCCGCTTTCGTCTCTCTTTAGTGGGGATTCAGTATGAAGATTTGCTGAGAGGCTTGGATTGATTTAGTAAGTCACGATTCCAGATGTAGCTGACTGGTACTTTTGCCATGGGTAATGTCAGAATTTACCCCTGCTGAAAGGTGCCAGTCAGCCAATTAGTTCATAGCAATCTCATACCCCATTTTATAATGTCTTTTTTATGCTATGCACCAATTGTATTGCTTTTCAGGTCTTAGTGCCTCCATTAAACCAGGGCTAGTTAAATTGAGAAGAAGATAGGTAACCATGAGGAGGATGCAGAAGGCCACTAGCCATGTATACTCTCAGAGCTACATGAATAAATAAGCAATGTACTGTATATGAATCGTTTTTCTCTCTTGATTATTAGTATTGCAGTTAATATGTGTTCAAGATTCTGGCTACTGTTTAAGAATTTTCATTTATGTAGCACTGTACCTTTAAATTGATCTGGCACTTGTATGGTTCCACTTTAAATTTGGATCTCCTCCCTGCATTGGAGACCCTTTGAGAAGCCTCTGGGAAAAGCTGGTCAGGTTCTCGGCAGGGTATCTAGTCCACCACCGCTAAGGCAATACTTTATATATCTGTATGAATTAACATTTTTATGCTTGTGCAATAAATGTTATGTAGCTCCTGAAGTCTGGTACCAATGTCTTTTTGAGCTCTGTTCAGCCTGCTTATGTGGCACAGACTATTATTGTGGGATTGCATTTTGCTTGAACATGTTCCCAATACTGTTGCCAGCTCAGGCTACAAGAGCACTTTTTAATAATTTAGCAGTGGTGGTTGCCAGTGGTTTTTGCGTATTTACTCAGTTTTGTTGCTGTTTTTGGCTACAGTAAAAGACACACGCATCAAAAATGAAACTGATAAGTATGGTGGTTAGTGAAATGTCTAGCACTATTGTAGAAGGACTTAATTTTAGAGCTGAAAACAAATCTTGAAAAGACCTCATATTTGATGCTTGAGGAAAAGATGAGTTCTTCACAGATGAACCTTGTACATTAGGGGAAATGGACACAGTTGTCAGGAATGGAAAGAGAGACAGGGGAAGGGAATCACAGTGACTATAGAAAAAGCATTTATTGAATTGGAAGGAGTGGCTTTAAAAGCACAATGTCACTTTTGGGACAGGACATACTTGAAGGCAGTCTTAAAAGTAGGAATGAACCTCAAAGACAGAGGATGAGAGAAGCAGACTTGGACCTCACAAAATTTAAACCAGCCTTAGCTTTCTTTCTTCTCTACAAAAAACACTGCATGCAGACCTTCAAGAGGGTGTGTGAAGAGGATTTCAGAACCCTTCTGAGGGATGATGACTCTGGGTATAGACTCAATAATATATCTGTAGCAGTGAGGGAGGTTATAAACATTCTTAGAATGGGTAGAGGTATAAATATCAATAGAGCCAATAAGGGTGAAGCTTTTATAGTAATAATGGACACCAGTATATCAAATAGTGTCAGAGATAGCTAAATAATGATAAGTTTTATTATTCTCTTCAGGTACATCCCACACTGGATTTTAAAAAACAGGTAGATGAATGTTTAAGCAATGCAGTGACTAATGGTATTATTACCCAGGAAGTATATGAATACCTCAGAGTTAAACATCTAGTTTGAGCCTGTTTTTACATACTGCTTAAGGTACATAAACGGCCACTGGATCCTCCAAAGTACCCTTCAGTGGCCAGGATAAGGAGCTTAATGGAACCACTGTGTCAATTTGTAGATGCTCAAATTAGAGGTCTTATGCAAGCCTCAATTTCATATTTAAGAGATACCCCATAAATGTTGGGCATCCTAGAGGATCTTCATCTTGAAGCTGAGTGGTTGCTGGTCTTATTAAATACTGAGGCCCTTTACATGAATATACCCCATCAAGGTGGGGTGCGTGCCCTAAGGTATTGGTTAGGGACAGGCACTGATTTTGACTCTAGGCTGGTGGACTTCCTATATGAATGTGCATGACTAGTTCTGAACCACAGTTTATTTCTGTTTCAGGATATGTTCCATCTGCTGAAAAACTGTACCGCAATAGAGCAATCTTTGCTCCCAGTTATGCAAACCTACAACTTGAATATTAGAAAAAAGGAAATAGTCTATAGCCCCAAAGCTAATCCTCACTACTACAGGAGGGACCTCTGAAGACATTCTACAAACAATATATTGTTGATATGGAGAGGCAGCAAGGGTGCTTTGGACGAGTTTGGTGGCAGTTTGAAAAGCACAGATCCCAGCCTAAAAGTTTCAACTCATGCTAGCCAACAAGAGGTTAATTTTCTTGACCAGACCATCAGCAAAAAGGGGAATGGTACAGTTAAAACTAACTTCTTCCACAAAGAAACTGATAGAAATACCCTGCCACCCACAGCGTATGATTGAAAATAGAACCCCTAGGTGGCGCTATCCCTAGAGTTACTACCCCTGCCTTGCAGGCCTGAACAAGGTTGAGGGGCCCTGGGTTCCCAAGATTACTTTTAAAACTGGTTATTTTCCAAAATATTATAATGAAACAGTTCCACCACCCAGAACTTAGCTTTAAGTGGGCTAGCTTTCACCTAGTACAACCCCCAGGATGCTGTACCCACCCACCATAACAATCTGCAACTGCAACACATGACCCAATAAATATTTCCCCTCATTTCAATATCTGGTACTATTTAAAGACTTGATCCTAATAATATACCCACACCACAGAGATTCTGCAAAACAACAAACAGTTTATTTAGAGGGGAAAGGACTTAGGAATGGGGAAAAAGAAGAGTAGAGGTTATGTATTATCAATATTTACAGCATTTACAGTGAACTGGCAGTTTTGATTTGTGCTGGTGAAAACCCTTCAGCTGGGTAGATACACTGTGTAACAAATCAGAATGCAATGACACATTATGAAAAACTTTAAGATGACCAGAGCCCTGGCTATCTGACTAACTGCATAAAATCAGATGACACCAAAAAAGTACTCTGCCCACACTGGTACCAGTCCCCCCATTAAGTAGGGAGCCCCTCAATCCCCACCTCAAATCTGGGTACCCAGTTACCAAAGTCCCTTTAGGGTGCAGGTCTATTTGTAATGTGTTTGGTGCCAAATCTTGGTCTAGGCATGGTTACCGCTGGCTCAGTAACTGTTGGATGTTCAGAAATAATAATTGGATTCAAACCAATGACCATCTTTCAGCTTGCAAAATGCAGCCCCCCCCCCGCATTCTTTCAAAAGACTGTATATAGTTTAAGTACTCAATGCCTTCCAATCAAGCTTCAGAACCTTCTGAATTTAGTTGGCCAATGTAGAGCTGCACTGTCCATCAGGCCTGCACCCTAAAGGGACTTTGGTAACTGGGTACCCAGATTTGAGGTGGGGATTGAGGGGTCCCACCTAATATGAGGACAGGCACCAGTGTGGGGGGAATAATATTTTGGTTTCATCTGATTTTATGCATTTAGTCAGATAGCAGGGTTCTGGTCATCTTAAAGTTTGGCATAATGTGTGATTACATTCTGATTTGTAAAGCAGCTTATCTATCCAGCTGGAGGGTTTTCACCAGCACAAATCAAAACTGCCAATTCGCTGTAAATGTTGTAAATATTGATAATGCATAACCTCTACTCTTTTTCCCCATTCCTAAGTCCTTTCTCCTTGTAAATAAACTGTTTGTTGTTTTGTAGAATCTCTGTGGTGTGAGCTTATTATTAGGATCAAGTCTTTAAATGGTACCAGGTATTGAAATGTGGGGAAATGTTTATGGGTCATGTGTTGTGGTGGCAAATGGTTATGGTGGGTGGGTACAGTATCCCAGAGGGTTGTACCAGATGAAAGCTAGCTCACTTAAAGCTAAACTGTTGGTGGAGGCACCGTGTCACTATAATATCTTGGAAAAGAACTGGTTTTAAAAGTAATCTTGGGAACCCCGGCCCCTCAACCTTGTTCACACCTGCAAGGCAGGGTTAGTAACTCTAGGGATAGTGTTGCCTAGGGGGTTACATCTTGGAGGCACCACTGGGATCTCCTGTTTACGCCATGTCACGCCCAGCATGGACCCCCCCCCCCACAGTTATATGTATTGAGACCCTGACAATGGTTTTCATCTAGTAGCTACTCAGCTACTCATCTGTAGCTAGGCATTTAAAATGTTGTTGATGCCAAATTTTGGTACAAGTGTGGTTACTGCTGGCTCAATAACTGCTGGTGGAGAATGCATCTCCCTGGTGGCCAAAAGTAGAACTGTGCCCAAATCTACGTTAAATATAAAATCTTGTACTAGTATGGGTCACCATGGTATGCAACATCTAGAACAATGCTCACTATTGCTTAAAAATGTGTTAACTGATTGGAATCATATGTATTTGTCTAGACTAGGATGTTATGGTAACCAATGCTAGCTATTTATTTATTTATTAAATTTTGGTGACCAGGTACACCCACTGGGCCCCAAAGGTCCCTTTTTCAGGGACGACCCAGTATAACAATACTAGTTAGATACAGAAAGAGCAAACAAGAGAACTTTTGTATACATAATTTGTTACAACATGAGGAAGTTACAGGAATTAGTGGATACAGGCATGGTTATCATCATGACACAATTTGAGTAGGAAATTCATTGCATGTAGTTTAATTCCGGCGGTAGCAAACAACCCCAGGTGAGAAAAAAAAAGAAACAGTTGGAGGCAGGTAGTAGGTAGGCTTCGCTAGCAGAAGGTGTGTCAGAAGGAGGGGAGTGCCTAAGGAGCCTTATGAACCGTGGCAGTGGCATGAGCTTGAGGTTAGCATATGGGACTTGAGCCAGGTGCAGAAGTTCATGAGTGAGGGGGCGTCTTGGACAGAGGGAGGGAGCTTGTTCCATTGGCTGGGTGCTTGGGAGGAAAAGGACCTAGCGCCGACGTTTGTCCTTACTCTAGGGACTACTAATAGTGTTCTTTCTGAAGTCCTTAGGTTCCTTGGGTTATGCTTGAGAGTTATGGTCTTGGCTATGCTAGGTGGAGTGTGGGGTTTGAGAAGCTTGTAGGCCTGGACAAGCAGGGGATATTGGAGATGAGCAGCCAAGGTAGGCCAGCAGAGCTGGGCTAAAGAGTCGCAGTGATGTCGTCGTGGGTAGTCTTGAGTGGCAAAGAGAGCTATTTTATTATACAGGGTTTGCATTCTGGTTATCTCTTGTTTTCCCATGCCCTGTATTATCGGGGCCACAAAGATCAGGGTAGGAAGCAGGACACTAGTAGCAATAGAGAGCCTGGCCTCAGGGATGAGCTGGTCCCTGAGTTGGTACAAGGTGCCAAGTTTACAATGAAGGGTCCTAGTGACCTGGTCAACGTGTTCCTTGTAAGTGATGTTCTGGTCAAGCGTTAGGCCAAGGTATTTAAGGAAAGGGACAGCATTGATGTCTTTGCCAGAGAGTGTGGTTAAGCGGAGGAGTGAGGACCTGTCAAGTCCTAGGGATCTTGGCCTGAATAGCATTGACTTGGTCTTGTCAGCATTGAGTACCATTCTGTTCTCACATAGCCAAGTCTCTAGGGATGTGAGATCCTTTTGGAGGGTAGGGCCTAGTGTAGCTACATCGCTCATGTGATGAAAGATGACAGTATCATCTGCATACTGTACAACCGAGCTCTCCCCACAGTAGGAGCTTAGGTCATTGGTAAACAGGGAGAATAGGAGGGGGCTAAGTATTGATCCCTGAGGTACACCCTGTTTTAGGGGTAGCGGGTCAGACATGATGACTTTCCATGTGACCCTCTGAGCCCGGCCTGATAAGTAGCTCCCAAACCACTTTAGGGCATGGGTGTCAAGGCCAAAATTTTGTAGTTTTTGTAGCAGCAAGTTGTGGTCAACAAGGTCGAACACCTTGGATAAGTCAATAAAGACTGCACCAGTGGGTATCCCTTTGTCAACTGCCCTGAGCACTTCGTCTGAGAAGTTGATGAGGGCATTGTCAGTGCCATGGTTTGTTCTGAACCTGTGTAGGGTGGGAGCAAGGAGCAGGTGTGCTTCCAGGTAGATAATAATAATAATAGGTAGGTAATAATAATAAGCTAGATAAAGCTAGGGGGCCATATGCCTAAGACAAAATGTTTAAAATGTTAAGTGTTTTGCAGCTGCTTAGGTGTTACTTAAGTGTGCCAGTCTGAGACCTGCTTGGTGTGGATGCCAAGATTTACTGGCGGGGAAAGTGTAATCCATCTACCAATTTGGGGGCTTAACTTTGTGCCCATTAGCTCCCATTTCTACTCTCCTCCATAGTGCCTCATTAAATGCCTGTTACATTTATTTAACATTTATTTTACTTGTTTCGGCAGTGACAGACACACTGTTGCCCTGAGGGCAGAAACACCTTCATGAATATTCAAGGAGGGACTGGGGCTCTGGCTCATTAATATTCATGAGCCCCGATCCTAACACTTCATGGATCTTTTAATTTATTGTAGTAAAAGAGCTATGTGGGCCCTTGCTGAGGTCACCAGGTCCTACTTAGCTGATGGGGACACCTCGACTCCCAAACTTTTCCCTGCTTGACTGCAAAGTAAGCAGTCAGGACATCAAAGGTGCCGCATTGCATGTGTGCGATCCCTGAGGGGTTGCCAAACGAGCAGCGGGAAAGTGCGGTTAGCATTCCTTGATCCCAACTGGGCTGGATAAACACACGGGGCTAATGTCTGAGGCACCAGGGATGAGCAAGAATTGGGGAAACCAGAAAAAAAAATATAACAGGCATTTAATGAGGTACTATTGAGGAGAGTAGAAATGGGAGCTAATGGGCAGAAAGATAAACCCCCAAAAATTGACAAGGGGATTACACTTTCCTCTGCCAGTGAATCTTGGCATCCACGCCAAGCAGGTTTCAAACTGGCACACTTATGTAACACCTAAGCAGTTGCAAAAATGCTTAACATTTTAAACATTTTGTCTTAGGCAATAAACTTGAACTTGAACTTGAACTTAGGCATATGACCCCCTAGCTAGCACTGGTTACCATAACATCCTAGCCTAGACAAATGCATACTATTCTAAGCAGTAAACACATTTTTAAGAAATAGTGAGCATTGTTCTAGATGTTGCACATTGTGGGGACCCATACTAGTACAAGATTTTATAGTTAATGTAGATTTGGGAACAGTTCTATTTTTGGCCACCAGGGGGCATGCACTCTCCACCAACAGTTACCAAGCCAGCAGTAACCACATCTAGACCAAGATTTGGCACCAAACACATTTTAAATGCCTAGCTACAGTAGTTGAGAGACATTTTAAGGGTCTCAATACATATAACTGTGGGGGGGTCCATGCTGGGCATGTCATGGCGTAAACAGGAGATCCCAGTGGTGCCTCCAAGATGTAACCCCTAGGTGGTGCTATCCCTAGAGTTACTACCCCTGCCTTGCAGGCCTGAACAAGGTTGAGGGGGCCTGGGTTCCCAAGATTACTTTTAAAACTGGTTCTTTTCCAAGATATTATAATAACACGGTGCCTCCACCAAGAGTTTAGCTTTAAGTGGGCTAGCTTTCACCTGGTACAGCCCCCTGGGATGCTGTACCTACCCACCATAACCATTTGCCACCCCAACACATGACCCATAAACATTTCCCCACATTTCAATACCTGGTACCATTTAGAGACTTGATCCTAAAAATATGCTCACGCCACAGAGACTCTGCAAAACAACAAACAGTTTATTTACAGGGGGAAAGGACTTAGGAATGGGGAAAAAGAGTAGAAGTTATGCATTATCAATATTTACAACATTTACAGTGAACTGGCAGTTTTAATTTGTGCTGGTGAAAACCCTCCAGCTAGATAGATATGCTGCTTGGCAAATCAGAATGTAATCACACATTATGCCAAACTTTAAGATGACCAGAGCCCTGCTATCTAACTGCATAAAATCAGATTACACCAAAATATCATTCTGCCCCCACTGGTGCCTGTCCTCATATTAGGTGGGGGCCCCTCAGTCCTAACCTCATATCTGGGTACCCAGTTACCAATGTTCCTTTAGGGTGCAAGCCTGATGGACAGTGCAGCTGTACATTGGCCGACTAAATTCAGAAGGATCTGAAGCTTGACTTGAAGGCATTAAGTATTTAAACTATATACAGTCTTTTGAAAGTATGCAGGGAGGGCCTGCATTTTGCAAGCTGAACGATGCTCAGATGTAACCAGCCAGTTACATTGGTTTGAATCCAGTTATTATTTCTGAACATCCAACAGTTACTGAGCCAGCAGTAACCACGCCTAGATCAAGATTGAGCACCCAACACATTTGAAATGCCTAGCTAGATGGCAGCCATTTTAAGGGTCTCAATACATGTAACTGGGGGGGGGGTACATGCTGGGCATGACATGGTGTAAACAGGGGATCCCAGTGGTGCCTCCAAGAAGTAACCCCTAGGTGATGCTATTCCTAGAGTTTCTACCCCTGCCTTGCAGGCCTGAACAAGGCTGAGGGGCCTGGGTTCCCAAGATTACTTTTAAAACTGGTTATTTTCCAAGATATTATAATGACGCGGTGCCTCCACCGAGAGTTTAGCTTTAAGTGGGCTAGCTTTCACCTAGTACAACCCCTGGGATGCTGTACCCACCCACCATAACAATTTGCCACCCCAACACATGGCCCAATAAACATTTCCCCACATTTTAATACCTGGTACCATTTAGAGACTTGATCCTAATAATATGCTCACACCACAGAGATTCTGCAAAACAGCAACAAATAGTTTATTTACAGGGGAAAGGACTTAGGAATGGGGAAAAAGAGGAGTAGAGGTTATGCGTTAACAATGTTTACAACATTTACAGCAAATTGGCAGTTTTGATTTGTGCTGGTGAAAACGCTCCAGCTGGGTAGATACGCTGCT
The DNA here is from genome assembly GCA_016271365.2 of Neoceratodus forsteri. NCBI lineage: Eukaryota > Metazoa > Chordata > Ceratodontiformes > Ceratodontidae > Neoceratodus > Neoceratodus forsteri. The sequence goes on along the minus strand of CM028138.1, from coordinate 137,832,359 downwards.
TTGCAAATCAGAATGTAATCACACATTATGCCAAACTTTAAGATGACCAGAGCCCTGGTTATCTTATTAACTGCATAAAATCAGATGACACCAAAATATTATTCTGCCCACATTGGTACTTGTCCTCATATTAGGCAGGGCCCCCCCAATTCCCACCTCAAATCTGGGTACCCAGTCACCAAGGTCCCTTTAGGGTGCAGGCCTGATGGACGGTACAACTGTACATTGGCCAGTTAAATTCAGAAGGATCTGAAGCTTGATTTGAAGGCATGAAGTACTTAAACTATATACAGTCTTTTGAAAGTATGCGGTTGGGGGGGTCTGCATTTTGCAAGCTGAACGATGGTCAGATATAACCAGCAGTTACATTGGTTTATGTCCAGTTATTATTTCTGAACATCCATCACATTTGTGATTTCTGGTACATTCAGCACATTTATAATCTAAACGTATTCAGCACATTTATAATCTAAACGCATTCAGCACATTTATAGAAAGTGTAACTTTTTCAACCAGGGAAGAGCATGGCCAACCTGGTCTTTTTTTTTTTTTCTAATTCTATTTTCGCTTTGCTAGGGGGAACTTTCTCCAGCATCCACCCACCCCCGGAGCTCTACATCCTGCCTAAAGCACACTACAACTTGCCCAGCACCAACCTGGCAGACCGCCCTGGCTCTGCACCCTCTGAAGTAGTGCCACCCTATCCTCCCAGGGTGCTCTATCTACAATCTAATTTGCCAGGCAGAATGGGGGGAGTGCCCGGCCTTGGAGTGTGACTTTTAGGAGCTGATGGTGCCTATCCCCACCAGCAGGAATTTTTCTTAGCTACACCTCACCTCCCTCCTCTTCAGAGTCCGGACGTGCAATGATGTCTGACAATGTCCACTGTGGCTCTGCATTCTCACTACTAAGCCTTAGAGCATAGCAGTGCCTCCGGCTTCCACTGGGGGATGCTGCAGTGCCAGGTTGTCCCTGGAACCCTCCCCAAGAAAGGAGAGCAGTCCTATGGATGCTCAATCCTCTCTCCCCCACCCACTGACCCTCAGTGGCCCGGGCTCGTTCCCGGACCCAGGTCGCCAGCGTGGCGCGAGGTGTGGTGTCCAGTGCCTCAACCCTCAGCGCTGCCAGGCCGGCAACCTGATCTCTTTTTACTTGAATACATGGGTACTTGTTCCCTAAGTTGGGGTGACCCAGTTTCTTTACATCCATATCCAGACAAATTGCTTTATCTGTACCATTTCACTACTTGAGCAACTTGAGCATTTAAAGCAGTAACTGCAAATTCAGACATGAGGTCTCAGTCCCACGTAGCACATTGCTGAAGTTCTTAGCTCCATTGGACATCTTGACCGACTATTAATCAAATACTGGACCTCCCAGGCAAAGTCAGGATGAGCCCCCGGTTCTGAGTGCTCCCCTTTCAGGCCTGTAGGCTCTGTAGCAAATAAACACATATCATCACATTTATACTTAAACTGGACCACACTGAGCCCCTTAAGGCATCTAGGTGCCACCGATGATGGGCAACGATTGAGCACAGCAAAATGCAGGGTGGAGACCAAATAACATCTTGAAACAGCTACAGTCTCTAAGGCATTGAAACATAGAAACATAGAAGTTGATGGCAGATAAGGACCGCAAGGCCCATCCAGTCTGCCCATTTCTTTTTCTACCTTATAAATGTGCCATCGGCCTTTGCTCTGTCAGTGGCCTATCTATTCATAGTCATTTGTATTGCTCCTTTATGCCTATCCCATGCCTGTTTGAAGCCCTGCACTGTATTCATAGCCACCACTTCTTGTGGTAAGCCATTCCATACATCCACCACCCTTTCTGTGAAAAGAATTTCCTCACATTCCCCCTTAATCGGCCCCCCTCTAATCTCATGCTGTGTCCTCTTGTCCTGCTATTTTTCTTATATTTAAACATGTTAGACTCTTTCACCTTGTTAATGCCCTTAAGGTGTTTGAATGCCTCGATCATATCACCTCTCTCCTCCTTTGCTCAAGGGTATACATATTGAGCTCTGTTAATCTGTCCTCATATGTCTTCTGATGCAGTCCCTGCACCATTTTGCTGCCCTTCTCTGGACTGCCTCAATTTGGTTAATGTCCTTGTGAAAGTGTGGCTCCAATACTGCACTAGTACTCCAGATGGGGCCTAACCAGTATCTTGTAAAGAGGGATTATTACCTCCCTCTTACGACTTGTGATACCCTACTAATACACCCTAACACCCCTAGCCTTACCTACTGCTTTAGAGGTCTGCTTGATGATTTCAAGTCATCAGTGATGATGATGCCCAAGTCTCTTTCTTCCTTTGTGACTGCTAGCAACTCCCTCCCAGCCTAGGTGGCTTCAGGGTTTCTCTTCCCTATGTGCATGATTTTGCACTTCTTTGCATTAAATCCCAGTTGCCACTCTTCTGACCATTTTGCTAGTTTATCCAGATCTCTTCTCATTCTGCCCACCCCATCTGGATCATCTACTCTGTTGCAGATCTTGGTGTCATCTGCAAACAGACAAGCAGCCCCAATAAGTATTTCTTTCTTTCTTGCACCGGGGGGTACAAGAGTACCCAGTCAGGCTCCTCACGGTAGGGATCTCCATCATAAAAGCTCCTGAAATCTTGAGTTCTCTCCCCACCAGCGATGAAAGTGAACAGGAAGGCACAGGGACTCAGTTCCTGTACCTTTTTTGCAGCAGGAACGGAGTTCCTGTACTTCTTTCCACTGACTCTGGAACTGAAATTCTTAAACCAGCAACATAATAACATTTTCTGGGCCTGTGACCTGAAATCAGGGTTTCCATACCAACATTTGACTTGTTCAACAGTGCTATTTTGCTAGAAATACTTCAGTATCTCTAACTGAATCTACTGGTGTCTAAATAGATAGATGTATCTTGGTACAACTATCCTTCAGATTGAGGATCTTCATTCTGCATCTCGTATTTGCCAGTGGCCGAGTTCCTGTACTTCTTGTCTACCACTTGTGCCACTGCTCACCACTGAGACAGGATCAGCTCTCTCAGAGCTGGCTTGTCAGCAAGTTGCAGGTCCACGTCTTTCTCCAATGCGGAAAGGAGGGCTAGCACCTGAAGGGGATTCTTTTGGCAACCTCCAGGCTAGCAAGTTTTTTTCTTTAACTAAATTACTTTCACTTTACTGGCAAAGAAGTCAAACCCCCCTCCTGGGTGGAGGGGCTTACACTGAATCACCAGGCCTAGTTGCATGACTAGGGGCCTGAGCCCTAACCCCTGTGATGGGCTTCCACTTGAATCTGGAAATCTGCTGAAAACACAGTCTTTTATGGGGCTCCCCTGAGCACCCTATTGGCTGAAGCTATTGGTTGCTTTGGGTCTGACTGGCTGGAAAACCTGTCAATCAGAAAAATTAATTATTCATTAGGCCTCCTCGACGTACAGTTGGATCGCTATTTTGGCACCTAAAATCAGGTCCCTACAGTTCCGCATTAGCACTGGGTAGTTTCCCATGAGCTTTGGCAAATGTCCCACAAGTCCTGGCTTAAAATCCTAGCTTTCTGTTTGGCTGTGGCTGCTCTGAAATGGCTGCTTAGCACACAGTCCCTTGGGCAGAATTAATACAGTCCCAAACAAAGTCCTGGTGCAGCCAGAATAATTATTATATTTGCCCAAATGCCCCACAGATCTATAGCCACTGGTGTGTCCTTTAAGTCACTGCCCAGTTTTAATTATTTGCTCTGTCCTTTTCCTGTCACTGCTGCTGATATTTACTGACCCCTGTTTGTAGCAGGCATGCTGTCTTATCTGAGTCCCAACATATCTGGTGCAGCCAGGTTAAATATCTTTATTCTACTTTGATCCCCCTTTCCAGCACTTTTCCCTAAGACTTACACAGCAGTTGCATGTATTTATTAACATTTATTTTACTTTTTTTGGCAGTTGCCAAAACACTGCTGCCCTGAGGGCAGAAACACCCTCATGAATATTCAAGAGGGATCGGATCTCTGGCTCATTAATATTCATGATCCCCAATCCTAACACTCCGTGGATCTTTTAATTTATTTACGTAAATGCACTCCCAGGGCCCTTGCTGAGGTCACTGGGTCACACTTAGCTGATGTGTACACCGGGACCACCAAACCTTTTCCTGCTCGACCGCAAAGTAAGCAGTCAGGAGATCCAGAACTCTGCGTTGTGTGTGCACAATCTCTGAGGCACCAGGGGTGCCAAATAAGCAAAGGGGACATGTGGTTAGCATTCCTTAAGCCTGACTGGGCTGGATTAACACCCAGAGCTGAAGTTTGGGGCACCAGGGGAGAGCAAGAACTGGGGGAACCAGAAATATAATATATAGCAGACATTTAAGAAGGTGCTATGGAGGAGAGCAGAAACGGAAAGTATTGGGCACATAGTTAAGCCTCCAAATTGGTAAGGGGGTTACAAAAACATCCAGAATTCCCAGTGCTTCAGGGTAAAAATCAGGCAGAAGCTTATATGGTTTCCACCAGCCATAAAAACCTGTTGTCAGTACATGAGAAATCTAGAGATGCAGCACTACCTTTAAGTCTTTTCATGCCTGATCACTGACAGTCTGGAGCAATAAGGAACATTGTTGCTAGGAACTGGGGAATTATCTGGTCTGGTCCAGTGCTTCAGAACTCTTGCCCCAGTCCACCCCAGATGACAACTAAGAGAGCCAAGAACTTGGCCGATAATCTAACACACAGCCTACAACCAAGTACTGAATGACCAAGTACATGGCTAGCAGATTTGCCTAAAGTTTAGGTGCAGCAGGTACAAGTACTGTCCAGTTACGAGCAAGATTACCCATTTAATCAGTACTAATACCTGAAAAAACTTTTGGAGTCAGGCACTTCATCAATTGTGATTCAAATCACATTGTGTACTTAGCACATTGCAGCTGTGGAGCCTTTTATGTAGGCAAAACATCTAGGGTCTTTAAACTATGTATAGGGGAACATATGAGGGCAATATAAAAGAAGGAGAAACATAATGCACATGCATTACATGTTTATTCCCAACCTGACCCAGAGAACCACAGTTTTAAATTCTGTGGAGTGGAAAAAGTAAAACTGTGTAGACAGGGAGTGGATCTTGAAACCTTAATTCTGAGAAGAAAAGCAATGTGAATCGTCCAATTGGGTGGGCAGTCTCTGCCAGGATTAAATGTAAAAATAGATGTAATGCAGCTAATTAAGAAATGCTCAAATCTTATATTGTTTATGCTATGCCATAATTTTATTGCTTTTATGCATCATCTGTTTCTGTCTCTCTCTCTCTCTATGTTCATTTCTTAGTGTTTACAAGTTAACAGGGCTAGTTAAATGGAGAAAAGGGTAACTAACCATGAGGAGGGGCGGCAGACCACTAGCCATGTATATTCTTGAGACCATATGAATAAATTAGCAGTGCAGTTGAGCTTCTTTTCTCCCTTAATTATAAGTATTGCTATAAATATGTAATCAAGATTCTGCCTACTCTTTGGGTATGAATTTATATTTGTGTAGCACTGTACCTTTAAAATTGTCTGGCACTTGCATGGTTGCACTTTAAATGTGGGTCTCCTCCTTGCATCTAGGACCATTTGAGAAAGCCTCAGTGGTAAACTGGTCAAGTTCTCAGTGGGGTATCTAGTCCACCACTGGTAAGGTAATACTTTATAAATGTGTATGAATTAACAATTTTATGTTTGTGCAATTAATGTAATATAGCTGTTGAAGTCTGGTGCCGATGTCTTTTTGACCTTTGTTCAGTCTGTTTATCTGGCATGGACCGTTAGTGTGGAGAAGCGTTTTGCTTTACAGGAGCATATCAGCTTAATATCTTAATACAGCATAGTGGGTTAGAGACATGGGGAATGAATTGCAATAGTGGGTGGGGAGATGAGTACTGACATGGGGACTGAATTGCAATAGTGGATGGGGAGTTGAATATAGCAATGTTGTAAAACAGATTTACCTTCTGCATTTGTCCAGAGTGGCATATAAACCTTCTGAGATAAGAAAAGTAAGGTTTATAGGAGTTTGAAAGGAGTGGTGGGTGGGGGGATCTTTATCAACAGATACAAGCAGCAATTGAGGTAACGGGCTCAATTCTCAAAGCCCTGGAAATGGTGCAAGGTGCCTGCGCCAAACGTAAATGGCACAAGTGGCACCTTGCACCTGAAACTGCCCTTGGAGCTATTCTCAAAGGCAGCATATGTCAACTGCAGGCTGCCTGCCCCAAACGCGACTTGCGCCTCCCATAGACCAAGAATGGGCTGCGACCTGGTGCTAGGGGACATGTGGCAGATGCAAGCTGCCACATACCTGAATGTGGAATTCACAGAACTCACCTTGATGGTAAAATACTAAGTACCCATAGACCGGCCAGGGCTGTTCTAAGGGTACTTAGAAAATCACCTCTGGGAGAGTAACAATGTTCTGCTGTCCCCCCCCCTCCCTGATCATTGATGTCCCAGGTATAGGTACTGGTCTAGTGACCCCTCTTCCTGAACCCAATCTCACCTATAGTTTAAATAAATGTATAAATTCCCGATCCCTGGTGGTATAGTGACCCCCTCACTGAACCCCTGTCTCACCTGTATGTTAAATAAAAGATTACATCCCCAAACCCTGGTGGTAGAGTGCCCCCCTCCCCAAGCCCAATCTTGCCTGTATAATAAATAAAAGTTTAAATCCCCAATCCCTGGTGGTATAGTGACCCCCCCTCCCTGAACCCCTATGTCCTCAGTAGTAATACTATACAGCACTCCCCATTCACTGGTGGTCCATTGCCCCCCACCCTAGCAGGTTGTGCCTACCACCCCACTCCCCCCCATTCCATGACAGAGCTGGGGACTGGCACAGCCCTCCTCACATCTCCATGGCTGGCCCCTGACTGAACTCTCACTTTTCAGGAGGCGCCTGTGACAGTTCAGTCAGGGGCCGGCCACGAAGTGTAAGTGAGGATGTGCCAGTACCGCCTGCTCTGTCATGGGATGGGGAGCGGGAGGCAGGCACAACTCTACTGAGCGGGGGCACTGGACCACCAATAAATGGGAGTGCTGTATAGTATTATTACCAGGGCATTGCGGTTCAGGGATGGGGGTCACTATACCATCTGGGATCAGGAGTTTAAACTTTTTTTTAAGATATGGACAAGATCAGGATTGGGGAGGGGGGTCACTACACCACCACCAGGGATTGGGGATTTGCACTTTTATTCAAAATACAGGTGACAGCGGGTTTGGGGAGGGGATGGGAGGGTCACTGTCCCTCCAGGGATCTAAGCTGTTAATATTTATTTATAATCAAGCATAATTGGGGACGGGGGGGACACTAGCCCACCAAGGACAAGAGTGATGCACTGCGGCCCTGGGCTTGTGGCCAACCCTCCCAGTGTGCCCTCTGTTTGGTGCACCATCACAGTTGCTGCAAGGCATGGGACTTTGCCGCTGGGACCCTGCCAGTTAAAGAATGGGGAGCAGGGTCCCTGGCACACCCGGCTTCAGCACAAGCTGCCGTTTGCTGCAGCTTGCGCTGTTCCAAGCTGGCTTTGAGAATCAAGCCCATCATGTTTATCAGTCCAGTGCTGAGAGAAAATCAAGTTTCAGAAAGTAATGTATTACTTTCTAGTTAAAGAAAACTTACTGGCTATGGTATAGCACAAATTAGAAACATGGCATTTGCTGGCAAATAAAGGCCACTTGGCCCACCTAGAGTGCCCATTTTTCCCTGCCTATAGTATCACCGCAGATCCTACTTGATGTCTGGCCCGTTCACCCACTCCCTTCCCTTTCCTTAAGATTCATTTATACCTATCCCATGCATTCTTGAACCACACCACTGTTTTCATCCCCACCACCTCCACTGGAAGAATGTTCCAGGAATCCACCACTCTTTCAGTGAAAAAGTACTTTCTCACATCTCTCCTGAATCCACCCCTTCCAGCTTCATATCATGCCCACTTGTCTTTGAGCACTTTTTTTGGAAAAAATACTTCCCTCCTTGACCTTATCTATCCCTGTGATGTATTTGAAGGGCTCTATCATATCCAGCTCTCTCCCTCCTCTCTTCCAGGGTGTATTTATTTAGGTCCTTAAGTCTCTCCTCATAGAGCTTGTTGCAGATCCTGCACCATTTGTGCTGCCCTCATCTGAACTGCCTCCACTCTGTCTCTTTCTTCTGGATATGTGATCTCCAAAACTGGACACAGTACCCTGGGTGGGGTCTTAATACTGACCTATACAGAGGCAATACCACCTGGATCTTTCTGCTAGTGATACCCCTCCCTATGCACCCCAGTATCCCACTAGCCCTTCTAAATGCTGTGTCACACTTCCTGGCCACCTTTAGGTCATTTGATATGATCACCCCCAGGTCTCTTTCGTGCTTTGTGGTCATCAGTGCCACTCATCCCATTTTGTACTCTGCCCCTAGAGTTCTGTGCTCCAAATGCATTACTTTGCACTTTTTCATGTTGAAACTCAGCTGCCATACCCTTGAACACTCCTCGAGTTTTCTCTGGTCTCTGTTAATCCTTTCTGCCCCCACTGGAGTGTTCAAACAATTGAAGATTTTGGTGTCATATGCAAAGAGGCAGGCCTTCCTGTCCAGCTCCTCTGCAATGTCACTTATAAAGACATTGGAGAGGACCAATACCAGCACAGATCCCTGAGGCATCCCACTGGTCACCCTCACTCTCTCTGGGTGAACTCTGTTTACCACCACCCTATGATGCCTATCCCCTAACCAGTTTCCTACCCAGTTTATCACCTGTGGACTCACTCCTAAGCTACCCAGCTTGCCTACTAGCTTACTAGCCTCTTGTGTGGAACAGTGTCGAAAGCCTTACTGAAAACTAGGTAGGCCATGTTCACCTAATAAAAACAAACATATTCAAAATAAGGCACAGAGCATGCCTTCAAAAGTTAAATATTAAGATGTTCACATAAATTATTATAAATTCACAATTAATGTAACACTTAAGATTTGTTTTAAATTTATGTTGTAACCTCCATCCCTAAAGCAGCTGTGTAACAAAAAAATTCAACAACATGAACAGCTGTAGGTGGTTACTGGCACAGGCAGTCCTAGCAATCCTCTCCCATTGTCCCATCATGCAGCTGTCATACTAGTTTGAGTCTTTTGCAGTGCTCCAGTTCTATTACTCTGCTTCCAGTTTTGCTTTCCATGGACTGGCAAGTCTAGAAGTACCACTCAGATCTCCTGTCTATTGCAGATGATGACTGGGCTGGTGTTCATACTCTAACATGTGCTTTACATGCCACTCAGTTACAGGCAAAGGTCTTGGTCCTGTCACTGCTGTCCCATTCCTACCACACCTCTGGGCCAGGTTACTTTTCTCTGATCAACCTGCTACCCTGCATGAGCTCCATATAGGCTCCAGTAATCCAAACTGAAGATGCCACAGGCCCCTGACCAGCAAGTCCAATCAAGTAGGCACCACCTGGCTTGTTCCAACCTCCTCACTCTGTCAATCACTGTGTGTGTTTGTTCACTGTATGCCATTGTTGTGCACAACACTGGTCTCCCATATTTCCCAGGGATACTCAGTCAAGATATGCAGGTGGTGCTAAGGTTCAGCAAATTTTGGATTGTCCCCAACCCAGTGACCACTGATGCCCCTCATCGTTGGTGGCCCTGTCCACTGATCTGCTCAGTCCTGGTATAATTGAGGCATAGGTTAGGAAGCATAGGCAAAACAGGAGAAGTTGCAAAATTTGCAAGTAGCATTTTATGATTATCAAAAACAATAAAATAAAAAATAAAATTGTGCAGAATAGCTTTTGATACAGGCAGTTCAAACAAACATATGTTCTTCGTCTGAGAGTCTCTTTATAATCTCCAGCTCTCTCTATTTCTAAACAAAGCATTGCTCTCTTTTTATAAGATGTTTTCCCTGCAATAAAATTCTGTATCCTGTTCTTGTAAACTGCACTACAGTACCTGTGTTCCACATTATGTATTAAAACATTGTCAATTTCTTTCCTGTGACAGTCTAAAGAGTACTTTAGTCTCCTTAACAGGTGCAACCAATTAAGACTGCCTTTCCCAGGGCTGATTTCCTGCTGATAATTCTATAACCAAACTTGTGGAGGCCAAAATGCACCTCAAGGTAAGCCCCCTCTGTTCCAGATAAACCCAAGTAGCTTTCTGCATTCATTTGAGCAGTATAACTATGAACATTTGTGAACCAAGGGATCTCAGTTTCACATACAGATTCACAAATGTTTTGAAACCACAAATAAGCAATGGAAGAAAAAAAGAATAGCAACATCAAGTGAAGGAAGGGAGATAACGGGGACATTTTGGGACCTTCAGAGTGGCCAATTCCTAGGTGTCACAAGGAAAATTTGATTGTGCAATCAGACAGGTAAGAGCTACAATTGAAGGATAGGAGATGATAGACTAGATCCTTGCTTTTACCTCCCTCTGCATAACACATGGGATATGGTCTCTTCTCAGCCCTGATACACCTGGCAAATGGAAACTGGGACATACACACTGATCAGCGCTATAGCTGGTCACAGTTGATCACATGCATGTCTAGTATATACATATATCAATGAATAAAGATATAGTACATGCAGAATGGTCCTTTAAAAATCAATTGATTTGAAGAACAAACTCACAAATACCATGTGATATGTGGGCATATAATGATACAGAACTAGCAAGTGGAAGTCATCATCTAGTTGTGGAGTTAAGAAAATGATATAATGATATGTACAGGCTGTTTTTTGTTTTTCAGAAATGACCCAGATTGGAGATGTTAGGCACTGAGGATTGTGTGGTGCCACCAGGCACTGGGAGTGTTAGGTCAGGGGATAGAACTCCAAATACTGGGATCATGAGGGGGTACCACTAGACTACCAAGGAAATACATTGTGCTTATTTATACATGGAGCCAGTGAGGGAGGTACCAGTTCAATATGTTGCAGTACAAATCATGCATGAAAAACAGCAAGGTCAAAACTGCTAAAAGCAAAATGGGTAGAGGGACAGAATAGCGAAGATAAGTTACCACTATCCCTATAGCTACAATATATTGCTTTTAGGGGAAGAGGCAAAAGCCTCTGGTTGGGAGTTTGCTGCTGAGCAGCTGCTGTGGCTCAGAGGCTAGAGCCACAGATGTGAAGGGCAGTGGAGTGTCAGTGTCCTGGGGTTCAATTCACCATCCTGGGACATCTGGTTATCTGGTTTTGTTTTTTTATTGTCTTGTGTTCCTTTCCCCTCCTCAAGAATCCTCCCCCCGATGTTTCTCCTCATCCCCAAGTTTCATCCCCTCCAGAGATAGTTATTTTATTGGGGGGTCAGGGGCACAGCCCCCCCAAAAAAACATACAGCATGTGTGTTTTGTGTGGTGTTTTGAAGGCAACGCTGGTTGTTTTGGTAGTGCTCCTTGTTTTGCTGAGTGCTACCTTTGTTTTAGGATTTTGATTGCGCATTTTTTGACTGCGCTGTAAATGATGGTGAAATGATGATCATGTGCCATGAGAATAGGGTCCATTAAACTACTAGGGATAGACTGTACATTTTGATTATACAAGGCTGTCCTTTCCAAGTACACAAAAATCTTGTGCCAGTTTCCCAATAGTAAAAATTTTATAAAGTGGTGTACTCACAGTTTGCAGATCATTATCATTCTTACAGATTCATCTGAATACACATTCTATTTTCTACATGAGGAAATAAATGGGTTTTGTTTTGAAATCAGATTTCACCCTTTATCTAGTGTGTCTGTGTGTTTGTGTAAAACTGACCCTCCCACAGCTTCTTAACATTCTTGTATGCTGAGTGAATGGGTTGTAGTGTGCAGTGTGATGGACTGGAAGAATATCTGAACAGGAGAAAAGGTAACTTTTTTATGGATGGCTGACAGTGAGCTGTGAGATGTGAAGGAATGATATTAGGAGAGATTCTAAAAGGTGGGTTGGATCATATAGATGCATCATGTGGTCCTCTGTGGGGCTGGCCACTTTTACATGGTACAGAGGCTAGGCAAAGCCATTCCATGTCATTGTTACTGAGAGACCATCATTAAGTTCATCATGCACGCAAGTGCAGACAAACTTACTAATATGAGAGTTGCTAAACAGGGGTGTGAGGGGTGCTAGCCCAATGACCAGCGGTGCTGCTGGGGCCAGTTTGTGGCCAGCAAATCAGCAGGCAGTGTCCTGGTAACACCGTTTTGCTGAGGGGGCTGGTTTCGCCAAACATTTCAAAGGACAGAGCCGATGCTTGAAATGCAAGCCTTTCAGCTACAGCTCAGTGTGTCTCTCAATCTCTCCTGATTAAACAATTTCCCTGTTGCTGCAGCTCAGCATGTCTCTCCTGGTTAAACAATTTCCCCATTACTGCAGCTCAGTGTGTCTCTCCTGGTTAAATAATTTCCCCCAGTCCCTGCAGCTCAGCATGTCTCTCCTGGTTAAACAATCCCCTGGTCCCTGCAGCCCATAGTGTGTCTTTCCTTATTAAACAATCCCCCAGTCCTTGCAGTCCAATAGTGTGTCTTTCCTCGTTAAATAATCCCCCAGTCCCTGCAGCCACGTAGCATGTCTTTCCTCATTAAACAATCCCCCAGTCCCTGCAGCCCCGTAGTGTATCTTTCCTCGTTAAACAATCCCCCGGTCCCTGCAGCCCCGTAGTGTATCTTTCCTCGTTAAACAATCCCCTGGTCCCTGCAGCCCCATACTGTGTTTTTGCCTGGTTAAACAATTTCCCCTTTTCCCTTTCCAGCACTAGGTTGCCCACTACCAGGGATCAGATTGCACCCCCCTTCCTCATCTATATCTGTAGCCGACATCGAGGTGCACAATCTCCTTGTCGGCATCACACACACACACACACACACACACATATATACACACACAAACTATTGTAATTTCTGGCACACTGGGAGCCCACCCCAATGTGCCTACATTTATAGGGTTTTTTTTGTTTGTTTTACCTGTAAATGAAGAAAACCTTCCCTCACTGTCTTTTTTTTTATTTCACCTGCAAAAATGAAAACGGTCCCTCATTGTCTCCCCCATGCCTCTACCCCATCCAGACCCTCCCTCTATGCACCCACCTCCCCTTACCCCCTCCTTACCCTCTGAGGTCAGCGGATGTGATCTTCTGCAGAGTGGGACATGTCTGCACTCTTCAAAGCTGACTGGCAAACTGAAAGAATTCAAGGTAAGTCGTGTGACGGGAATCATTGGGAGTTTCAACTTACCTTGACATCTCAGCCATTTTTAAGAGTTTGGGGCCCAAATTTTCAAGTAGTTTCTATGCACACTCATAACTACTTAATCAATTTTAAATATTTTCTCTTCAGATTTTCAACACTGTCATTTTATTGCACCTCTTTCTGAACAGTATAGTTGTCATTTTTTACATTCTGCCTAAAATGTGTTTTCGCACCAGTTGTGCAGAATGGCGCAGTTACTGTGTGAAATCCACTTTCAGGATGGATTAACAAAATCACAGGGCCACTGTTTATGAGGGTAGGTCCCAAAAAGACCATGTTGAAAATTTGGTGAAAAAAATTACAAAAAATGACTGCGTTATGGGTGTGCATTGCACAGTTTCTATGCATGCTCGTAACTGCCAATTTCTCATATTTTCACTCAAGATTTTCAACATTGTCATTTTTTCACACCTCCTCATGAACAGTACAACTGTCATTTTTCACATCCTGCTCAAAATGTGTTTTAGCACCTGTGGAGCCGAATAACGCAGTCACTGTGCAAAATCACCTTTTGGGATTGAGTAACGAAATGATAGTGCCACTGTTCCTGAGGTGGTGTCCCAAAATTGTCATGTTGAAAATTTGGAGTGAAAATACCAGCAAACATCTGGGTATTATGGTTTCCAACTGTAACCCCCCCCACCCTGTAGAGACTGACAGGCATTGGGTGTGTGCCTTGGGATTATCGACCTTAATGTCACACCATTCCACACCCACCATGCAGCCAGTGACAGGCATCAGGGTGAGCCTTGGAATCTTTGGCTCAAACATTCACCCCATTCTCCTATATTGCACCCATCTCATCTTATTTCGTTATGGAATGGGGTGAGTGTAAGTGCAGAAGACCTCAAGGCACACCATGACACTTGTCAATGTCTGCAGGGTGGGGTGGAATAGCATGAGCATTACGGCTGATGACCCAAAGGAACAACTGTAATGCCTGTCAGTCTCTGTAGGGTGGGGGTGAGGTGTCAGGGTTGAAAACCTTAATGCCTCATTAAAAAAGTAAATCAGGGAAGAATATTTGATGTCACCTACAGTACCTTGATTTCAGCAAAACCTTCGATAACATCCAACATAGAAGGCTGATTTATATAATGAGTAGTCTGGCAATGGTGCACAAGCTGATAAACTGGGTTAGAAACTGGCTGATCGACAGGAGGCAGAGGGTGCTGGTAATGGGATCCAATCTGGGGAGAGGGGGTAGCCAGTTTGATACCTCCGGGATAAGTTCTGGGACCAGTTCTGTTCAATGTCTTTATTACAGACATTTCGGAAGGGCTAAAAGCAAAGGTCTGTCTACCTGTTTGTAGATGACACCAACATCTGTAACACAGTGAATACTCAAGAAAGGGTGGAGAAAATAAGCAGGGACATGGAAAGGCTTACAAAATGGCCTGAGGAGTGGCAAGTGAGGTTCAATGCAAAGGAGCCTAAATAATGCACCATGAAGAGGGAAACCTGTGGGGAGTTACAGGATGGGGAGGAGGTGCTGATGATCACCAAGAAAGAAGGGGACCTAGGAGTTATCAGTTCTGATGACTAAAAGGTGTCAAAGCAGAGCATGTATGTTGCAAGGGCAGCTGTTACCTTGCTGGGATGCATAGGCAGAGGTATCACTAACAAAAGGCATGAGGTGGTGATGCCATTGTATAATGCACTAGTGAGGCCTCACCTACAGTACTGTGTGCAGATCTGGAGGCTGCAAATGTGCAAGGATATCGACAGGGTGGAGCCAGTCCACAGAAAGGCAACTAAGATGGTACATGGCTTGCAACACAAAACATATCAGGAGAGATTAAAAGAACCTCAACAGGTACTTATTGGACGAAAGGAGGGAGTGGGGGGACATAACAGATAAATTCAAGTACCTCAAGGGCATAAACAAGGTGCAGAGGTGGACATCTTTCAATACATCAAATGTTCGGCATTGACAAATGCTTGTTTTTATACCCCCCCCAAAAAAAGAAAAACGTCCATCATTGTCCGCTGTGTAACCCCCCCTCCCCTAAACAGTATACAGACACTGGGAGTGCCCAATCCCCCAGTGTCCTCATCTGTCTGTTCATTGTTATCCACTGTGTAACCCCCCCCAACAGTACACAGACACCGGGGGTGCCCACTCCTTCCCCACCATGACACCAGTGTACACGACAAACCTTTGGCATTGGCAAATGCTGTTTTTTTTTGATTTTGGTATGATGTGCATTAACTAGCTTTCAGCACTTATATTTGCTCTTTTTCTGACTTTTTTTTTGTTTAATTTATTTTAGTCTTTGGTAACCAGGCAAGGCCCACTAGGCACAAATGCCTGTTTTCAGGGGTGACCTGGGAGCACTTACTCAGAGTCACACAGTATGCAAGTGGAGGTTGTGAGAATCAAACTCAGGTCTGGTCAGCTGGATGTGCCAAGCTCGTTCACACCTCATTCCTCTAACCTCTAGGCTATACTGCCAGCCCAAAAAAAGCCTTAAAGCTTAATCTATATGTTTTTCATTGACATTTGTGACTACTCTGAATTAAGGCTGGCAGTATAACTTAGAAGTGACAGTAACAAGCAGTAAATGAGTTTGGAACATGCAGCAGACCTAGGGTTTGATTCCCACAACTTCCTCGTGCATACTGTGTGACCCTAAGAAAGTCACTTAACCTCCCCAGCACTCCTGAGCCACCCCAGAAAACAGACTTTGTGCGTAGTGGGCCTTATCTAGTTACCAACAAACTAAAAAAAAAGCTAAATGTCAAGTCAGCTGACTGTTATTTTAAGTGCCAGCTTCATTATAGCCCACATATTTATTACTTATGAGTATTACGTGGGAAGAAGAGAAATAATACTTGCTTATCATGTAAGCCACTATCAAATGCCGAAAGGGACAGCAGTCAGATAAGCTGATTATTCCATGCTACCTCTAGGACTGGCTTTCATTAAGAAGATTAGACACGTCTAAATGGCAACTAAGATATTCATAGAGCTTGTTGGATATCACAGTCTGACATCACTGTGACAAAAGTAATGCTGGTGGCAATGAGAATTAGAGGTTAAGTTACATAACTATTTCATTAAATTTTACAGCATATGAGTTTTTGAAAATGAAATTAATCAGTGGCTGTGGCTTGGCAGCTGACAGGATATCTGCCTAACAAAGGTGTAACCTTGCATACTTCCTCTGCACACATGCGTGCAGAAAATTCAGAGTGACACCAGAAATTTCACACTGGCTTAGAAAAACTGTGAAATCATTGATCAGTGACAGCAATGATCTAAGTCCTCAGAGGCTGGCCTGGTAGGCTTGGAGCAATGGGAGAGGGAGGGAGGATAAGCAAGCCAGCAGCTCAGCAGTCCCTCTCACATATACAGAGCCCAATGCAAAGAGTAGATTGGACAGTTACTGTCCACACGTGTGCCAGTGCCGCCAACCAGTCCCTCAGATTTTCCCACTAACCACTCACACGCTAATGGTCTTTCTGCATAGCAGCTTGTTGTGAGTGGTAGTGAGGTGAGGTGGTCAGCATCAACAGTCAACTTCGTTATCATTCTTCAAATCGATGAGCTGTCTGGGACATTCCAGTTTGGTGCTGCTGATTTATGAAAGCCACCAGTAATGTGAACAGCTTAATCTGAGATCCTTCAGGTATCTCACTGTTTTTTTCTCATGTAAATGTTGGATCAGTCAGGTTGGGTCAGGTGGTGGGGGTGAGGTAGTTAGCATCAAACTTATGGCCCAAACCTAAGTGGAAAAGCTGGGATTTATTTATTTTATTTAGTTTTTGTTTACTGGGTGAGTGCACTAGACAAGAAACTTTGTTTAATTTCAGGCATGACCTGGGAGAGTTGCATACAGAGTTACAGTTATATACAGAGTTACATACAGAGGCAATAGCAAGTCAGGAGTCAAATAACATCACATTATTTAGTGCAAGGAACAAGACTAGAAACGATATCTCAGTATTACAGCAAAACAGGTGGTGAGCAGTTACAAATAGGGGAAACAACAACTGAGGAAGAAATCATACAGTGCGTGTTTTAGGGCATGGGTTAGCATATGGGTTCAATATGGCATCTGATAAGGTAGTGCAAGACCCCCTGAGAAACAAATGGTCACAACCAGAGAGAATAAACCATCCCACATTAAAATGTGGCATACAGATAAGGAAAGTGCTTTAGATGTGGGAGAGCTATACTAGGCGGGTGCTCCAGTGATTAGAGAACATGTGCATCTATCAGTTCCCAAGAGGTAGGTACATAGCTCATTTTTGAACACCTGGTGCGATTTGGAGAGCCTAATAGATGAAGACTGGGTATTACAAAGCTTGGGGGTCGATGCTACAAAGGCTTGTTCATCCATTTTCGTGGCACATTTAGGTATACTCAGGCAAGACTTTTCTGCTGACCTAAGTGGATAAGCTTGTTTTGTTTGATGTAACAGGCAGGCCAGCACCTCCAATGTGCCAGCTCTAATGATGGAATCAATTGTACATCCTGAGGAGTAAGCGCAATAGGGAACCATCCCAACAGGTTCATCTTTGTCACTCTCCTCGGGGTGCAGTTGCTTCTCATAGGCCTTTCTGATTATGGCATGAACATGCTCCATGGCAAGCTCCTCTCCCTCCTAAAGGAGAGGAACTGCCTCTGGGAAAAGGCCTTAAACTCAGGTAGCAAGCATGACCTACAGTGCTACAAAACGACTAGAAATCGGTGCACCAAACTTATCAGTCTTGCAAAAGCTGATTTCCATAAAACCAGCTTAACAATGGATGGGGAGATGGACAGAGGTTTTGTGACAACATCAAGTACATCCTTGGTAAAGATCAAAAGCAGTACCCTAAGATGCTCAACATTAATAACTCATCCTTCTCAGATCTGCTAGTCATTGCTGATGCCTTTAACCAGGCCTTTACAGACCTGTCCTCAGTGCTGCCTCCAGACTACCTTCTGCCTGTGGAGGACCAAGGTTGCGCCAACCTGCCCATAACTAACCACCCAACCTTCTACTTTAAGAAGGTGACAGTGAAGGAGGCCATAACAATGGTCAGGAAAGCCCTAGGCAAAACCAGATTGGGGAGTGACAGGCTAGACATGAAGTTACTATCTCTCACCCTTGATGTTCTTATCATGCCCATAACAATGCTATTTAATAAATCCTTGGCTCTAGCTCAATTTCTGGAGGTATGGAAGCAAGCCCTGGTAACTCCAGTGGACAAGAATGGTGACAAGGTGCTGGTGTCAAACTACAGGCCAATATCTATCCTCTCCCCACTATCCAAAGCTTTGAAAAAATCGTGGCAAGTCGACTCACAGAATACCTCAATAAGTACAATCTGTTCTGTCCAGACCAACATGGTTTCAGGCAAAATCACAGTACCAGCACGGCACTGCTGGAATACACTGACTATGCACACAAGGCGCTGGATGAAGGCAAATTGCTGGGGTCCATCTTCATGGACCTCACCAAAGCCTTCGACACCATCAACCACCTTCTACTAGTACTCTAACTCCAAAAACTGGGTGCGGCACCTAACACCCTGAATTGGTTCAGTGACTACCTAACACACAGGAGCCAGCGAGTCAAAATTGGGCAGACATTATCCAGCTCCAGAGATGTACTCCTAGGAGTCCCTCAAGGATCAATTCTAGGGCCCCTGCTTTTCAGCCTCTTCGTAACCAACCTACCCACAGCCTAAGACACCAAGCCTATCCTGTATGTGGACGATGCCGTGCTGCTGAGCAGCAGCACCTCTCAGGTTGCATTACAAACAGAACTACAGAACTCTTTCAATAAACTTGAAGACTGGTTCAGTAGCCATAAGTTGCTACTAAATTACAAGAAAACCAAGGCCATGCTACAATCCAGCTCCTACAACAAACGCAGGCATGCTCCCCTCGTAATCACCAATAAGACTGGTGAGCAGATTGAGCAGGTGCGCTTGTTCAAGTACCTTGGAGTCACCATTGATGACTTTCTCACTTATACGCACCACGTAGGCTCTCTTGTCAGAGTGGTAAACACAAAGATCGGGGTCCTGTATAGGTGTAAGAAATCCCTCACCTCGGAAGCACTCCGAATCTCATTCTCCAGTTCCATACTCTCCACGATAGACTACAGGCTGGTGGTCTATGGAGCTGCTACTGATACAGTGCTCAAAAGGGTCCAAATTGCACTCAATAAGGCATGCCACCTCACCCTGTGTGCAGATCTCTACACTCATACTTGTACCTTGTATGAGCATACAAACTGACTTAACCTAAAAGACAGGATCAAATACCAAACTTGCCTCCTGGGAAAGAACGCACTCTTTGGAAAAAACACACCCTGTATAGGAAACCTGCTCGAGGCTTGTCTCTCATCACACATCACCAGAGGGAGGAAGAATGTGAGCACTGTCCATACCATTCCGCTGAACCTCACTAGGGCAGCGAAATTTCTCCTATCGGCCCCCCCTCTGGATAAATGAACTCCCGATGAAATTTCAAACAAACAACAGCCTGTCTCAATTCAAAGCAGGCCTTAAAGAGCACCTAATGTCTAGCTCAAAATGCACCTGCTTCTCAGGCCCCACTTGATAGACAGGCCTACCCCCAAGGTAGCACCCAGCAGGGCTACTTAGAGAACCCTGCCTCCATTCCAGCCTAGCCAAGGGCTTAAGTAAGCTATCAGTCCTCTTTAAATGCTCTTGGTGCTGCCCCTCCCTAACCACCCCAACACACACACACACCCTACTCGACAAAGCCCTCTGGAACTGCCCCCATCACAGCCCCCCTCCGTTTCACTATCCCCACCTCTTACTCTCTGCGGTAGGTTCAAACCCAATCCCCCTTGTTTCACTGTCACCTAGCCTCTCACCGTCTGGGATAGCGTTAAACCCTATGCAGTTACTCTGCCATAGTCTATCAACGGATTGGAGGTTTTGAGGGGTGTGCTACCTAGGGCAACCAATTAGAAATAGCTTAGTATTCTATTACAACTGCTCTGTTTTTTTCCTATTTGTCTAATTCTCATGTAATCGCTCTTTAATGCCTAATGATCAGGCCTCTGTAACCACTGAATATGTGTATTGTCTTATTGTCCACCCTGATGTGGAACCTTTGTAAAAAAGCTCAAAGGTCTTCCCAAAATACTAATTAAATAAATAAAATAAAATGCTGGGATATCCCAGCCTTCTTTCACTGCCTCGCCTCACATAGCTGGGCAAGGTGGACAAACATATGTATGTTGGTACCAGTTAACACTGGAATCCTATTGTACAGGTCAGAGGGATGACACACTAGGGCTAAAGCCTCCATGGGATCTCTTACACCTGCCACAGAGGAGGGAAAAGTCAACCATAAGACAACAATAAGGTAGCATAGATAAGGGTATGACTTTTCACTTAGTCCCCATACATGAAGGCCATTGAACAGTTGTAGTGGGTAGTTAGATAAATGTTGGTCATACCAGTCTTTTAAAATTATTTTGACTTGAGACCCACTGTCTAGTACTGCTTTAAAAGGAATTCCTTCAATGTGCACAGCAGTTTCCATGGATGGGCTGACCAACTCTGACCAGTCCAGAGGGGTATTTGCAGGAACTGCAGGAATTAAAATGAAAGACTTGCCACAAATGAGTTGTGTCGAAACTGAGCCAGGGCTCCACTGGAATTACTTTACCTTGAGTGTTTTTCTGCAAGCAGCCTATCTCTCACCCTGGCTGGGTCCTCCTGGGATCAGCACTCCATCTTTTGGTGACCATCTTTTCCACATTTGTAGCAAAACACTCCTTCTCTGGGTTGTCTCGGCTGTGGCATTTTCTCAGAGGTGGGTCTCCATTCATGGCTAGGGAGCTATGCAGAACTCGTATTTGAAACTTGGGCAGTGGCACTGACAGCAGTGGGTACTTGCTGAGTCTCTCTCCCTCCTTGTCAAACCTGGGGTTGTACATTATGTCTCATCAATTCTTTTACCATGGTGGACAATTCACTTATTCGATTCTCCAGACTGCCATCTACAAGGGGAGTCTGTGCATGCACTACTACTGCCATAGCAGATGCATTCTGGCAGGTATCTTGGCCTTTACTGGGGCAAGTCTTAGTTATTGCACCAGTTTTCAGCTCTTGTGTTTCGACTGATGGTGCACTATCAGTGACTTGTGTGACAGCCACAGATGCACAAGTGGGCCCCCATTGTGCCCCTCTTTGCTCAATCTCCCGTACTTCCTTCATCAATATGCTATTGGGGGGGGTGGGTCCTTTCGGCCTGGCAGCCGCAACTTGAGCAACAGTAGATCAGAATAAGGAGCAGACTTAAGTATCTGATTCAACCTGATTTAGTTCAGTTCACCTGGGGCCACACCTCCTTTACTGAAGCATTTCTGTACAGTTTTTTCAAGGTGGGGTATATACACAGATAAGGGCTCTGCTGAACATTGTTGGGTTGTTTTGAACCTCCAAAGAAAGTCCTCACCTGATTCAGGGCTCCCAAATACATCTTCCAAGGTGGCTAAATAGTCTTGAGCAGAAGTCTTTGGGTTACCAGCTCGCCCAGAGCGAACAGTGTCCAGAGCCGGATCTCCACGATTTTCACTTATCCTTTTTCTCTTCTCTGCTTCTGTATACTGTCACTCTTGGACCAGGCGGGAAGCATAGTCTATCCAAGTCTCTAGATTATCTTCCCCCTGGGGTGTGGGAATGGTACCAGAGGACATTTGTAGTCTGCAGTAAGAGTCATGGCCAACTGAGGGCACAGGCATAGGTACAGGCACAAGTGTAGGTGCTGGGGCCAGCATTGGGGCCAGTGCAGATGCGGGAGCTGCTGGTGGTAAAGGGGTAACTGCAGATGTAGAAGCAGGTCCCAGGGAAGGGGTAGCTTGAGGGGTTTCAAACCACATTTTTACATCCTTGAGGGTTTGGTCCCCTGCCTGCAACAGTTTGGTAAGCTTGTCTTTCAGCTCTTCAGTTTTTGGGGGAATTTTCAGACATGGGCATCGCACTGTACATATGTATGACCCTCCCTATTAATCTGGGCTTAACAGACACAGTCTCAAGTCGCACTCCAGAGAGCTCTATTGGAAGACTACATTCCACTATGGCCATTAAACTTTGGGTAGCCCGGTCAGTATGGCGGGCCTTCACCACAGCTTTACCAAGGCATTTAACTTTACCTAAGGCTCCCTCAAGTGTAGCTCTGTTAGTGCCCACGGGAAGGTACAGTAACAATATGACCTTTTGGGGGTCAACCTCCTCTGCCTCACACCAGTCAAGCAAATATTGCACAGACATGTTAACATCAGCAATTTCAGCACTAGGATCAGTAACATTCTCCATTTTGATACAGTTTTTTTTTTAAATGCAGCTGCAATACTTGTATTTGACCACTAGGGGGCAGAAATCCCAGTGGGGCCTCCACAATGTAACCCTGGCTCTGTTATACCAAGGGCTACTACCCCTGCCTGTTGCCCTGACTGCAGGTTGAGGGGCCTGAGTTCATGATCAAAGGTTACCGTGGATCCCATACCAACAGTAATACTACAATTATGGTGCTTCCACCCAGAGTAACACTCACGTGGGTAAATAGTAACACTGGTGCAGCCCTCTGGGAAGCTGTGACCACTAACAACCCCACCTAGTGGCCCAACCCACAGTTTGCCTATGGACACAGTATTCCAACTGCAAAAACACATTTAATGACTGGCCCCAATAATATGCTCACCAACCTTACACTTACCCACAGAGCCTGGACTTCTGGAATACACCCTGTGTCCCCTGCAAAAGAACAGTTTCAACAATATCACAGCACTTATCACTGTACCCCTTGAGTGATTCAGTAACTGGACACTGAGTAATAATATGCTCACAGCCCAAATTAACATAAAACAATAAATCTGGTTTATTAAGGGGACTTGAACAAGGGAGGTGTGAGAATTTGGCTTAATTATTGCAGTACTATATTTAAACAGATAGAATTTATTATTTATCCCATTAGTCCCTGAATTAATTAGTTTAACCAGCTGCTGGGTTCCCAGAGTGGAATAGGTAGCAGGCCTGAAGCATTGCCGCGGGTTGGCTGGCATGCAGCTGGTTGGGGCCCTTGATGGAGAAAAGGGTATTATTAGACAGATAAAATACTTGCCAACAGTAGGATATTCGTAATCCCAGGCTGAATGATCTGTAACCACTGTGGAAAACCCAAATGAGAAATTATAAGGCAAATCAGATGACACCATACAGTTATTTGGTTGTTGCAGGGGCTACCCTGTCTCTACTCACTGCACCCAGACAGATTGAAGAGACAGCTAGTGACACCGTAGACCTTCTGGCTTTCCAGGAGTCTAGTGGGGGCCGGGGCTGACACAACTAATCTCATTTCATGACCTTCCCCTGTAGGTGGCCACAGCCTGTAACTTGCTTCTCCGCAGGGGCTGACTCCCCAAGTCTTTCACCAGGCAGATGTTGGATCTGTTGCGGGAATAGTCTTTTGGGCTGCAGCTGGCACAGGCCCAGTACATGAAGCTTAGTTCTGGATACAGTTCTGAAAACTCACTTAACTTGCAGCTTGCAGACTGATTCAACGTGAACCAAACAAGAACAATTAGAAACAGGTCTCCCCCTCTTGAAGCATGGCAGGAGATAATTTCCACAGAAGCAGGCTCCAGTGTAGTCCAGAGTCCCTGAGGCAATCTCATCACAGCAGGCAGTCCCTCTCTGGGACAGTTCAGCAATATAATACCTTTCTTATGGCTAGCTCAGATGTTCCAGATCAGCATTTATTGCTGGAACCACAATTTCTGCTTTTCAGCAGTCCCTGGTTCAATCAACCCCCTCAGGAATTGAAGTTGCTTGTAGAAAGGTAAGACAGGCCTTTCCCTGTGAAATGCAATAGTGAGACACACAGGTATCCACTCCTCTCAGAGGTCTCCTTGGAACTAACTGAAGACTCACTTTAGTTCAAACAGACCTTCTTAAATAAAGGGCAAAGTTCCCAAAATCAGATTGGCTGCCTAAACTGTCTGTTACAGTTCTAGTTCTTTTATTGGTTAGATATTGGGCACCAAGGATTTGTTCCTGATTTTCTCCCAAAAGTTTCTGCTCATTCCCACAAGTCTCTAAATGAAATCCTGGCTCCCGATTGGCTGTCTGGCTGCCAAAATGGCTGCTGTATATATAGTTTTTATAGCAGTTCACACAGTTCTCTATTTTTAAGTTCTGGTGCAGCCATTAGCAATACTCTTTATTTAAAACAACCACACAGTTAGCCCAACTGTGCCCTCTTAATTGAGCCCACTCTTCACCATTTATGTACAGCTGTTTTTCTGTTGCTGCCTCCGCAGTACAGTGCCCCTAGGCAGCAGGCAACTCCTTCATTAATGTTCATGAGGGTTTATGCATATTTATGAGCCCTTGAAATGTGCCCTCTTCAAACTATATTTTTATGCATCTCCGAGGCTTCTCCTTCACCTCACTAAGGTCACTGGTCGCCATTGAGCTAAAAAGAGGCACTAGGACCACTGACACACTTCCTGCTCAACTGCAAGAATGGCAGTCAGTACATCAACGCACTTCTACGCGCATGCATAATCAGCCGCTTGCACTGTGGTGCAAAAGAAAGCAGTGGCGATCATAACTTTTAAGTTTTAAGCCCAGTATGAGCTATAATTAAATACAGAGCTTGCTTGAGGGACTTGGGGGAACACTGGAGGCACATTATTGGACATGGGCTGTGCCGGTGAATAGGGGGACAACATCAGGAACACATGGCACATGGAGGCAGTGGGAGAAAATGGGAGAAATGTGGGGCCATTAAGGTAAGCTCCTAAGGGGGGGTTACATCTGTAGTTGTTACATGTCCTGTATTTTATGCCTTTTTCCACACATGTTGAATTTTCATTTCGTGCAGACAAATACCTTTTAAATAGGTTTGATGTGTTCCTTGTGGAATTTGTAAATTTGGCCAGAAATGATGCAGTTTGGTACAGTATGTCGCTTTGTTTCTACCTGCCAGACTTGCTTCACTAGTAGATGCCAAAATCAAAATGTGCAGTCTGTAATTAGTCACCACGGGCCAGAGAAAGGAGACAGGTATATGCAGAAGTTGTGGTACTAGGGCACAGAATGCTACCACAAATAACCCCAAAATGCATCAGAATGCATTAAAAATGCAAAAATGTTCTGGGGAACCTAGGTGGCCCCCACACTTCTCGCCTATAAGTTAGAGTTTTTCACTTGTGTGTACACTTTTTTAAAGGCTGGTTACTTCACTGCTGCCTAAATACTGACCTTTTTATACCCAGCAAAAAAATCCTAAACAATCCTTCTTAGTCGATCAATCTACCTGTAAATGACAAGTAGAGTTCAACAGAGAACATTTTCAGCCCAGACTTGACCAGAATTACACAGAAACGGCTTCTCCTGCTTTGTGAAAAACTTCTTCATAGCACTTCTCGAAGAGAACAGGCCATGGCTGTCTAATGGTGTTCAGAGTTGGCAACTCTGCTCCAATGGCCAAGGAAAAAATAAATACCTGTTTAAACAACTGATGGCTCAAATAAGCAAGCTAGAAATATCTTAGCAGAAATTATACAGTTACAGTAGTGGAATGTTTGCCATTCTTTGCATGTTTGATGAAGATGGAGTACGTTATGTACGGAGTAGAAAAATATTTGTTTACATTTGTAACATCCATTGCAGTTCTTGCATTCATACTGTATGTGTTTCAGCTTCTTGTCCTTGGGCTGCCATCAGAGCTTTTTATCTAGTTTGTGCAATGAAAGTTAAACTGTGCACATGTATTATCACCACCTTTATGTACTTTGCTTTACGAAAATAAAAATACCATAAACATTAATTTCGTTAAAGTTTAAACCAGAAAGAAAAACTCTGTGCACACCTTGTTTTTATTCCAGCCTACTTTTAAGGTGGTTGGTGGTGTAGGTGAGAAAGAGGTGGATATAAACATGGGGCAATATAAGAGGGCACCCCTGGTTTATACCCCTGGTGTGTAGGATTCTTCCCCATCTATGTTTCTATGACTATCTCAAGCTGGTCATCTAGTTAGTTCCCTTGTTGCAAGGCTTCTTCTACTGGTTCCACCCCTATGTTCCATTGCTGTCATGTCCACCACATGTCCTGGTGTTTGTTTTCTCTCCGGTGCAGCTGGGCTGTCATTTGGTCCTTGTCATGTATTTGAGTTACTCTTTGCATCATTTCTCAAAGGAGGGAGGCTCCAGCTGCAACCAATGTGTTGTAAGGCACTTCAAAGCTATATATACCATCAGCACAATGACTTTTCAAAAGCGAAAACCATCACAGTGACAAAGCTGTACACTGGTACCCAGTCTCCCTGTGTTTGGCCCCACCCTGAACCAACTCAGACTCAGAATTGGTTATTTAGAGGTGGGGGTGCATGCGGGGCAAATCCCCCCCCCAGCAAAAACACACTTTGTTCTGACAGGAACAATTCCGACAGTCAGCATTGTTCCCGTTGCTATACAGCATGTCGAAAACATTGTTATCGAGGTGTTGACATGGAACCAACTGCTACTACAAATGTTAAAGCTATTGGCATGTGTCTGTGGACATGCAGGAGACAGCCAGGACCCCCAACATCCAGTCTGTGAAAGTAATTGGGATTTGTATCTGCAAGATCTGTTGAAAAATTTCCCAAAAGTTCAAGATTTTGGGACAGCTCCTAAAAATATACAAACATATGAAATTGCCAGCAGAAACAGGCCATAATGGTCTATCATGTCTGCTTGAGTGAGCAGCCCAGTTGTTTCCCTACAGCTGCCCCCCCCATTCCTCCTGGAATCATCCTCAATCACCCCAATTTCCTCCACCACCCCACCTCCCAGTAATGCCTCCTTCTGTCCTAATTTTCATTTTCACTCTTTCCCACCCCCCTTAAAACTGGTCACAGTCTTTGCTGCCACCACATCTTCTGGCAACTAATTCAACCCCTTCACCACCCTTCCAGTGAAAAAGTGTCTCTTCATTTCCTTCCTGAATCCCATCCACCACCAGTTTTAGGCTATGCCCCTTTGTTGTACCCTAATTTCTTAAATTAAAGATGCCCTCAGTATCAACTCTGTATATATCCTTAAGGTACTTGAAGGTTTCAATCATATCCCTCCTCGCTCTTCTTTCCTCCAGGAAGTACATGTTTAGTTCCCTCAGCCTTTCCTCATATGCTCTGTCCCCCATGCCCTGGATCATTTTGGCTGCCCTCCACTGGACCCCCTCCAGTAGTTTGATATCCTTCTTCAGGTAAGGGCACCAGAACTGAACACAGTATTCCAGGTGTGGTCTCACCAGTGACCTGTACAGAGGCAGAATAACTTCCTCCCTCCTAGAGGTGATTTCCGTGACAATGCAGCCCAGAATTTTATTTTCTTTGGCTGCTGTCTTTTGGCACTGTGCTGCGTGTTTCATATCACCCCTGACCATTACTCCAAGGTCCTTTTCCTGCTCTGTCACTGTCACCTGTATTCCTCCCAGGCAGTACCTGGCCCTTGGGTTCCTGGCTCCTATGTGCATTACCTTACATTTCTTAGCATTGAAACCCAACTGCCAGACTTCTGACCATTTCTCCAGTTTAGCCAGGTCATCCCTTAAATCCTGCCTCCCTTCCTCTGTGTTCACCCTCCCACAGAGCTTAGTATCATCTGCAAAAAGGCAGATTTTACTGTTGACCACCTCTGCTATGTCACTTATAAATATGTTGAACAGCACAGGTCCAAGTACTGAACCCTGTGTGACCCCATTGGTTACAGGCCTAGGTTTGGACAGTCCCCCCACCCACCACCACTGTCCTACTCCTGTCCCTTAACCAGTTGATGATGAACCCCAGCATTCTGTCCCCTATTCCCAGGTCTGCCAGGTTGCTGATCAGCCTGCCATGTGGCATTGAATCGAATGCCTTGCTGAAGTCCAGGTATAGGACATCCACCGCCTGTCTCCTGTCCAATGACCTCATAACCCAGTTGAAGAAGTATATCAAGTTGGTTGGACAAGATCTTCCCCTGACAAACCCATGCTGCCTGTCATCTTGGAGACCATTCTCCCTTGAGGAAGGACACCAGCCTTTCTTTTTAGAATGGCCTCCATTAACTTACCCCCTATGGAGATCAGACTCTTTGGCCTGTAATTACCCAGCTCGTCCCTGCTTCCACTCTTGTGGAGTGGTACCACATGAGCTGTGCTCCAGTTCTGTGGCACACACCCCTTCTCCAGTGAGGTGTTGGGCAGGTTTGCCAGTGGAGCCACTAATATGCCCTCCAATTCCCTCAGGACCCTCGGGTGTACCCCATCTGATCCAGGTCACTTGTCCACACACAGTTCCCATAGTCCTTTCAAGACCCTGTCTACTCCAATCTCCCCTTCATATTCCTTCCCCCCCTCTAGTTTCCCCCCAATCTTCACCTGTGGTATAGGCCCATCCACTTTCCTGGTGAAGACTGAGCAAAAATACTCATTTACTGCCACTGCTTGCGCCTTACCCTTTTCTGCCCAACCTCCCTCTCTCTTTATCCTAACTATCCCATCCCTTCTGCCTCATCTCACCTTAATGTACCAGGAGAATTCCTTCTCTCCATCCTTAATCCCCAGCGCCAGTCTTAGTTCTTTCTCAGCATTGGCTGCTCGGACCTCTCTCCCTGCCGTTTAAGATTTCTCCACATACCGTATGCCTATACCTCTTTGTCCTCCTCCCTCTAGATTAAATTTCTTCAGCACTTGAAATATCATGCAGGACCCATTTTCAAGTATCTGAGAAAAATGTGTCAGCCCTTTTCTTTCCCAGGCAGCAAAACTACTATCTAACCTAGGTGGAAGAAAGTCAGGTTGAAACCTGGTAGGGGAAGTTGTGCCAGGTGTGTGTCTGATAGCAGTTGTTTCCTCACTTTTTTTTTAGCATTTTTAAGGTATGTTTAACCCATCTATTTTTTTAATTTTATTTTCTATTTCAGATAAATACCTTTGAGCCAATGGCTCTTTTATAAAGGTTCCACATCAATAAACAAAGAATAGAAGTACACTTTGCATGAGATTAGCAGGCAAGCAGTTTGAAAACAAAATTCAGTACAGGGTATACATGGTCTAAAGCTACAAGTGATATAAATAACAGAACAACATAATCAGGCATACATTTAAGAATGAGTCACAACAAATAATATTTACATGAATTAAAGCTGCCAGAAGGGCATTGTCAAAGAGAAAGGTAGAGTGGAAAAACTGAGTTACTGCCAATTGTACCAGGTAGTGTAGGAAAGTGGAAGAGAAAGTGGGTGTAGAGGGGTAACTGGGAGGGAGGTAGAAGGAGAGGTGGGTGGGAGGCAAAGATCAGGGAACAAGTGCAACATTGGGTGGGGTGAGCAGATTAGAAAAGGGAGAGAGGAAGGGAGTTGAAGGTGGGTAAAAGAGGAAGGTGGTGGACCAGGGCTAGGGAGAGAGGCAGGGGTAGATAGGGGTAGGGGGTGGCAGGCAGAGGTGGTGATAGTAGAGAGGTGCGAAGAACAAAATATTTTTAATGTAATCTGAGGATATTGATGTTAAAGCCAGTGTGAATAATGGCTGACACCCTGCTTCTGCATTTTCGATGTTGTAGCATCCCGATGTGTGTCTTTGCTTAGCCCAGGTACACACTGCCATCATTTGTCCTGCAAAGTAATAGTGTAGTAAAAAATGCAAAGAAAGGCGCTCCTGTTTCCTGGGCAAATTCAAGATTTTTTGGCTGATGTGGGCCCACCTCCCCCCCATATGAAACTTGGTATCCCTTTAAGTAGATTGTCCATTAACCTATTGGGATGGGGATAGGCAGGGTATTAGACAGGAAAATATACTTCAGTGGCACAGTCATTTTGGTTTTGTCTATACGATGTGCCTGAGTCAATGGGAGGATGGACCATAAAGCTAGGTCTTGTTGTACCTCCCCCCATAATTTCTGGTAGTTAATGGCAAACAGCTCAGAGGTGTCCATGCTTATATACCATATATATTTGTGTATAAGTTGAGACTTTAGTGCCAAAAATAAGCACTAAAGAATAAGGACTGAACTTAAATACGAGATCAACTTATGCGCTGAGTTTCTTTTGCCTATAATTTCTCCGGGTTGATTTGTGCCCTGTGTTTCTGAGACATATGCAAGATTACAACTGACCCCACTGATCTCCACCCTAATAGCACCCTATTCTCAACCTCCCCTCAGCACCCAATTCTAACTGATGAAGGTGACTGGCACAACCTACTCTCCTCTATAGCTACCCGCTGTCTTTGTAGTTTTCAAAAGCACTTGTAGCTCTAAATTCAAGATTAAAAATTACCCACTTCCCCTCACCCTAGTAGCATCCTGCTCCCCCTCAATATCCAATTTTGGCAAAGAAGGCCAGCACAACCCAGCTTCCTCCACGGAAGGCCACCTTCATAATGAATGAAAGTGACCACCTGCTTGTTCTGTCTAATAAGGTAAAACAGCTGGTCTTCTTTTTTTACTATTAGACAGAACAAGGGCATGAGTGCTTTCATTCATTCTGAAGGCAGCCAGCCATGGAAGAGGTGTCCCGGTCTCCTTCCTTTGCCAAAATTGGGTGTTGGGGCAAGGTAACACATCAAGTCAGGGAGAGGAAATCCAGCACTGTTGGAAACAGCGCAGACACAACCACGATAGTCAAAACTGCACATGCAGAATACTACTGGGGATGGAAAAGAAATGTAAGTTACTAAATTTCACTGGAGTGGTGGTCCATGGCGACATTGTGTTGTAATAGTAATTCACACTTCCCCCAAATTCTCGCCAGTATTCTTTATGCGTGATTTTGACTTTCACTTCACCACACTGTTTTTACTGTGCTGGATTTCCTCTTGCCAACTTGACATGAAGCCTTGGGGTGGAGGGTGGGAGCAGGGTGCTAATATGGTGGGGGGTCAGGGGGCAATTTGTAATCTTGAATTTAGCACTATAAGCATTTTTGAAAACTACAAAGATGGAGGCCAGCTATGGAGGAGGGTGGGTTGTACCGATTGCCTTCTTCAGTTAAAATTGGATGCTGGAGGTTGGGGGATTAGTTTACCCTAAATGAAGTGCAATATGTTGACCTATATGTGAGTTATATCTACAAAACTGCTAAAATCTGATGTAAGAGAGATTGACTTATTCTTGAGTTTATACGGTATATACTTAAGTATCTGATTTGGTTATTCTTAGCCCAGACAAATAGGAAATTCTGCTTAAATCCTCTAGGGCAAGTCCCACTCAGTCTAGTAGTTTCCAATTTATTTAAAGATATTTTATAGCCAGAGATTTGGCCAAAGGTATCCAGAAGGGCTATCAAGTGGGAAATTGATTCCCTCTGGGTGATTCAAGAAGAAAATGGAATCATCCATGTAAAGTGAGACTATCTGTTCTACCCCCCCCCCGCCATTACACCTCTGATATTGATGTCCTGACTGACTGCAGCAGACAGTGGTTCTAAACATAATGCGAACAACAGCATGGACAGAGGGCAGCCCTCTCTGGTTCCTCAATACAGGGGAAATAAATGGGGAGTTTATTCCATTAACTCTGACTACAGTTTGGGTGTTAGTGTATAAGCTGGTAAGATCTATCAATAATTCAGGGCAGAATTTCTTCTCTTTGAGGTTGTGTGTAAAAACAGCCACTTAACTTTGTCAAACGATTTTTCAGCATCCATGGAGATGGCCAGTTGGAATGCCCTCTCTGCCCCCATTGTGAGGTGATGATATTTAGTAGCCTCCTTATATTGTCCCACATGAAGTGCCTGATATGAATCCAGTCAAACTGGAATGAACCACTGCAAAGATAACCCCTTTAAATCAAGCAGCCAAAACGCCCATAAATATTTTCAGATATACATTAAGCAGGGATATTGACCTATAAGAAAAGCAAGTCTTGGAATCCTTCCCTAGTTTGGAGAGAACTGAGATTTGTGCAAATTTCTATGATTCTGGAATCTGCCCCCCCTCCTTCAGGATGCCCTGATAGCATTCAAGAAAGTGATGGCATCAGGAGGCCCTCAAACTGTTTATAGAACTTGAAGGTAGCCCATCCGAGTCATGTGATTTGTCATTTTTCAGCTTTTGATTTATTCTGCTACTTCTGCTTCTCCAAACTGTTTTTCCAAGGTTTCGATCTCTATGACCTTAAAGAATGGGGAGAGTTATTCCCGATAAGAAGGTATCTTTTTTTTTTCCAAGCAATCTGGAATCTCCTTCTGAGTCTATACCATTATGTAGTAGTCAGCAAACAAGGCTGAGATTTCTCAGGATTGTGTTGCAATTTGTCCAGTCCTGTGTACAGTTTTGAGCCATAAAAGAGCCCTTTTACCTATTGTTTTCTAGAGGATAGTGCTAGCAGATGGCCTGCCTGTTGCCATTCTCATAATATTTCTGCTTAACCCTTCTTAGGCTAGCCCCTCTACATGGCTATTTAGGAGGTTGTTAAGTTCTAATTTTTTACTTTACCATATTTGTTTAACTTGGTGATAGAGAGTAATTTTATGTTTAAATTCTGCTTCCCTTAATTCCAGTTCTAATTCAGCAACTGAGCCTGTCGGATGTGTCTGCTTTTTAATCTCAGAGCAATAGCTTATGATAACTCCTTTTATAACTACCTTCAAGGCTTTCCACCTTACTGATGGTGAAGTGCCTTCCTTAAAACTCAATGTGAGGAACCCTTTTACGGTTTTTTTTTCCTATTACCTCTTTGAACTGTTTGGAGTTGAGGCACCCCAAATTCAATTTCCAACTGGAATTAGGGCGTGTTGGGGTGATGTCAAATTTTAATAGCACTGGAGCATGATCTGAGGTGGTCATTGGCAAGATTCTGCAGGTTGACACCTGATGTATTGACTCAGAAGACAGTAAAAACATACCTGTTCTGGAATAGCTGTCATGCCTACTAGAAAAATGAATAATCTTTTATGTATGGGTGAAGTGATCTCCAGACTTCTGTGAGGCCTGTTCCAGACAATAACTTTGAAAACAGCCCCCCAGCTCTGTTCCCTGAGTGGGCCTGCAGACAATGTCTGTCTAGACTGCTAGGCAGTATTGTATTAGAATCACTCCCTATTATATATAAGGAATTGTGGTCACTAACTGTCTGCAGCTGAATTTCCTTAAGAAAGGATTTATTTTCCCTGTCCTCATGAGGCGCATATAAATTTAATGAAGTACAATGTTGGTCTCTGTATATTATCTTTAGGTGCACAAATCTCCCTTCAGGGCCAACCTCTGAGTACAACTCTCACAAAGGACAGCCCTTGTAGATGAGAACTGCTGTGCCTCTTTGGTGTGGGAGTGCTGCCCATGAAGCTGAATGCACATACCCCTTTCAAGATCTCCTCAGTTTTACGTGTTCTGCATCTGTGAGATGTGTCTCCTGCAGATATGCAGTCGAGACCCTCTGTCTATTATGTTCTTGCAAGAACTTTGCCCTTTCCACTGGACAGTTCAGGCCCTTGACATTGTATGTTATGACTGACAGATCAGCTGTCGTATACTAATAGAGTTAAGCATTTGTTGGATTGGATTGCCCAGCCCTCCCATCATGATGAATATGATTTCTTTTTGCACAATAAACTAACAGCTCCAACCGGGAGCAACATGGTGAACAGTAACTGTGAACTTGTGAACACTAATGCAGAGTTGGCCCACCCCAGAGGGCGAGCCAGTGTTGGTCAGTGCCCCCACCTCCACCATAATGGACTGAGCCTAGACACCTTCCAAAGTTGTCACCATCTGCTGCTCCCTAAGCATCTTCCATGGGAGCAGGCAATACATTACTAAAAAACTGCAACAAGCTGACCTGCCCCAGTTGGCAGATACTGGCATTATGTGTTGACAGTCCTCCCATTGGGGACCAAAGCATACATCCCCCCCCAGCCGAGCTGTTTTTTATATTGGGCTCAATGGGTCAAAGTCCAGTACAATGGTTGGGCCCTAATGTGTGTTCCTTGTTCCATCTTTCAAATATGGTAGAGGCAGGTCACTCCCAAACCCCTGAGAAAAAGAACAAGTGGTCCAAACTGCCCCAAGTTCAGGAGACAAGGAGTCTCCCTGCCCACAAGAGATTGAAAGGGAGCACCCCCTCCTTTCAATCTGAGCATCTTGTCAATTTTAAGTATGGCCTGAATCTCAAAAATGCCAAACGTTTCCCACTTATGGAATACCAGTAGGCTGTTACCACCATCACCCCCAAAGTTCCCTTGGAAACCCTCCACCACAGACAACCCTCTCTTCCCAAGCTGATCACTCATGCCTCACACCTACTAAAGCATTCAGTTCACTGTTATTTATGTCCCATTCCCATTGCCCCCCCACATCATTAATGGATAACCAAAATTCAGTACTTATAAGGATGAACAAAACCACATTCTAGTTGTTGAGTGCCAGTAAGTGATCAGGATTCAAGTCGCAGGACACTGCCATCATTTTTGGCACTTTCCATTCCCCCAAGGCATGCCAGTGGTCAGACTTGTAGTTATCAATTTGTACAGAGTTCAAGCCATTATAGCTTAATCTGGTTCTGTATGCTAGTTTCTATCTGTATTGTCCCCTCTCCCCCAGGACGAGGCTGAAAATAGGCAGAATTGCCTTGTCCTCCTTTCCCAGTCAGCAAAACCTAAATAAATAAAAAAAGACAGTCTTGGGCAGTTAGCCAAGAAGAAACAAACTACATTGCCTGAGTAACCTCCAAGGGATGATGGATCAGCGATTTCAGGAACAGTCATGCCTGAAGGTGGATAGCCTGGTCAACCCAGGGATCATCATGTAGATTTTAGTTGAGTACAGGATATGGAACAGGCATGGGAGTGGAGGCTGAAATAAAAAGAAAACAGGTGCTTTTGAATGCTCCCTTATCCATACAATGAGGCTTCAGCTTCCTAGGGTTCCAGTCCCACCTCTGATGTGCTCATGTCTGGTTGTTGAGGGAGTATGGTGAGGAGGATCCCTCTTGATCTAGGTTACATGTTGATGGCACAGTTCACACCTTCTGTCTGGTGGCTGGTGAAGAAGTCATCATGGCGTTGGCTTTCCTGGTCACAATTTTATCCTAGGTTGTTAATACCTTGGA
This sequence comes from Neoceratodus forsteri, assembly GCA_016271365.2. Lineage (NCBI taxonomy): Eukaryota > Metazoa > Chordata > Ceratodontiformes > Ceratodontidae > Neoceratodus > Neoceratodus forsteri. Next base: position 137,797,061 of record CM028138.1, on the reverse strand, counting down.
GGCATCTACCACAGTGCTTATTCGTTTCCCCTGTCTGCCAGGGAATCTCCAGCATCCTTTTTCCAGGTCCATCAGCTTTTAGGGGTCCAGCATGTCATCCACTGCAATTCCCCATTTGCTGTGAATTTTACTGGTCTCCATGAGAGTCTGGAAAGCATGTATACCTGAATTAGAAAATACTTTTAAAGATGCAGGATAGTCAATACAGGTGTAAGCACCCCTTCAGGAGCTTACTGGTTAAATTTTTGTATATAGGTGTCGTTAGGTAGGGAAAGCTATGGTGCTTATAGGTCTGGGATGTGGGTCTGCCTGCTGCCAGCAGGGGGACCACTCCAATAAGGGTTATAAATGGAAGGTTTTGGTGCTAAATAAGGGGGATTGAGAGAGAGCTGGAGAGAGAGGAGAAGAGTTGGGGTCAGCCCGCAAGTTCGACTGTGAGGGCTGTGACGGGGCCAGGGAGGACCATTCACCACTTTGGCCTTCCTCCCTCAAAGACCAGTGATAACAATGGTTTGGGCTGGAGCAATGTCAGAGGGAGCTGTGGAGCAAGCAATGGGGTCTCTTTGGTGTCATTTCTTGGGAGTTGGAGCCCAGGTAGGAAGTGTAATGGAGCCTGCCAAGTGGTCTCAGGCACCTTGGTTGGGGTAGACACTAGAGGGTGTCCCATCCAGTAAAATTCTTGCCCATGGGTGAGTACAGCCTAAAAGCTGGTGAGATGTCTGTAGCTGGGCCTGTTATGGCAGAAGGAGTCTGGGCCGCAGTCCAGAAGCGACAACCTGGATCATTGGGGGTTTAGTGGTGGCAGCCTATCCCTCTTCCCTGGACAAGGGTTGCTACAGTGTTTGGGCTCTTGAAGTAGTGCAGCCTGTGGAGGCATGAAAAGTTCTGCATGGGAAGTGGCTGTCTGGGACGTCAGGTGGGGTGGCAGACCACCTGGGTGCTTCATGTAGTACATCAGCCGGCCTCTGGGTGAAGGCAAACCTGAACTGGAATTTCTGCATGAGCTGAAAGTGGCTTGGGTCTTTGAGATCACCAGGAATATAGAAGACTCCCTGGGATGCTTGGAGCAGACATATGGTATCAGTGATTGGGTGGCAGGAGGGTTTTCGGTGGTATGGTTTGTGCTAGAAGTAACACCACCGTTGAAAGAAAAGTGCTCCCTGTTTTATAGTAACCTCAGTGTTAAGGAGGCAGACAAGAAGTGGGATTGGGACAGTAGAAACATCTCATGCTATATCAAGTTCGCTACCTCTGATTGACTATTTAGGTGACCAAGAGGAAGAAATTAAGAAATGTATGGTGGATGTAAAGTTGCAAAGTGCAAGGAATATTTAAAGAAAATGCTGCTAAGTCAAATTATACTCCTGTGTGGCCTTTTCAGCCCACTGTTTAAAGTGCTACTGTTAGGAACATAGCCTTTTCGGCTCAAGGGATATTGCTGCATGAAAGTTAATCTGTTGAAAAAAGAGATTGCTGCAGACTTACTTCAAGTCCCGAGCCTAAGAAATTGTTCCCACCATTGTTCAGTACCCCACACTCCATGGAGTGGATTATTAATTTAATCAGTTTGCATTAAATTAGTTCTTGCAGTTTTGATTCTGAAGTGGACATTGGACTTCAGTAATATGGACTGTTTCATGTTTGTAGCCCTTTAACTAACATTGCCCCTGCAGCATCCCCACTAAAGTGAAGTGAAGTGTCTGCTCCCCCTGCATGTGAAGCCATCTCTCAACATCTGAGAACCAGGTAATGAGCATATTTATTTTCTTGGACTGTGTTTCTGGCTATACAGTCACCCCCTCCCACCAAGTTACCATCTGGCATACCCCAAGACATCTGGAGGAGCTTACATAGGCTTTCATTCCTCTCTTCTTTAGTGCTTTAACTTTGAAACCTACATGTTCTCTGTTTAGTTTATCAAAGGTTTTCCCAGAAAATACCAACATATTTACTCAATATCTTATTTTTTTTTATTAATGAAGGAGTTAAACATACATCTTTTCCAAAGACATTTCAAGTAGCATTTCAATACATCAGCTTGTCATGCTTACCACAATGGCAGCACAATAGTCATAATTTACTTACGGTATGTGCACATTATTCTGTTATGATGCATAAAATTAAGGCAGCCATTTGGATCTTTATAGATATAAACATTCATTCTGTTTTTTAACTAGAAGCTTAATATTGCCAGAAAGTCTTCCCTCTGAATATACACTATAAATGGGGTCCACAGTTTCTCATAGTGCTTTATTTGATTACTGGCTCTGTAGTGAACTTTTTCTAATTTATGACAAGAAATCAGAGTTTTTTGTCTATGCTTTATACTCTGGGGGGAACTTATCTTTCCAATGCATTAACATAGTTTTGTAAGCCAATAATAGACTTAATCTGACAAATTTATGTCTGTGTACAGAAATGTTATTATAATGGACTTCCAGAACAGAGTAGCATCCATGCAGATTCTTTATCCATTCACAACACCTCCACTTTGGATAATGTATATAAGATTTTGTTCCACCAATCATTTAAGGCAGGACAGTTAATCAACATATGTTCCAGTGTACCCATTTCTCCACATCCCCTAGGGCATTTATTAGAACATTGCATATTAAACAAATTCAGTTGATGCAGTGAGTAATAAGTTCTATAAACAATATTATAATATATTTGCTGAATCTTTGTAGATTTAATCCTTATATTATTAATAATTATAATCTTAGCCCATTGTTATTGATCTTAATTTATAATTTAGTCTCCCATTTATTTTTGAGCAAATTTAAATTAGAACTGGTTCTCTGAATCAGAAATTTATATATTTTTTGTAATTATTTTATTCCCTTTTGATGTTGACAGAATAGTATTAATTTCCTCAAATTGCTTATTCTTCAACCCTTCCCTGTTTTTAGAGATGAAGTGGTGGAGTTATAGGTATCCATAAATGTGTCTATTAGGGATATTGTAATGTTCATTTAATTAAATAAATTCCATAGCTGTATTATTCTCTAATAATTGACAAATTTCTCTTAATCCATTATTGTACCAATTTTTTTTTATTTTGTCATTCAGGGATGGGGAAAAAACCCCATTTAAATATATGGGAGATAATCTGGCACAGCAGTAATTTATTTTGATTAATTTACTTACATGATCCCATATCCTGCACATATGTATAGTGGGTTGTGTAACCAAGGTAAGCAGTGGTCTCTGTGGGCCACTCAGTATCCAGTGTTTCATATTTTGATGATGAGTTCCCATTATTTCAATATCCAATAGACTGCTACTATCTTCTTCTTGCTATAGTGTGTTCAAGTATGATATATTTGCTGCATGATAGTATAATTTTAGATTTGGAAGAGTCAAACCTCCTTCTTCTTTTGGGAGGTATAGCTTCTCGAGTTTAAGCTGTGGGTGTTTTCCTTTCCATAGAAACTTTTTAATACTAGAATCACATTTTCTGAAGACAGAGTCAGGTATTATAACCGGATAGTTTGGAACAGGAACAGAAATCCAGGAAGTAGATTCATTTTAACTATGTTGGTTCTTCCTATCAATGTAATAGGAAGTTGTTCCTAGTGTTTAAATTCCTTTTGCACATTATCCAATAATGGGGTGAAATTTATGTCATATATTCTTGTCAAATCCTGATCTAACATAACTCCTAGATATTTTATCTGTCTAACCTTTTATTATACAGTCAAATGAAGGAATGAAGTGACCGGAATGATGTACTGATTCCATTAGCTTGGTCTTCTCCCAGTTTACCTTATAGCCTGATATACTGTAGCTTCAAATTCCAAAACAGTTTGAGTAATATATGAAACGCTTTTATTCATGTTGCAGACAAATAAGAGGGCATCATTAGTGTACAAGCTGATATGATGTTCTGTATTTTCTATTTTTATACTCTGAATATGTTCATTCATTCTAAGTTTTATTGCTAAGGGTTTAATTGCTATAACAAACTGTAAGGGTGAAAGTGGACACCCTTGCCTAGTGCTCTACTGGAGACTGATTTCCCCTGATATGTTTTTATTAGTGTGGATCCTCACCACTAGACCAGAGTAGAGGATGTTTATTCAAGTTCCAAATATTGGGCCAAATCCATATTTAGTTAGACTGAATTTAAGGTACTTCTACTCTAGCCTATCAAAGGTTTTTTCAGCATTGATAGATAATAAAGAGAAATCTGAAGTTTTAAACTTATCCATAATATAAATAGTTCTTCAAATATTAGCTCTGAGCTCTCGACCTTTAGTAAAGCTATTTTGGGCCTTGTGGACCAGATACGGTAGAACTTTCTCTAGTCTAGTGGCGAGAATCTTTGCCAATATTTTGGCTTTGGAGTTGATTAATGATATTGGTCTATAAAAGCTGGTAGTACAGGATTTTTGTCTTTTTTTAAATAATAGTTCTTCTTTAAATACTTCTTTAAATGATTGAGGGAGTTTTTTGTATGTTAGAATATTTTTAAAAAGAGATTTTAAGTGTGGTGCTAAAATAGATGCAAATTGCTTGTAGAAATCTATTGGGATCCCATCTAAACCTGGAGCTTTAGATGGAGCCAATGACTTTACAGTGGATAGTATTTCTTGTATAGATATATCTGCCTCCAGCATGGCATATTGATCAGGGTTAATGCTTGGGGCATTTAAATTATCAAAATATTTGTTTATATCATAAGGCTTATCCTTAAATTCATATGTGTAAAGATCTTGATAAAAATCTATAAATGTGTTATTTATTTCGATAGGATTATTTAAAACTTGACCATCCTGGGAAGTAATTGTGGATATGTCATTCTCCTTTTGTTCTTTCTTTAACTGCCAGGACAAGATTTTATCTGACTTGTCTCTCTGCTTTCGGTGTACAATATTTGTTGTTCTGCTTCTTCAGTTGAGATTTTGTTGTATTCATTCCTGTAATTTTTTAATTGTTGTAATTGAATTGGATCCAGATTTTGACTATGCATAGTTTCAAATTGGGCTATTACAGTTTCTAGCACTTTCATTTTTTTATTTCTATTTTTTTTTTTTTTGCGTTTTGCACAATGTGCTATCATAATCCCTCTAACCACTTTTTTAAATGCTTCCCATATTATTATATCTGTGGTATCTTTTGTGGTGTTATTTTGAAAATAATAAGTGATTTCATTTTGCATTTATGTCACAAAGCCTTCATCCTTTAAAAGGAGTGGGTCAAATCTATAGGTTACATTTGGTGAACTGGGAGAAAACCGAGCCGTCAGAAGGATAGGAGCATGGTCTGAGATTATGATATTTTTATACTGAATTTTGTGAATCATAAATGCTGTGGATTCTGAGATTATAAAATAGTCAGTTCTGGAGTAATTTTGGTGGGCTGAAGAAAAGAATAAGTATTGTCTAACTAGCAGGTTCCTATTTTTCCTGATATCTATTAAATTATAATCCAAGCAAAATTGTTTTACTTTAGTAGTTGCCGATGTAAAATTATCAGTTCTAATTAAAGCTCTATCCATACTAGGATTTAATACTAGATGAATATATCCCCCCAAAATAAAAGAGGTAGGAAATGTAGCTAACTCTAGAAACAAGTCATTATAGAATGTGGGGGAGTTTTCTCTTAGTCCATATATATTTGCTATTCTTTATTTTTGCTCCATGATTTTTAATTCTGATATATATTGCATGTGTTTATCCACCAAGTTACCAAATGTGATACCCGAATTCGTCTTAAAAAAAATGGCTACCCCTCAAGATTTATTTGTATATGCAGTATTAATTCCAATCCCCCATTTTCTACAGTAAAAGTTTAAAAGATAATTTATAAGATGTGTTTCTTGAAGCAAAATAAATTTGATTTTGAGCTAAGTAGTTAAACACTTTATTTGCTTTTACATGATCATTAAGCCCCTTAACATTCCAGGTCATGAATCTTATAACACTATCCACTTTATTTGAATGCTAATATTTTCCATGTTCTGCTGCCTTATAAAGTATGCATTTGGTAAACCATCTATAACCCTTCCTATTGTGCTCTTACAATACCCAAACTCACTATTTTTATTGTGTACGATATTGATATACCACATTGCTGCACAAAAGTTGAAGGAGCCCTTCTCCTGCTTCTCCCTTCCATAACTATCACATTCTTAAGCATTTCATATATCTGAATCCAGCCCATCCTCCCCATCCCTCCCCCCTTTCTCCAACAGTCCCACCAAACCAAATACAAGCATTGTGTTCTAAAGTAAATAAACCAGTGTTGGGAAATTCCCACCCTCCATCCCCTTTCATTGACCATGTTGTGGTCAGGCTCGGCAGATCTGGGACAGCGCCACTTCTAGCTGCCAAAAAATGAAAATTGCCATAAGTTTTTAATATTTATTATTATGCCTGCATCATTTCATAATTCAATCATATATGGTAAAGAAAACTTTTCCCCCTCCCTTCTCCCACCCCTCTCCCTCCTCCTTCTCTTCCCTCTTCCCTCTTTCCTCCTCCTTCTTCTTATCACTAAAAAGGGAAAAGGGAGGAACTTCTTCTTCTGACAATTTCTGTAACTGTTCTGGTTTATCAAGTCCTCCATGAAGTATATGGTTCTGTATTCTATAGCAAGGGAAGGAGATGAAAACATCATTTCATATTATATAATATTCAAAAGATTTTAGTCCTTCTTAGAATAGAAACTTCTTCTATTTTCAATCCCTTAGATAGACCATAATCCTTGAGGCTGAATACTTGAGAGAGAGGAAAGGAAAAAGAGAGAGAGAGAGAAATTTCCAAAAGGTTTTTAGTAGTAATTATTATACCTGTATCATTTCATATTTCAAGTATGAACAATAATAGGCTTTTTTGACCCTTGTAATCTTTTGCAGTTCATATTGCAGTAGTAGTTAAATCCTTTTTTTCCTCCCCTTCCCTTCCTCCCTCCCCCCCATTTGTCCCTTTGTTTTTCCTTTTTTCTTCTTCTTCTTCATTCACAGTGATCCGGGGGCTTTCCATGTACTATTGAATTAGTCCCCTTTTTCATCTGAGTTCAGTAAAAGAGCTTCTGCCTTTTTGGGGTCATCAAAGATCTGTATTTTGCATCAGTAGAAGAATTTAATTTTTGCTGGATGCAATAAGGCAAATCTAATGCCTTTCTCTGAGTATAAAGCGAACATTATCAAAGGCTCTTCATGATTGCAATGTAGCCATGCTAAAATCAGGGTATGCAGAAAATGTAATCCATCTGCAATTAGTCCTTTGTTAATTCTTGCCTGTTTCAAAATGAATTCTCTGTCTGCATAGTTGTGCAGTTTTACATAGATGATTCTGGGTCTTCTTATGTTCTGATACTCATTGTTTTTCCAACCTCCCCCCTCCCCCCCCCAAACGATGAGCTCTAGCTATTTTGAGCCATTCCTCCAGGTATTTTTTATTTAGTGCAGTTGCAATAAGTTTTCCAAAAAACACTGTGGGGTCTGACTTGCCTTCCAGGCCCTCTGGAATGCCAATAAGTTTTACATTTTACTGCCTGGAACGGTCCTCCAAATCAATAATTTTAGTTTGCAGCTCCTGAACCAATTTGGCTTGTATGTTAACTTTATTTGTACATGGAGTCATGGTACCCTCTAGATCCCTGACCCATTTTTCTTCTGAATCTGTTCTATTTGATAGCATCTGCAGTTTGTTATTCAGTTCTGCAAGCGCATTTGAAATGTTAGACAAGGCCTTAGACACCGAGGCAAACCCCCTCTTGTAGTTCCTTTTTAATTTCTTTTTTTAAACTGATTCAGCACATCAGCATTTATTTCTTTGTTTGATTGTAGCTCTTCCTCTACTAAGTTATTACTTAGTGTGTTAGCTCTATTGCTAGATCTTGTATTTGCCATTTGCAAAGGTGGTGTTTTAATTGTCTCTATATTACAAGTCTCACTCTTTTCCAGCCCTATGGCTGTATCACTAATTGCTTCAACATTGATGGAACTAGTACTGGTCATTTTATCTTGCAAAGGAAATAAAACAGATTTATTACTTGTGTCTGCCTTTATGACAAAATTGTCTGGTAGTGAATCTACCTGGTCAGACAGGATTTCAGCCTCGTCTGCCACAGTGTATTGAAGCTCTTCCCTCTGGCTTGCTGTAGAGTCCAGTTATTCGCAGAAATCTTGTTCTGATTCAAATTCAAGTTCTGGCACTGTGTCAGGTTTCTCTATCAAAGCCACAGCATTCGGCAGCTCTTGGACTGGAGCTAGGAGGGGTTTAAGATGAACAAAACCGAAGTTCACCTTTTGCTGCTGAAGCTGAGTTCTTGGTAAAGTATCTACAGTCTGTGTGTTAATTAGTTTAATCTTTTTCCTTTTATCCTTTGGATGTTTGCTCCCCTTCCTGGTGTTCATGCCCACATCTGGTTTGTCTGCTAATTCAGAGGAGCATCTCACTGATTTAGACATTATTTAGAAGTCACTCAAAAGCAAGCTTATTTTTTGCATTTAGTTTGCTGGAGTAAGTTCAAGCACAATATCCATACATGCATAGGTTGTTTTTTTCTGATGAGGCATAGCAAAGCTAGTTGTGGCAGGGCACAGAGACCGCATTCATTTTACTGGCAAGGCAGTTTCCTTGTGCTCTCTGTGGTGTTGGTGGTTCGACTGCCATCTTAGGATCCCACATCAGGCTCCTCCTCCACTCTGCACATCTTACTCAATTTATTTCAAACATGTACAGCAAAAACAGGTTTAAGGGCAGATGGCAACATTGAATTTAATCCCAGTTCTGCAAACTACTAGATGTAACTCTTCCATTTATTGTCAGAGCCCTAGAGTCTGGAACAGTTTCCCTCAATTTAAAAAAAAAAGATCTTTTGCAAGGAAAAGATTCTTGGCGCATAGTTAAAACATGATTCATGCATGAAGCTAACCTACCAAAGAGTTGTTGTAATCACATAGAAAATGGATAAGAGGTCTTTCCATTTTAGAGAACTTAAAACTGTATTAGCTTAAACTTACTGTTGTTTTTCCTTGGAAAAAGTGAACAGCAAATTGTAGTTTGGCATCATCTATTAATCTGAATATCATAGCTTTCATGATCACCTTATGGAAATGTTTTCCTTGTGCAATATGTAGATACTATGCTAGCATGATTGTTATATGTACTGATAGTAATGTTCCATCTTTTGTACCTGTAGTGTATATATTATATTCTCCATGTGTATTGATTGTGTTTTAATATTTTCCTACTGAAACTGAGTGTATGAATGGTGGATCCCATTGTAAATGAGCCTTGGCTCAACTGGGAATATCCTTTTCTTGTCTGCAAGTATGAACTATTTACGTATTACTTATGTATTTTAACTATTAGATAGAGCTGCTTCCTTCTGTCCATTATTAGGGGAGCACAATCATGCAAAAAAACAACTGTTTGTCCCTGAATAGAACTTCATTTTTCTAGTAGTAGTAGTATATTTTATTAAAAAACCATTAAAGGGAAATTACTCCATTGAGCAATGCTCATTCCCAAGGAGGTCCCATAAACATACATTCAGTTTCCATTCATAATAGCTTAACCATTTAATTAAAATACTGTATATTCACAAAGACACATACTGGTAGACCTGTACAAGGAAGTGCTTATAGATATAATAAATACAATATTTTTAACATTTGATATTCTAATAGCAATTAGTCTCAATTGATACAATCAAATAACTCCAGTGAGGCAACATGGCTAGGGGCTAATAGCCAGATGCCTATGCCACTTTTTTTAACTGACACATCTTGGTTTTGTTGTAAATACCTTACAAGCCCATTGTAATTGAATTTCAGCATACAGCACCTCTATACAAAATTGAAGACCTCCCAATTTCCAAATGACACTTATTAACATGAAATTCTCCCAAGCCTTCTCCAGTATGTCCACTTTTGTTACTAATCTAGGAATGCCAAGATGACAGACCAGGGTCTGGCTTTGGGTCAGTGGGCATCGCTGTAAGAGTCTTGTGGGCCATGATGATGATGCAGAGCTGATAGGTTGGGTGTAAACTAAGCAGTTCTTTCAGAAAGCTCTCCATAAACTCGATCATATTTCCATTCTCTGATTTCTGCAAAATTATATGTATAGAACTATTAATGTGGTTCAACCTGTTTTCCAGGTCTTCTGTCTTCTGTTGCAGCAAGATTTCTCTTTCATGTCGCTGTAATAAGGCTCTGTTGAGGAGACCTACTCTGTAGGAGAGCTCAGTTGTGTGATTCTCCACTGCCGCCATCTTTTTCTCCTGAGCTCTGGTTTCCCTTCTATTATTAACCACATCAGACTGAATTTTATGTTTTTGGGGGGGAACTTTCTTTATGCATCTCATGGTCAGGGCATCTCTTGGAGGTGATCTCTTAGTCTGATACCTATACTCCCCTACCTGACGCCTCTTCCACTTAAGCACCCCCCAACTGGACTTTCCAGCCCCCCAGATCATCCCTTGGGGAGGGCCCACCTCTCCTACCTGGTGGCCTAGCTGAGATTAGAGGGTTCATCTGGCGAGGGGCTTGGCTAGCCATCAAGGAGGTGGCCCAGCACTGGGGATGTGGGTGCAGTCCACTGGATCCCCCATCGCCTCTCTAGACCAAGGGGGGGTTCACTCAAGGGTTGCCCATGGAGCTTGGACATTCAATGACATCAGCAGCACTTATGTGCCAATGTCCATTGCAGCTCTGCTCCTGCATCTGTTTGCACTGCAAGTTCCTTGCACTGCCCCCCACTGCTGTCAGGGGCCTCTCAGGAGCAGTGCATGCCCCTGGATCCTTCCCCAGTAAGCGAGAGCAGTCCTCCAGATGCTCAATCCCTTCCTTCCCCTGCCAACCCCCAGTGGTCTGAGTTCATTCCCGAACCTGGGTCACTGGCGTGGCGCGAGGTGTGGAGTCCAGTGCCTCAACCCTCAGTGCCACCGGGCCAGCTGAGACTGAATATTATTTAGAGTGTTCCCCAGCCAGTGAATCTCTTTAAAGAGCCTTTTAAAATGGTGGCAAACAAGGTTTCTTCTTAATCTTCAAAATTATTGCTGAGGGCAAGGTCAGTTGGTTCTGCTGTCTGGAAGGAGGAGCGGCTGGTGCTGTGTGTCCAGGAGGGCTGGCAGATTTTTGCTTTTTTTTGTGTTCCTGTCCCAATCCAATCTCATGGAGCCTTTGTCATGTGGACATTATGATGTCTACAATCTTCCATTTTGTGATTAGTGTAGCCACTGCTGGAGTGCCGATGGGGCAGGATTGATTTTTGGTTCTGAGGAGCTGAGCAGCTTCAGTCTACTATGTAGGATAACATCACTGGAAGTCACAGAGATTCAATACTGACATGGTTCTGATATCTCAGCAAGTCAATGTTGCCAAATAGATAGCGGCACACCTGGAGGACCCCACCAAGTGCCTAAGGCTCGAATCAGGGACCAGGATCATGCATCCATCTTCTATGGGACAAAGTGCAAGACCTCAAAAACAGAGGCTGTGTAATAACCTCAGGGTTTGTGGGTTTCTGTGAGGGCTGTGAGGAGAAATCCATCAATCTTTCTCTTCAGAAATCTTTGCCTGAACTTCTGAGGGGCTACTGCCCAGAGAACATTAAAACTAATAATTCATTCCATGTCTTGCCCCCTCCCAAGCCCAGATAACTATCCTAGACCACTGTTAGCCCAATTCCTCCAGTTCACTGACAAAGAAACTTTATGTCCTGAGCGTGTCAAAAAGGGAAATTAACTTGGAGGGTGAACTCCAATATTCCCAGCTTTCTCCTAAGCACTTTAAATAAGAAACTGCAGTTCCCAAAACCCTATTGCAATGATCATAGACCTACAACCCCCAAAAATGCCAAAATGACCTACCATAGCAGGAGTTAAGATTTATTCAGTGTGCAAAGTACTCAGTCCAACACAAACTTGTGCAGAGTGCAAATGGTGGCAGAACAGGAACAAAGAACAGTAAACTGCCAGCAGACACACCTGCTTCCCTGCATTTATATTTGTTAGTTTGTTGGTATATGCTCAATTTTTAATTGTCTTTTTCCATACTATTGTCGCTTTGTACTTTTGTTTTTATCAGGTATTTAGCTGTGAGCGTATTAAGCCTTTGCAACACCCCCAGCATGAATACACATAGATTCCTACTTATGTGGTCATGAGTGGTGGGCAGATCAGCTCTGATAAAGGTGTGTTTGTCAAAATGTTAGCTACAGTGTGTGGTGCATGCATGTGCCCTGCCTGCACATTGTCTGCTGGCAGCCAGTCACTTTCTCCATTTGAAATGCACATGATAGGTGCCAGCAATTGACATTTTGGTTTACTTACTGTTTACTGTAGTATAGTAAATTGTAACAGACTCATTTTGTTGACTTCTAGGCTGACAGCTTGTGTTACTACAAATCCCAGAATCCCCTGCAGTGATCATTACAGCAGTAGGCAACAGTGGGAGATTCAATAGCCACCACCGGTCTGCGGTTTTGGTAATTAATGTATGCCTTAGGTGCATTGTGAAGCATGAGACCAAAGGATGAATGTCCTCCAATGCACCCAGGGCATGTATTAATTAACAAGAACCACACAATCTGTGGTAGAGCACTTATAAAATGTGAGGGGTTATTGTACAAAAAATACACACAACACAGGTACTGCTACTTATATATGGTTGCCATTTAATGAAAATAAGTCTGTCATCGAAAAAAGTATCACTTACTGTTGATGTCATGACTTTTTGTACTGTGTAAAACTAAGTATTCTATATCACAAGTACTGTATATTGATGATGTACTATGATCCCACAGTATCTGTCAGGGTTTGTTGCGTTCATCTTTGGAAAGCAGGAATGCTGAAATGCTTGCTAGAGATCTGTAACTAATGCCTGTTTATACATTTTGTTTTTCACACGTTAGTTGTCAAAGTAGTATGATATAGTTGATGACACTGAGTATGGCAATGTAACTTGTATCAAGAAATTAGACTCCAAATTGTTTAAAATGTGTTTTAGACAATAGTGTCACTGCCATTATTGACAGTACTGCATGTACAGAAGTTGAGGTAAGATGTGGTCACATGAACAAGCACCTTCTGATGTCTACGGGCTTGTTTTTGGATAGCATCTGGCTCTGGGACATTTACAAAGTTACAAAGAAAGCAAATTGTAACAAAAAATATAGAGAACTTTAGCTGCACACATGGTTCTGTAGCAAGTAATGTGCTGAACTCAGCATTATGGCTTGTTAACAAAATGAGGATACTAAGTCAGAAAATGAGTTAGTTGAAAATGGGCTGTTGGTGCTTTTATACTGTAGTGATTGCTGTTTACGTAATAAAGCTGTTGATACATAGATTGGGATTGATTAATTACGAAACTGTACAGTTTCTAGGTAATTAATCAACGGTCAAGTGATTTGTTTTAACTAATGAGTTAAATTTGGTTAGTTCTTTTAAATCCTATTTTACAAAGTCAGCTGGCTTAATAGGTTCAGCAAAAACTACAGTCATGCCATTCAGCATGATTCACAGGGGTTCTACAATGCCGGTTCGACAACACTTTCGTCTACTGGCATCACAGCAGCGGGAATTATGTCAACTGCAAGTTGCAGTAGACATAAATCCTGATTACCTCCAGGTCGGTTTTTTTATTGGGGGAGAAGTCCCCCGAGCCCCCTATGCAGGGGCTCTGCACCCTGCCCTCATTGATGATTATCAACCCAAGTCAGAGTTGATTTTGGGAGGAAGTTAAGTACAAGAGACAGTGTGCCCCTGTCTCAGATGCACCAACACAGCAACCTGTTGGTGAACTGTCAATTTTGCAGACAGCAAGGTAGGTCTCTGTGTTGGTGTCGCCATCGGGGAGGCATACCATTCAAGGGTTGGCCAGCATCAGCAAACCAAACTAAATGTTCTTGTGATGGAGCTGCTCCTTAACCCCTGCAAACGTCTTGTGTCTAGCAAACAGCTCCGCAGTCATGTCTGGGTATTCAGAAATGCTGTATTTTGTTTTAGGTCAAAGTCAAATTTTATTTATACAAGGCACTTTTCCATAACCAAAGCACCTGTACAATACATTGCTAAAAACTCTTCAGATACAAATCCCAAATCATAAAAATTCCAGATTCATGTTAAAATCAAGTCATGTCAGCAAATGCTAGTTTAAATAAATAAGTCTTCAATGCAAACTTAAAGGACTCAGTGGACAGGCACTCTCTCACCCGACAAGGTAAAGAGTTCCACAGGGTCAGTGCCATAAAAGTAAATGTGCTGGCCCCTGAGGTCTTCAAATGGACCCTGGGAACCTCCAACAGTCCCTCATTGGTGGAACGTAACAGGCAGAGGTGGCAGTAGGGACAAAGGAGGTCTTGCAAATAATGTGGTCCCTGTTCATGCAGGGCCTTATAGGTCAGCAACGTGATCTTGAAGGTGATGCTCCACTGTATCAGCAGCCAGTGCAGTTCATGGAGCACAGGCATAATATGACTGGCTCTTGATAAGCCAGTCAACAGCCTGGCAGCCATGTTCTGTACCAGCTGCAGGTAGCTGATATCCACCCTCAGAAACCCTAGGAATAGAGCATTGCAATAGTCAAAGCGAGTGGACACAAACAAGTGGGCCAGCGTTGGACAATCCTCAGGAGGAACAAGGTGTTTCACCAGGGTGATGTTCCTCAGATGATAAAATGAGGTCTTGACAATGGCAGACACCTGAGCTTTAAGTGTCAGTTCACAGTCAAGTACAATGCCAAGGTTAGGCACCCATTCAGAGGCCCTCAACTCGTTGTTCCCCAGTATAATACCAGATGGCTGACCAGGAGGTAGCCCCTCTACCCAATGACCTGGATCCACCACCAACACCTCAGTATTCTCTGGGTTCAATCTCAACCAGCTAGCACTCATCCAATTCTGAATCTCAGTGAGGCAGTTGTTAAAGATCGAGATAGCATCATCTCGTTCAGGCACAAAAGACAAGTACAGCTGAGTATCATCTGTATAGCAGTGAAAACTCAGCACGTACTTCCTTATAATGCCTCCCAAAGGCAGCATACACTGGGAAAAACATGGGAGACAAAGCAGAGACCTGTGGTACCCCACATGACAGGGGAAGAGGGGCCGAGGAAAAAATCCCTGATACCACTCTTTGAGACCTGCCTGTGAGGAATGAGTGGAACCATCTGAGGACTGTTCAACCGCAGGTGCTCCAGTAATACCTCCTGGTTCACAGTGTCAAATGCCATTGAGAGATCAAGGAGAACCAAGATCGAATGGCTCTTCTGATCACTTTCCATCAGGAGATCATTAAGTACCCATACAAGGGCCGCCTCAGTACTATGCCTCTTCTGGAAGCCAGACTGCAGAGGATCATAGACCTCATGGGTGGTAAGATGGTCCTCAAGCTGCAGTGTGAATATCTTGTCAATAACCTTATCCACAAAGGGCAGGTTAGAGACTGGTCTGTGGTTTGTGAGAGAATCTGGGTTGAGGGAGGATTTCTTCAAAAGGGTGTTACCACTGCCTCCTTCAAGGGGTCCAGGAACACACCCTTCTCCAATGAACACCAGACAATCTCCATCAAGACTGGTCTGATGATATCCAAACACTCCACAAGGAGGTGGGTTGGACCTGGATCCAAACTACAGCAAGTCGGCTGCATACCCCGAACGATCTTCATGATATTAGTGATTGCCAGCTGGTCAAAAGTTGTCCAGACTGACTGGGTGCCTGTGCCTTCCCACCAACAATTGCAAAACTCAACAGAACATGCTAGCGGGATCTCAGACCTAATAGCGGCAACCTTATCTGCAAAAACTCGAGCAAACTCCTCACACTTCAACTATGAAAAAGCTCTCTGATTCTGCAGACAGGCTGAATTGCACAATCTGTCCACAGTATGGAAGAGCTGAGCTGGCAGATTTAATGCTGCAGAAATCTCTTTTGACAGGAATTCTGCCTTCTTATGAGAGATTTCTGACTGATAGTCCAAATAATGGGCCATCAGTCTAAGCTTGTCACCCTCCAGGACTGATTTCTGTCAGCATCATTCCAATCTTTGACCCACTCTTCTCAACTCCCTCAGGTCCCCATCAAACCATGGGGGACTGAGGATGAAGAGTGAGTGGGAAAACATGAAAAGAAGCTATGGAATCCAGGGTGATGCCTCCCTCTTTCTGAGCCTGGCACAGAACTATTTTCTTGGGGTTTCTTAGCCAGGGCTGGTGTCACAGTCAGGGCCCTGTGCTCCTGGTCCAACTCCATGCATCCCTAATATCCCTCCTGGGCTACAAACTCCCTGAATAACTTTTTGAAAAACTCTTCAGAGTGATTCCCCTGCTGAACCATCCTGCAGTTCTACCATATTTAAATTTTCATGGCAGTTCTGATTTTCCAAGTGATCCATCTTCTGCTGCATGGATTTCAGTAGCCACTCTGTTTTGTTACCAGTAGCTTTAGTGATGTCATACATTGTTCCTTGGCGTTCTCTTTTTGTTCACCTTTTCCACTCTGTTATCCAACTTGATAAGTTCAGTAGAAAGTTGGGAAATGTAAGAAATGAATGTGTTACAGCTGCTCATTAATTGTGATAAACCATAACCGCATATCATGCATTATAACATCCTGCAGGCCTGCACTGTCCAAAGACACTATTCTGGTGTAGCTGGCAGTCACATAAGATCACTGGTGGCCTGCCTTGTCGATTGACACCCTCACTGATTTTGGTGGCATACTGAAGTAACTCAGTAATGTTTTTATTTGTAATTTTTGACCAGGTTGCGATATGTCCTTTGAGGAGACAAACTTCTACTTTTTCTTTCCTGTCCCCTTACCCCTATTGTTCATCAGTTTGTATGATTGAGATTAGGCTAGTTATATCATATGTTGGTGTGCAGAACGGAAGCTCCTGAGTGTAGCTGCTCACAGCATGGTGACCATCTTGGAATCCCTGCCAGTTACTTCTTTAAATAGAAAGAGACTCCTAAAATATACTGTCACCCTCCCAGATTCCCGAAATGCATACCACAACACTTGACTTGCAGAATACCAGATAACATCATAAAGAAGAACTGCCAACCCATCTCACACATTCAGTAATAATGCCCTCCCAACAACATAAACAAATTATTTCAGTTAATTCACCAGGATGAAATTTTCCTGCCAGAGCAACTATTTATTTTTATTTATTTATTGAGTCTTGGATTACAACACCTTTAAGCAATACAACTCATTTACAAAGGTATTACGCCAGTAGTACAAAAACAAAACAAGGTAAACAATAGATAAGTAAATAGAAGACATCAAGAATATACTTAAAAAAAAATAATACATCAAAAGCAGTCAAAATAGCATTGAATGTTACTCAATATAACAGTAAAGGGAGCTAGAGGAGAGGGCAGCCTGCCTTGTCAAAATCTTTGCGAAAAAGTAATGGGGCATAAGGTGGGGGGATGGGAGAAACAAGAGGGGGAAGGAGAAGAGTTGCACAGAAGGTGGAGGGGGAGGGAGCGGAGTTGCAAAGGAGGTGATGGGGATAGACAGATGAGGGAAGGGGAGGTGGAAGGAAGGGAATGGGATGAGTGCATAGAGAAGGGGAGAGTGCTGGTGAAGGGAGGGGTTGGGAGACAAATTAATAGTAGAGGGAGAAGAGGTGGAGTTTAGCCAGGGGAGGGGGCAGTCCAGCAGGCCTTGTTGAAAACCCAAGAGAGAGAGAGAGAAAGAGAATAATATGGGTGGGAGAAAAGGTAAGAGAGAGAAAAATGTAGGGGGAAAGAGGGGAATAGTGTTGCAAAAGAGATGGCATGAGATAAGAGAGTGGGTGGGTGGTGGAAGGGGGAAGGTGAGGAGAAGCAGGGGACAACAACATGCAGTTCTCCAATTGACCTGACTTCAGGGCCAGCAATTTGTGTGCTGCATCCCTCTTTTACAACACCCCTAGCATTTATACAGTCCCCTACTTCTTGCTGAATCCTTCCCTATGGAGTTTAACCTCAGCAAAGAGAGATGGGGAGTGGATCCTTAGGATCTCTAGTGTGGCAGGACAGAAGGGAAAGCTGGATGTCATTGTCCATCAGTGGACCAATTACCTGGCAAGGAATTCAGCAGGGGTGGTGCAGGATAGGTTTAGGTAGCTGGGGAGAGGCAAGTAGCATGCACTGTGACCTTTATTTAGGTGCTCCCTGTGCACAGCCAGGCAGAGGAGAGGGAACACTGCACCATGGTCTTCAATGACTGGTTGAAGGCATGGCACAGAGAGGAGGGGTTTGGCTACATCAGGGACTATGGTCCTACCTAGATGGAAAAGGACCTGTGCCAGGGATTTAAATAGCATAGCAAAATTCTAAGCAAAACGGGGGTAATGCTTATGATTTTCAGAAATGGTTAGTGGTAGACTGATAACCATTTTTTTGGGTGAATCCGTGAGACAGTACACAACATTAAACTATTTCATGTTTTAAAATTTTGCTAATCAATTTGTGCCAAGTGCTATACATTTTCACAACTGATTAGCACTTTCACACTTCAAAGTTTTTTCAGCTTATTTAAAACCCTTCTGTGCAAACTGGATGAGCTCCATCCATCCAGGAGGGAAACCACAGTCCTGAGTGAAAGGTTTAAATACTACTTCGATGGGCATATAAACTAGCCAAGGGGAAGGCAGAAGAAACAAGAAAGGCAGTGAATGCTCTCCCCAAAAATGTAGCAGCAATGAAGAAAAGCCCTGGAGAATTAAATTCCCCAGGGCAGTAGGAAGTAGGGTCAAGGAAGAAGGAACAGGAAGTTCAAGTTCTAAGGCTGAGAAAAATACTAGGCAGGATGGGCAGAGGGAGAATAAAAAGGTAAAGAACAGAACGAGAAAAAAGGGAAAGATGAAGGATGGACTCAGGAAGGGAGGGCAAAGTAGGGACAGGTAGGGACAAAAGGAGTGGGGAACTGTGTGCATCAGTACAAAGTGCTTTGGAAACAAAATTCCTAACCTTGAGGCTTCCATTGCGGAGGCAGACCTGGATCTGGTGACCATAGCAGAATCTTGGTGCACTGACAGCAACAGCAAGGAGGTGAAATTATTGGGTTACTACGTGTTTTGAAAGGATAGGGCAGGAAGCAAAAAGGGTTGTTTTATATGTAAGTGAAGTTATAAAGGCCACAGAAATACAAGGACACAACAGGGCACAGGAGGGGCTGGAGGTTCTTTGGGATGTCTTATAGATGGGGTCCAGGGCCTTTATATGCATGGGGATAGTGTACAGGCCACCAACACGGGGAGGAATTGGACAGGCTTTGGGGGGAGGCCATAGTCAAAATAGCAATCAAAAGGGAAGTAGTAATTATGGGGAACTTTAATCTGCCAGATGTGGAGTGGAACAACTTGGAACAGGGTCATCCTAGACTGCAGCTGCTTCCTGAATGAAATGTAGTGGAATCGGCAGGAAGAGGCCTAACTTTCCTCCCTGCCATGTTTCTCCTGCCTTGAACTGCCTGATTGCAGAAGTTGGACTTGTTCCAATTTAAGCCTGGAACTGTGGCAGAAAGAAGGAAGAAGTTTACCAGTACCACTTGCATTTTGGACCGAAGATTTGCGTCTGTGAAATGATTGGCCCAGCTAGTGTGCGAGAAAAATCTTGGATTGAGAGGTTTGCTGAGTGAATCTACTGCAATAGCAACCAGACTATATCCGAGCTGTACAAAGTTAGTGCTGCTTTTTCTAAATGTGCTGAATGTTTCTCGTGGGTTGAGACCTGCTTGCCTATGACCCAACCTGTTATGCCAGCTGGAGGTTTCACAAGCAAGAATGAACTTCGCAAGTTTGCTCATCCTGTCCAAGCCTTTGCCAATCCGGCCCAGAATGATTGCCTTGCACCAGAGACTGCCTTTGGTGAGTGACTGGCTTTGGGGAGCCAGCCTCTGTGCAACAACAACTCGCAGGTTGCGGCCACCTGGAGGGAAAGGCCATGAAGAGGAGGTGAATCGAATCGGCCCTGCTTCCCCATGCTCATCAGAACACCATGCGGTCTCCATATCACTTGCCTTTCTGCAGCAATCTGGTAGCATGAGTACAATCAGGATAGCTCCCTGTAACAGGTATTTAAATCATCTGTGGTACCATCTGATTTCTTTAACTTTCTGGGTTTTCAAAACTGGCTCAGATTACAAATAATCATCTTGTTGCTGAACATGCTAATTGCCTTTCTTTCCATCAAGGGCCCTAACATCAGCTGCACCACTGGCCACCCCTGGGCAAAACCTCTAGCTAGTCAGCTTTCCATCCTGAGTACCCAGTGTTGTATAACTATTTGGGACTTACCAGTGCATGCAAAAAATTGAATTTAATCAGAGTACCAATCATTTAACTAAATTCACGCCCCTTCCTTGTTCACATCCCCTAAATAAATCTGATTGCCTTTTTTTCATGTTTAACCTGGCTAGTGTGCATATTATTAGGTGGGTTACAGTACTGAAAGTGTGCAATTGCCTTGCTAACCTTATTTTACAGGGGGTCTCCAGGAACATTGCTGAAGGTCCCACTCTGGTGGTAAGTGTGACGGTTGTGTGCATATTATTACTGCTACCTACTGACTGTGTGTTAGATACTGCTAAAGGTTCAAATCCACTAGGAGGGTTGGAAGGTGGTTGTAGCTTACCAGATGGCTATAATGGGCTAGACAGACACCCCAATACTGTTTTTCTGGGTAGAAGCACCTAAATACTGAATCCAGGCCCCTCAACCTGTGCCAAGAAATACAGGCAAGGGGTAGTAACCTTAAGGAAAGCACCACCTAGGGGTTACATTTTGGAGTCACCACTGGGATTGTCCAGAATTTAACATTTCAGTCAGTTGTGAACTTTGTGCAAAATTTTAGATGGAGGGGCTTACTATACCAAAGTTAAATATTTCTCCCCATAAATTTGTTGTGCACCGCATGATGGGGAGAACGAGGCAGAAGGGGTAGATCCCAACCATGTGTTATTGTTATTAGACATCCCGATGAGGACCCTGAATGCTGCCATAGAGGAAACCGTGGGGAGGATTAAGTGCCTGAGGAAGGTTTCATTGTGAGGACGGGACTCTGACCTGTTTGAGCAGACCCTAATGGCCCTCATCTCATGAAGCCTCCCTATAAATCCAGAGACAGTACCCCTATTATAATGCCTGAGGGATCCCAGATGGGGTGGAGGGTCATTCATGTACACAGTGGCCCGTCTTCTCCTGGGGAGTTCCCAAAGTTGGAAGGATTTAGAGAGAAGTTATTGAGGCTTCTAGCTGCTGAAGGACAGACTGCTAAGGACTTGCAGAAAGCTTTAGAGAACTCTGAGGAGGTCACCCATACACACTCTCCTCAGGCCTCCCCACCTCTGCCCAGCACATCATCCATTGCTGATCTCCCATCGTGGTACCCTCAGTACACCTGGGCTGTTATTGCAGGCTCAGGCTGTTTCCAGGTGCTGTCCCTGTTCCTGTGGAAGAAGATGACTTAGAAACCTGGATGGACTATGCCACCCCCCGGTACGAGGGGGAAACATGCAAAATACTTATGGAGAGCCTAAGGGGCCCTGCACTGGAGGCCATCCAGTTCCTCCAGTCCACCAAGCAAGAGGCCACTGCTGCTGAGTTCTTATCTGCTTTAGAAATCGTATTTGGTAGTACCGAATCAGGAGAGGATTTTATGTGGAAATTTAAGTCTACCAAACAGTGGAAAAATGAGCGACTGTCTGCTTTTGTGACTCATATAGAGTGGGCCTTTCAAATCTCAGCTATTGAACTAAATCAAGCACCATTAGAATACGTCTTTAAGTCTGCTCGCTATTCAAGTGTGCTCATCCTGAAGTTAAAAATTCTAAATCGCAAAGCCCACTCTCCTGAACACTGTTGGTTAATGAAAGAAACCCAGGAGACAGAGAAAGAAGATGATGATTGGAACCCCTATGCTGGGGTTGCATGAACTGACCCAACTCCAGATAGACCTAATGGGAAAGAGGACAACTCCGAGTCACAACAAATCAGTGAACTGTTGAAGGAATTGAAATAATTGAAGGCCAGCAGGCAAGCTGTGGCTGAACAGGCTAAAGCTCAGTGCCTTTGCCCCACCAATACTGAGACTACTTGAGAGACCC